>JAVIAB010000047.1:61990102-62555102 GCA_032433765.1 Megaustenia siamemsis | reverse complement strand
TCCTGATCGCAGAGAGAGAGAGAGAGAGATCTAAATATAGGACTGAGTCCTGATCGCAGAGAGAGAGAGAGAGAGATCTAAATATAGGATTGAGTCCTGATCGCAGAGAGAGAGAGAGAGAGAGATAGAGAGAGAGAGATCTAAATATAGCACTGAGTCCTGATCGCAGAGAGAAAGAGAGAGAGAGAGAGATCTAAATATAGGATTGGGTCCTGATCGCAGAGAGAGAGAGAGAGGGAGAGAGAGAGATCTAAATATAGGACTGAGTCCTGATCGCAGAGAGAGAGAGAGAGAGAGATCTAAATATAGGACTGAGTCCTGATCGCAGAGAGAGAGAGAGAGAGAGAGAGAGAGATCTAAATATAGGATTGAGTCATGATCGCAGAGAGAGAGAGTGAGAGAGAGAGAGAGATCTAAATATAGGATTGAGTCCTGATCGCAGAGAGAGAGAGAGAGAGAGAGAGAGATCTAAATATAGGATTGGGTCCTGATCGCAGAGAGAGAGAGAGAGAGAGATCTAAATATAGGATTGAGTCCTGATCGCAGAGAGAGAGAGATAAATCTAAATATAGGATTGAGTCCTGATCGCAGAGAGAAAGAGAGAGAGAGAGAGAGAGAGAGAGAGAGAGAGATCTAAATATAGGACTGAGTCCTGATCGCAGAGAGAGAGAGAGAGAGAGAGATCTAAATATAGGACTGAGTCCTGATCGCAGAGAGAGAGAGAGAGATAAATCTAAATATAGGATTGAGTCCTGATCGCAGAGAGAGAAAGAGAGAGAGAGTGAGAGAGAGAGATATATATAAATATAGGACTGAGTCCTGATCGCAGAGAGAGAGAGAGAGAGATCTAAATATAGGACTGAGTCCTGATCGCAGAGAGAGAGAGAGAGAGAGAGATCCAAATGTAGGATTGAGTCCTGATCGCAGAGAGAGAGAGAGAGAGATCTAAATATAGGACTGAGTCCTGATCGCAGAGAGAGAGAGAGAGAGATAGAGAGAGAGAGATCTAAATATAGCACTGAGTCCTGATCGCAGAGAGAAAGAGAGAGAGAGAGAGAGATCTAAATATAGGATTGGGTCCTGATCGCAGAGAGAGAGAGAGAGGAGAGAGAGAGATCTAAATATAGGACTGAGTCCTGATCGCAGAGAGAGAGAGAGAGAGAGATCTAAATATAGGACTGAGTCCTGATCGCAAAGAGAGAGAGAGAGAGAGAGAGAGAGATCTAAATATAGGATTGAGTCATGATCGCAGAGAGAGAGAGAGAGAGAGATCTAAATATAGGATTGAGTCCTGATCGCAGAGAGAGAGAGAGAGAGAGAGAGAGAGAGATCTAAATATAGGATTGGGTCCTGATCGCAGAGAGAGAGAGAGAGAGAGATCTAAATATAGGATTGAGTCCTGATCGCAGAGAGAGAGAGATAAATCTAAATATAGGATTGAGTCCTGATCGCAGAGAGAAAGAGAGAGAGAGAGAGAGAGAGAGAGAGATCTAAATATAGGACTGAGTCCTGATCGCAGAGAGAGAGAGAGAGAGAGAGATCTAAATATAGGACTGAGTCCTGATCGCAGAGAGAGAGAGAGAGAGAGAGAGATCTAAATGTAGGATTGAGTCCTGATCGCAGAGAGAGAGAGAGAGATCTAAATATAGGACTGAGTCCTGATCGCAGAGAGAGAGAGAGAGAGAGATCTAAATATAGGACTGAGTCCTGATCGCAGAGAGAGAGAGAGAGAGAGAGAGAGATCTAAATATAGGACTGAGTCCTGATCGCAGAGAGAGAGAGAGAGAGAGAGAGATATCGAGAGATCTAAATATAGGACTGAGTCCTGATCGCAGAGAGAGAGAGAGAGAGATCTAAATATAGGACTGAGTCCTGATCGCAGAGAGAGAGAGAGAGAGATCTAAATATAGGACTGAGTCCTGATCGCAGAGAGAGAGAGAGAGAGAGATCCAAATATAGGACTAAGTCCTATCGTAGAGAGAGAGAGAGATCTAAATAGAGGACTGAGTCCTGATCGCAGAGAGAGAGAGAGAGATCTAAATATAGGACTGAGTCCTGATCGCAGAGAGAGAGAGAGAGAGAGAGATCTAAATATAGGACTGAGTCCTGATCGCAGAGAGAGAGAGAGAGAGAGATCTAAATATAGGACTGAGTCCTGATCGCAGAGAGAGAGAGAGAGAGAGAGAGATCTAAATATAGGACTGAGTCCTGATCGCAGAGAGAGAGAGAGAGAGAGAGATCTAAATATAGGACTGAGTCCTGATCGCAGAGAGAGAGAGAGAGAGAGAGATCTAAATATAGGACTGAGTCCTGATCGCAGAGAGAGAGAGAGAGAGATCTAAATATAGGATTGAGTCCTGATCGCAGAGAGAGAGACAGAGAGATCTAAATATAGGACTGAGTCCTGATCGCAGAGAGAGAGAGAGAGAGATCTAAATATAGGACTGAGTCCTGATCGCAGAGAGAGAGAGATCTAAATATAGGACTGAGTCCTGATCGCAGAGAGAGAGAGAGAGAGAGAGAGAGATCTAAATATAGGACTGAGTCCTGATCGCAGAGAGAGAGAGAGATCTAAATATAGGACTGAGTCCTGATCGCAGAGAGAGAGAGAGAGATAGAGATCTAAATATAGGACTGAGTCCTGATCGCAGAGAGAGAGAGAGATCTAAATATAGGACTGAGTCATTATCGCAGAGAGAGAGAGAGAGAGAGAGAGATCTAAATATAGGATTGATTCCTGATCGCAGAGAGAGAGAGAGATCTAAATATAGGATTGAGTCCTGATCGCAGAGAGAGAGAGAGAGATCTAAATATAAGACTGAGTCCTGATAGCAGAGAGAGAGAGAGAGAGAGATCTAAATATAGGACTGAGTCCTGATCGCAGAGAGAGAGAGAGAGAGATAGAGATCTAAATATAGGACTGAGTCCTGATCGCAGAGAGAGAGAGAGAGAAATCTAAATATAGGATTGAGTCCTGATCGCAGAGAGAGAGAGAGAGAGATCTAAATATAGGATTGAGTCCTGATCGCAGAGAGAGAGAGAGAGAGATCTAAATATAGGACTGAGTCCTGATCGCAGAGAGAGAGAGAGAGAGAGAGAGATCTAAATATAGGATTGAGTCCTGATCGCAGAGAGAGAGAGAGAGAGATCTAAATATAGGACTGAGTCCTGATCGCAGAGAGAGAGAGAGAGAGAGAGAGATCTAAATATAGGACTGAGTCCTGATCGCAGAGAGAGAGAGAGAGAGAGATCTAAATATAGGACTGAGTCCTGATCGCAGAGAGAGAGAGAGAGAGAGAGATCTAAATATAGGATTGAGTCCTGATCGCAGAGAGAGAGAGAGAGAGAGATCTAAATATAGGACTGAGTCCTGATCGCAGAGAGAGAGAGAGAGATCTAAATATAGGACTGAGTCCTGATCGCAGAGAGAGAGAGAGAGAGATCTAAATATAGGACTGAGTCCTGATCGCAGAGAGAGAGAGAGAGAGATCTAAATATAGGACTGAGTCCTGATCGCAGAGAGAGAGAGAGAGAGATCTAAATATAGGATTGAGTCCTGATCGCAGAGAGAGAGAGAGAGAGATAGAGAGAAAGAGATCTAAATATAGCACTGAGTCCTGATCGCAGAGAGAAAGAGAGAGAGAGAGATCTAAATATAGGATTGGGTCCTGATCGCAGAGAGAGAGAGAGAGGGAGAGAGAGAGATCTAAATATAGGACTGAGTCCTGATCGCAGAGAGAGAAAGAGAGAGAGATCTAAATATAGGACTGAGTCCTGATCGCAGAGAGAGAGAGAGAGAGAGAGAGATCTAAATATAGGATTGAGTCATGATCGCAGAGAGAGAGAGTGAGAGAGAGAGAGAGATCTAAATATAGGATTGAGTCCTGATCGCAGAGAGAGAGAGAGAGAGAGAGAGAGATCTAAATATAGGATTGGGTCCTGATCGCAGAGAGAGAGAGAGAGAGAGATCTAAATATAGGATTGAGTCCTGATCGCAGAGAGAGAGAGATAAATCTAAATATAGGATTGAGTCCTGATCGCAGAGAGAAAGAGAGAGAGAGAGAGAGAGAGAGAGAGAGATCTAAATATAGGACTGAGTCCTGATCGCAGAGAGAGAGAGAGAGAGAGAGATCTAAATATAGGACTGAGTCCTGATCGCAGAGAGAGAGAGAGAGAGAGATCTAAATGTAGGATTGAGTCCTGATCGCAGAGAGAGAGAGAGAGAGATCTAAATATAGGACTGAGTCCTGATCGCAGAGAGAGAGAGAGAGAGATCTAAATATAGGACTGAGTCCTGATCGCAGAGAGAGAGAGAGAGAGAGAGAGAGATCTAAATATAGGACCGAGTCCTGATCGCAGAGAGAGAGAGAGAGAGATATCGAGAGATCTAAATATAGGACTGAGTCCTGATCGCAGAGAGAGAGAGAGAGAGAGAGAGAGAGAGATCTAAATATAGGACTGAGTCCTGATCGCAGAGAGAGAGAGAGAGATCTAAATATAGGACTGAGTCCTGATCGCAGAGAGAGAGAGAGAGAGATCCAAATATAGGACTAAGTCCTATCGTAGAGAGAGAGAGAGATCTAAATAGAGGACTGAGTCCTGATCGCAGAGAGAGAGAGAGAGATCTAAATATAGGACTGAGTCCTGATCGCAGAGAGAGAGAGAGAGAGAGAGATCTAAATATAGGACTGAGTCCTGATCGCAGAGAGAGAGAGAGAGAGAGATCTAAATATAGGACTGAGTCCTGATCGCAGAGAGAGAGAGAGAGAGAGAGAGAGATCTAAATATAGGACTGAGTCCTGATCGCAGAGAGAGAGAGAGAGAGAGATCTAAATATAGGACTGAGTCCTGATCGCAGAGAGAGAGAGAGAGAGAGATCTAAATATAGGACTGAGTCCTGATCGCAGAGAGAGAGAGAGAGAGATCTAAATATAGGATTGAGTCCTGATCGCAGAGAGAGAGACAGAGAGATCTAAATATAGGACTGAGTCCTGATCGCAGAGAGAGAGAGAGAGATCTAAATATAGGACTGAGTCCTGATCGCAGAGAGAGAGAGATCTAAATATAGGACTGAGTCCTGATCGCAGAGAGAGAGAGAGAGAGAGAGATCTAAATATAGGACTGAGTCCTGATCGCAGAGAGAGAGAGAGATCTAAATATAGGACTGAGTCCTGATCGCAGAGAGAGAGAGAGAGAGAGAGAGAGATCTAAATATAGGACTGAGTCCTGATCGCAGAGAGAGAGAGAGAGATCTAAATATAGGACTGATTCCTGATCGCAGAGAGAGAGAGAGAGAGAGATCTAAATATAGGATTGATTCCTGATCGCAGAGAGAGAGAGAGATCTAAATATAGGATTGAGTCCTGATCGCAGAGAGAGAGAGAGAGATCTAAATATAAGACTGAGTCCTGATAGCAGAGAGAGAGAGAGAGAGATCTAAATATAGGACTGAGTCCTGATCGCAGAGAGAGAGAGAGAGAGATAGAGATCTAAATATAGGATTGAGTCCTGATCGCAGAGAGAGAGAGAGAGAGAGAGAGATCTAAATATAGGATTGAGTCCTGATCGCAGAGAGAGAGAGAGAGATCTAAATATAGGATTGAGTCCTGATCGCAGAGAGAGAGAGAGAGAGAGAGATCTAAATATAGGACTGAGTCCTGATCGCAGAGAGAGAGAGAGAGAGAGATCTAAATATAGGATTGAGTCCTGATCGCAGAGAGAGAGAGAGAGAGAGATCTAAATATAGGACTGAGTCCTGATCGCAGAGAGAGAGAGAGAGAGATATCGAGAGATCTAAATATAGGACTGAGTCCTGATCGCAGAGAGAGAGAGAGAGAGAGAGAGAGAGATCTAAATATAGGACTGAGTCCTGATCGCAGAGAGAGAGAGAGAGAGAGAGAGATCTAAATATAGGACTGAGTCCTGATCGCAGAGAGAGAGAGAGAGAGATCCAAATATAGGACTAAGTCCTATCGTAGAGAGAGAGAGAGAGATCTAAATAGAGGACTGAGTCCTGATCGCAGAGAGAGAGAGAGAGATCTAAATATAGGACTGAGTCCTGATCGCAGAGAGAGAAAGAGAGAGAGAGATCTAAATATAGGACTGAGTCCTGATCGCAGAGAGAGAGAGAGAGAGATCTAAATATAGGACTGAGTCCTGATCGCAGAGAGAGAGAGAGAGAGAGAGAGATCTAAATATAGGACTGAGTCCTGATCGCAGAGAGAGAGAGAGAGAGATCTAAATATAGGACTGAGTCCTGATCGCAGAGAGAGAGAGAGAGAGAGAGATCTAAATATAGGACTGAGTCCTGATCGCAGAGAGAGAGAGAGAGAGATCTAAATATAGGATTGAGTCCTGATCGCAGAGAGAGAGACAGAGAGATCTAAATATAGGACTGAGTCCTGATCGCAGAGAGAGAGAGAGAGAGATCTAAATATAGGACTGAGTCCTGATCGCAGAGAGAGAGAGATCTAAATATAGGACTGAGTCCTGATCGCAGAGAGAGAGAGAGAGAGAGAGAGATCTAAATATAGGACTGAGTCCTGATCGCAGAGAGAGAGAGAGAGAGAGATCTAAATATAGGACTGAGTCCTGATCGCAGAGAGAGAGAGAGAGAGAGATCTAAATATAGGACTGAGTCCTGATCGCAGAGAGAGAGAGAGAGATCTAAATATAGGACTGAGTCCTGATCGCAGAGAGAGAGAGAGAGAGAGAGAGAGAGAGATCTAAATATAGGATTGATTCCTGATCGCAGAGAGAGAGAGAGATCTAAATATAGGATTGAGTCCTGATCGCAGAGAGAGAGAGAGAGATCTAAATATAAGACTGAGTCCTGATAGCAGAGAGAGAGAGAGAGAGAGATCTAAATATAGGACTGAGTCCTGATCGCAGAGAGAGAGAGAGAGAGATAGAGATCTAAATATAGGATTGAGTCCTGATCGCAGAGAGAGAGAGAGAGAGAGATCTAAATATAGGATTGAGTCCTGATCGCAGAGAGAGAGAGAGAGATCTAAATATAGGATTGAGTCCTGATCGCAGAGAGAGAGAGAGAGAGATCTAAATATAGGACTGAGTCCTGATCGCAGAGAGAGAGAGAGAGAGAGATCTAAATATAGGATTGAGTCCTGATCGCAGAGAGAGAGAGAGAGATCTAAATATAGGACTGAGTCCTGATCGCAGAGAGAGAGAGAGAAAGAGAGAGAGAGATCTAAATATAGGACTGAGTCCTGATCGCAGAGAGAGAGAGAGAGAGAGAGATCTAAATATAGGACTGAGTCCTGATCGCAGAGAGAGAGAGAGAGAGATCTAAATATAGGATTGAGTCCTGATCGCAGAGAGAGAGAGAGAGAGAGAGATCTAAATATAGGACTGAGTCCTGATCGCAGAGAGAGAGAGAGAGAGATCTAAATATAGGACTGAGTCCTGATCGCAGAGAGAGAGAGAGAGAGATCTAAATATAGGACTGAGTCCTGATCGCAGAGAGAGAGAGAGAGAGAGATCTAAATATAGGACTGAGTCCTGATCGCAGAGAGAGAGAGAGAGAGAGAGAGAGAGAGATCTAAATATAGGATTGAGTCATGATCGCAGAGAGAGAGAGAGAGAGAGAGAGAGATCTAAATATAGGATTGAGTCCTGATCGCAGAGAGAGAGAGAGAGAGAGAGAGATCTAAATATAGGATTGGGTCCTGATCGCAGAGAGAGAGAGAGAGAGATCTAAATATAGGATTGAGTCCTGATCGCAGAGAGAGAGAGATAAATCTAAATATAGGATTGAGTCCTGATCGCAGAGAGAAAGAGAGAGAGAGAGAGAGAGAGAGAGATCTAAATATAGGACTGAGTCCTGATCGCAGAGAGAGAGAGAGAGAGAGATCTAAATATAGGACTGAGTCCTGATCGCAGAGAGAGAGAGAGAGAGAGAGAGAGAGATCTAAATGTAGGATTGAGTCCTGATCGCAGAGAGAGAGAGAGAGATCTAAATATAGGACTGAGTCCTGATCGCAGAGAGAGAGAGAGTGAGATCCAAATATAGGACTAAGTCCTATCGTAGAGAGAGAGAGAGATCTAAATAGAGGACTGAGTCCTGATCGCAGAGAGAGAGAGAGAGATCTAAATATAGGACTGAGTCCTGATCGCAGAGAGAGAGAGAGAGAGAGAGAGAGATCTAAATATAGGACTGAGTCCTGATCGCAGAGAGAGAGAGAGAGAGAGATCTAAATATAGGACTGAGTCCTGATCGCAGAGAGAGAGAGAGAGAGAGATCTAAATATAGGACTGAGTCCTGATCGCAGAGAGAGAGAGAGAGAGATCTAAATATAGGACTGAGTCCTGATCGCAGAGAGAGAGAGAGAGAGAGAGATCTAAATATAGGACTGAGTCCTGATCGCAGAGAGAGAGAGAGAGAGATCTAAATATAGGATTGAGTCCTGATCGCAGAGAGAGAGACAGAGAGATCTAAATATAGGACTGAGTCCTGATCGCAGAGAGAGAGAGAGAGAGATCTAAATATAGGACTGAGTCCTGATCGCAGAGAGAGAGAGAGATCTAAATATAGGACTGAGTCCTGATCGCAGAGAGAGAGAGAGAGAGAGAGATCTAAATATAGGACTGAGTCCTGATCGCAGAGAGAGAGAGAGATCTAAATATAGGACTGAGTCCTGATCGCAGAGAGAGAGAGAGAGAGAGATCTAAATATAGGACTGAGTCCTGATCGCAGAGAGAGAGAGAGAGATCTAAATATAGGACTGAGTCCTGATCGCAGAGAGAGAGAGAGAGAGAGAGAGATCTAAATATAGGATTGATTCCTGATCGCAGAGAGAGAGAGATCTAAATATAGGATTGAGTCCTGATCGCAGAGAGAGAGAGAGAGATCTAAATATAAGACTGAGTCCTGATAGCAGAGAGAGAGAGAGAGAGAGAGATCTAAATATAGGATTGAGTCCTGATCGCAGAGAGAGAGAGAGAGAGAGAGATCTAAATATAGGATTGAGTCCTGATCGCAGAGAGAGAGAGAGAGAGATCTAAATATAGGATTGAGTCCTGATCGCAGAGAGAGAGAGAGAGAGATCTAAATATAGGACTGAGTCCTGATCGCAGAGAGAGAGAGAGAGAGAGATCTAAATATAGGATTGAGTCCTGATCGCAGAGAGAGAGAGAGAGAGAGATCTAAATATAGGACTGAGTCCTGATCGCAGAGAGAGAGAGAGAGAGAGAGAGAGATCTAAATATAGGACTGAGTCCTGATCGCAGAGAGAGAGAGAGAGAGATCTAAATATAGGACTGAGTCCTGATCGCAGAGAGAGAGAGAGAGAGATCTAAATATAGGATTGAGTCCTGATCGCAGAGAGAGAGAGAGAGAGAGAGAGAGAGAGATCTAAATATAGGACTGAGTCCTGATCGCAGAGAGAGAGAGAGAGAGATCTAAATATAGGACTGAGTCCTGATCGCAGAGAGAGAGAGAGAGAGAGATCTAAATATAGGACTGAGTCCTGATCGCAGAGAGAGAGAGAGAGAGAGAGAGATCTAAACATAGGACTGAGTCCTGATCGCAGAGAGAGAGAGAGAGATCTAAATATTGGACTGGGTCCTGATCGCAGAGAGAGAGAGAGAGAGAGATCTAAATATAGGACTGAGTCCTGATCGCAGAGAGAGAGAGAGAGAGAGAGAGAGATCTAAATATAGGACTGAGTCCTGATCGCAGAGAGAGAGAGAGAGAGAGATCTAAATATAGGACTGAGTCCTGATCGCAGAGAGAGAGAGAGAGAGAGATCTAAATATAGGACTGAGTCCTGATCGCAGAGAGAGAGAGAGAGAGAGATCTAAATATAGGACTGAGTCCTGATCGCAGAGAGAGAGAGAGAGAGATCTAAATATAGGACTGAGTCCTGATCGCAGAGAGAGAGAGAGAGAGATCTAAATATAGGACTGAGTCCTGATCGCAGAGAGAGAGAGAGAGAGAGAGAGATCTAAATATAGGACTGAGTCCTGATCGCAGAGAGAGAGAGAGAGAGAGAGAGCGCGATCTAAATATAGGACTGAGTCCTGATCGCAGAGAGAGAGAGAGAGAGAGAGAGATCTAAATATAGGACTGAGTCCTGATCGCAGAGAGAGAGAGAGAGATCTAAATATAGGAATGAGTCCTGATCGCAGAGAGAGAGAGAGATCTAAATATAGAACTGAGTCCTGATCGCAGAGAGAGAGAGAGAGAGAGATCTAAATATAGGACTGAGTCCTGATCGCAGAGAGAGAGAGAGATCTAAATATAGGACTGAGTCCTGATCGCAGAGAGAGAGAGAGAGAGAGAGAGAGAGAGAGAGATCTAAATATAGGACTGAGTCCTGATCGCAGAGAGAGAGAGAGATCTAAATATTGGACTGAGTCCTGATCGCAGAGAGAGAGAGAGAGATCTAAATATAGGACTGAGTCCTGATCGCAGAGAGAGAGAGAGATCTAAATACAGGACTGAGTCCTGATCGCAGACAGAGAGAGAGAGAGAGATCTAAATATAGGACTGAGTCCTGATCGCAGAGAGAGAGAGAGAGAGAGATCTAAATATAGGACTGAGTCCTGATCGCAGAGAGAGAGAGAGAGAGAGATCTAAATATAGGACTGAGTCCTGATCGCAGAGAGAGAGAGAGAGAGAGAGATCTAAATATAGGACTGAGTCCTGATCGCAGAGAGAGAGAGAGAGATCTAAATATAGGACTGAGTCCTGATCGCAGAGAGAGAGAGAGAGATCTAAATATAGGACTGAGTCCTGATCGCAGAGAGAGAGAGAGAGAGAGATCTAAATATAGGACTGAGTCCTGGTCGCAGAGAGAGAGAGAGAGATCTAAATATAGGACTGAGTCCTGATCGCAGAGAGAGAGAGAGATCTAAATATAGGACTGAGTCCTGATCGCTGAGAGAGAGAGAGAGAGAGAGATCTAAATATAGGACTGAGTCCTGATCGCAGAGAGAGAGAGAGAGATCTAAATATAGTACTGAGTCCTGATCGCAGAGAGAGAGAGAGAGATCTAAATATAGGACTGAGTCCTGATCGCAGAGAGAGAGAGAGAGAGAGAGATCTAAATATAGGACTGAGTACTGATCGCAGAGAGAGAGAGAGAGAGAGAGAGAGATCTAAATATAGGACTGAGTCCTGATCGCAGAGAGAGAGAGAGATCGATCTAAATATAGGACTGAGTCCTGATCGCAGAGAGAGAGAGAGAGAGATCTAAATATAGGACTGAGTCCTGATCGCAGAGAGAGAGAGAGAGAGAGATCTAAATATAGGACTGAGTCCTGATCGCAGAGAGAGAGAGAGAGAGAGATCTAAATATAGGACTGAGTCCTGATCGCAGAGAGAGAGAGAGAGATCTAAATATAGGATTGAGTCATGATCGCAGAGAGAGAGAGAGATCTAAATATAGAACTGAGTCCTGATCGCAGAGAGAGAGAATGAGAGAGAGAGAGAGAGATCTAAATATAGGACTGAGTCCTGATCGCAGAGAGAGAGAGATCTAAATATAGGACTGAGTCCTGATCGCAGAGAGAGAGAGAGAGAGAGAGAGAGAGATCTAAATATAGGACTGAGTCCTGATCGCAGAGAGAGAGAGAGAGATCTAAATATAGGACTGAGTCCTGATCGCAGAGAGAGAGAGAGAGAGAGATCTAAATATAGGACTGAGTCCTGATCGCAGAGAGAGAGAGAGAGATCTAAATATAGGATTGAGTCCTGATCGCAGAGAGAGAGACAGAGAGATCTAAATATAGGACTGAGTCCTGATCGCAGAGAGAGAGAGAGAGAGAGATCTAAATATAGGACTGAGTCCTGATCGCAGAGAGAGAGAGATCTAAATATAGGACTGAGTCCTGATCGCAGAGAGAAAGAGAGAGAGAGATCTAAATATAGGACTGAGTCCTGATCGCAGAGAGAGAGAGAGAGATCTAAATATAGGACTGAGTCCTGATCGCAGAGAGAGAGAGAGATCTAAATATAGGACTGAGTCCTGATCGCAGAGAGAGAGAGAGAGATCTAAATATAGGACTGAGTCCTGATCGCAGAGAGAGAGAGAGAGAGAGAGAGAGAGATCTAAATATAGGATTGAGTCCTGATCGCAGAGAGAGAGAGAGATCTAAATATAGGATTGAGTCCTGATCGCAGAGAGAGAGAGAGTGATCTAAATATAAGACTGAGTCCTGATCGCAGAGAGAGAGAGAGAGAGATCTAAATATAGGACTGAGTCCTGATCGCAGAGAGAGAGAGAGAGAGATAGAGATCTAAATATAGGACTGAGTCCTGATCGCAGAGAGAGAGAGAGAGAGAGAGAGAGAGATCTAAATATAGGATTGAGTCCTGATCGCAGAGAGAGAGAGAGAGATCTAAATATAGGATTGAGTCCTGATCGCAGAGAGAGAGAGAGAGAGATCTAAATATAGGACTGAGTCCTGATCGCAGAGAGAGAGAGAGAGAGAGAGAGATCTAAATATAGGACTGAGTCCTGATCGCAGAGAGAGAGAGAGAGAGATCTAAATATAGGACTGAGTCCTGATCGCAGAGAGAGAGAGATCTAAATATAGGACTGAGTCCTGATCGCAGAGAGAGAGAGAGAGAGATCTAAATATAGGACTGAGTCCTGATCGCAGAGAGAGAGAGAGAGATCTAAATATAGGACTGAGTCCTGATCGCAGAGAGAGAGAGAGAGAGAGATCTAAATATAGGACTGAGTCCTGATCGCAGAGAGAGAGAGAGAGATCTAAATATAGGACTGAGTCCTGATCGCAGAGAGAGAGAGAGAGAGAGAGAGAGAGAGAGAGATCTAAATATAGGACTGAGTCCTGATCGCAGAGAGAGAGAGAGAGAGAGATCTAAATATAGGACTGAGTCCTGATCGCAGAGAGAGAGAGAGAGAGAGATCTAAATATAGGACTGAGTCCTGATCGCAGACAGAGAGAGAGAGAGAGAGATCTAAATATAGGACTGAGTCCTGATCGCAGAGAGAGAGAGAGAGAGAGAGAGAGAGATCTAAATATAGGACTGAGTCCTGATCGCAGAGAGAGAGAGAGAGAGAGAGATCTAAATATAGGACTGAGTCCTGATCGCAGAGAGAGAGAGAGAGAGCGATCTAAATATAGGACTGAGTCCTGATCGCAGAGAGAGAGAGAGAGAGAGAGAGAGATCTAAATATAGGACTGAGTCCTGATCGCAGAGAGAGAGAGAGAGAGATCTAAATATAGGACTGAGTCCTGATCGCAGAGAGAGAGAGGGAGATCTAAATATAGGACTGAGTCCTGATCGCAGAGAGAGAGAGAGAGAGAGATCTAAATATAGGACTGAGTCCTGATCGCAGAGAGAGAGAGAGAGAGATCTAAATATAGGATTGAGTCCTGATCGCAGAGAGATAGAGAGATCTAAATATAGAACTGAGTCCTGATCGCAGAGAGAGAGAGAGAGAGAGAGAGAGAGATCTAAATATAGGACTGAGTCCTGATCGCAGAGAGAGAGAGAGAGAGAGATCTAAATATAGGACTGAGTCCTGATCGCAGAGAGAGAGAGAGAGAGAGAGAGATCTAAACATAGGACTGAGTTCTGATCGCAGAGAGAGAGAGAGATCTAAATATTGGACTGGGTCCTGATCGCAGAGAGAGAGAGAGAGATCTAAATATAGGACTGAGTCCTGATCGCAGAGAGAGAGAGAGATCTAAATACAGGACTGAGTCCTGATCGCAGACAGAGAGAGAGAGAGAGATCTAAATATAGGACTGAGTCCTGATCGCAGAGAGAGAGAGAGAGAGATCTAAATATTGGACTGAGTCCTGATCGCAGAGAGAGAGAGAGAGAGAGATCTAAATATAGGATTGAGTCCTGATCTCAGAGAGAGAGAGAGAGATCTAAATATAGGACTGAGTCCTGATCGCAGAGAGAGAGAGAGAGAGATCTAAATATAGGACTGAGTCCTGATCGCAGAGAGAGAGAGAGAGAGAGATCTAAATATAGGACTGAGTCCTGATAGCAGAGAGAGAGAGAGAGATCTAAATGTAGGACTGAGTCCTGATCGCAGAGAGAGAGATAGAGAGAGAGAGAGATCTAAATATAGGATTGAGTCCTGATCGCAGAGAGAGAGAGAGAGATCTAAATATAGGATTGAGTCCTGATCGCAGAGAGAGAGAGAGAGAGAGAGAGATCTAAATATAGGACTGAGTCCTGATCGCAGAGAGAGAGAGAGAGAGAGAGAGATCTAAATATAGGACTGAGTCCTGATCGCAGAGAGAGAGAGAGAAAGATCTAAATATAGGACTGAGTCCTGATCGCAGAGAGAGAGAGATCTAAATATAGGACTGAGTCCTGATCGCAGAGAGAGAGAGAGAGAGATCTAAATATAGGACTGAGTCCTGATCGCAGAGAGAGAGAGAGAGATCTAAATATAGGACTGAGTCCTGATCGCAGAGAGAGAGAGAGAGAGAGATCTAAATATAGGACTGAGTCCTGATCGCAGAGAGAGAGAGAGAGATCTAAATATAGGACTGAGTCCTGATCGCAGAGAGAGAGAGAGAGAGAGAGAGAGAGAGAGATCTAAATATAGGACTGAGTCCTGATCGCAGAGAGAGAGAGAGAGATCTAAATATAGGACTGAGTCCTGATCGCAGAGAGAGAGAGAGAGAGAGATCTAAATATAGGACTGAGTCCTGATCGCAGACCGAGAGAGAGAGAGAGATCTAAATATAGGACTGAGTCCTGATCGCAGAGAGAGAGAGAGAGAGAGAGATCTAAATATAGGACTGAGTCCTGATCGCAGAGAGAGAGAGAGAGAGAGAGATCTAAATATAGGACTGAGTCCTGATCGCAGAGAGAGAGAGAGAGAGAGAGAGAGCGATCTAAATATAGGACTGAGTCCTGATCGCAGAGAGAGAGAGAGAGAGAGATCTAAATATAGGACTGAGTCCTGATCGCAGAGAGAGAGAGAGAGAGAGATCTAAATATAGGACTGAGTCCTGATCGCAGAGAGAGAGAGAGGGAGATCTAAATATAGGACTGAGTCCTGATCGCAGAGAGAGAGAGAGAGATCTAAATATAGGACTGAGTCCTGATCGCAGAGAGAGAGAGAGAGAGATCTAAATATAGGACTGAGTCCTGATCGCAGAGAGAGAGAGAGAGAGAGAGAGATCTAAATATAGGACTGAGTCCTGATCGCAGAGAGAGAGAGAGAGAGAACGATCTAAATATAGGACTGAGTCCTGATCGCAGAGAGAGAGAGAGAGAGAGAGATCTAAATATAGGACTGAGTCCTGATCGCAGAGAGAGAGAGAGAGAGATCTAAATATAGGACTGAGTCCTGATCGCAGAGAGAGAGAGAGAGATCTAAATATAGGATTGAGTCCTGATCGCAGAGAGATAGAGAGATCTAAATATAGAACTGAGTCCTGATCGCAGAGAGAGAGAGAGAGAGATCTAAATATAGGACTGAGTCCTGATCGCAGAGAGAGAGAGAGAGAGAGATCTAAATATAGGACTGAGTCCTGATCGCAGAGAGAGAGAGAGAGAGAGAGAGATCTAAACATAGGACTGAGTCCTGATCGCAGAGAGAGAGAGAGATCTAAATATTGGACTGGGTCCTGATCGCAGAGAGAGAGAGAGAGAGATCTAAATATAGGACTGAGTCCTGATCGCAGAGAGAGAGAGAGATCTAAATACAGGACTGAGTCCTGATCGCAGACAGAGAGAGAGAGAGAGATCTAAATATAGGACTGAGTCCTGATCGCAGAGAGAGAGAGAGAGAGATCTAAATATTGGACTGAGTCCTGATCGCAGAGAGAGAGAGAGAGATCTAAATATAGGACTGAGTCCTGATCTCAGAGAGAGAGAGAGAGAGATCTAAATATAGGACTGAGTCCTGATCGCAGAGAGAGAGAGAGAGAGATCTAAATATAGGACTGAGTCCTGATCGCAGAGAGAGAGAGAGAGAGAGAGATCTAAATATAGGACTGAGTCCTGATAGCAGAGAGAGAGAGAGAGATCTAAATGTAGGACTGAGTCCTGATCGCAGAGAGAGAGATAGAGAGAGAGAGAGATCTAAATATAGGACTGAGTCCTGATCGCTGAGAGAGAGAGAGAGAGAGATCTAAATATAGGACTGAGTCCTGATCGCAGAGAGAGAGAGAGAGAGATCTAAATATAGTACTGAGTCCTGATCGCAGAGAGAGAGAGAGAGATCTAAATATAGGACTGAGTCCTGATCGCAGAGAGAGAGAGAGAGAGAGAGAGAGAGAGAGATCTAAATATAGGACTGAGTACTGATCGCAGAGAGAGAGAGAGAGAGAGAGAGAGAGATCTAAATATAGGACTGAGTCCTGATCGCAGAGAGAGAGAGAGATCGATCTAAATATAGGACTGAGTCCTGATCGCAGAGAGAAAGAGAGAGAGATCTAAATATAGGACTGAGTCCTGATCGCAGAGAGAGAGAGAGAGAGATCTAAATATAGGACTGAGTCCTGATCGCAGAGAGAGAGAGAGAGAGAGAGATCTAAATATAGGACTGAGTCCTGATCGCAGAGAGAGAGAGAGAGAGATCTAAATATAGGATTGAGTCCTGATCTCAGAGAGAGAGAGAGAGATCTAAATATAGGACTGAGTCCTGATCGCAGAGAGAGAGAGAGAGAGATCTAAATATAGGACTGAGTCCTGATCGCAGAGAGAGAGAGAGAGAGATCTAAATATAGGACTGAGTCCTGATAGCAGAGAGAGAGAGAGAGATCTAAATGTAGGACTGAGTCCTGATCGCAGAGAGAGAGATAGAGAGAGAGAGAGATCTAAATATAGGACTGAGTCCTGATCGCTGAGAGAGAGAGAGAGAGAGATCTAAATATAGGACTGAGTCCTGATCGCAGAGAGAGAGAGAGAGAGAGATCTAAATATAGTACTGAGTCCTGATCGCAGAGAGAGAGAGAGAGATCTAAATATAGGACTGAGTCCTGATCGCAGAGAGAGAGAGAGAGAGAGAGAGAGAGAGATCTAAATATAGGACTGAGTACTGATCGCAGAGAGAGAGAGAGAGAGAGAGAGATCTAAATATAGGACTGAGTCCTGATCGCAGAGAGAGAGAGAGATCGATCTAAATATAGGACTGAGTCCTGATCGCAGAGAGAAAGAGAGAGAGATCTAAATATAGGACTGAGTCCTGATCGCAGAGAGAGAGAGAGAGAGATCTAAATATAGGACTGAGTCCTGATCGCAGAGAGAGAGAGAGAGAGAGATCTAAATATAGGACTGAGTCCTGATCGCAGAGAGAGAGAGAGAGAGATCTAAATATAGGATTGAGTCATGATCGCAGAGAGAGAGAGAGAGAGATCTAAATATAGAACTGAGTCCTGATCGCAGAGAGAGAGAATGAGAGAGAGAGAGAGAGATCTAAATATAGGACTGAGTCCTGATCGCAGAGAGAGAGAGATCTAAATATAGGACTGAGTCCAGATCGCAGAGAGAGAGAGAGAGAGAGAGAGAGATCTAAATATAGGACTGAGTCCTGATCGCAGAGAGAGAGAGAGAGAGATCTAAATATAGGACTGAGTCCTGATCGCAGAGAGAGAGAGAGAGAGAGAGATCTAAATATAGGACTGAGTCCTGATCGCAGAGAGAGAGAGAGAGGGATCTAAATATAGGTTTGAGTCCTGATCGCAGAGAGAGAGACAGAGAGATCTAAATATAGGACTGAGTCCTGATCGCAGAGAGAGAGAGAGAGAGATCTAAATATAGGACCGAGTCCTGATCGCAGAGAGAGAGAGATCTAAATATAGGACTGAGTCCTGATCGCAGAGAGAAAGAGAGAGAGAGAGATCTAAATATAGGACTGAGTCCTGATCGCAGAGAGAGAGAGAGAGAGAGATCTAAATATAGGACTGAGTCCTGATCGCAGAGAGAGAGAGAGAGAGAGATCTAAATATAGGACTGAGTCCTGATCGCAGAGAGAGAGAGAGAGAGATCTAAATATAGGACTGAGTCCTGATCGCAGAGAGAGAGAGAGAGAGAGAGAGATCTAAATATAGGATTGAGTCCTCATCGCAGAGAGAGAGAGAGAGAGATAGAGAGAGAGATCTAAATATAGGATTGAGTCCTGATCGCAGAGAGAAAGAGAGAGAGATAGAGAGAGATCTAAATATAGGACTGAGTCCTGATCGCAGAGAGAGAGAGAGAGAGATCTAAATATAGGACTGAGTCCTGATCGCAGAGAGAGAGAGAGAGAGATCTAAATATAGGACTGAGTCCTGATCGCAGAGAGAGAGAGAGAGAGATCTAAATATAGGACTGAGTCCTGATCGCAGAGAGAGAGAGAGAGATCTAAATATAGGACTGAGTCCTGATCGCAGAGAGAGAGAGAGAGAGAGAGAGATCTAAATATAGGACTGAGTCCTGATCGCAGAGAGAGAGAGAGAGAGATCTAAATATAGGACTGAGTCCTGATCGCAGAGAGAGAGAGAGAGAGAGAGAGATCTAAATATAGGACTGAGTCCTGATCGCAGAGAGAGAGAGAGAGAGAGAGAGATCTAAATATAGGACTGAGTCCTGATCGCAGAGAGAGAGAGAGAGAGAGATCTAAATATAGGACTGAGTCCTGATCGCAGACAGAGAGAGAGAGAGAGATCTAAATATAGGACTGAGTCCTGATCGCAGAGAGAGAGAGAGAGAGAGATCTAAATATAGGACTGAGTCCTGATCGCAGAGAGAGAGAGAGAGAGAGAGAGAGAGAGATCTAAATATAGGACTGAGTCCTGATCGCAGAGAGAGAGAGAGAGAGAGAGCGATCTAAATATAGGACTGAGTCCTGATCGCAGAGAGAGAGAGATCTAAATATAGGACTGAGTCCTGATCGCAGAGAGAGAGAGAGAGAGATCTAAATATAGGACTGAGTCCTGATCGCAGAGAGAGAGAGAGAGAGATCTAAATATAGGATTGAGTCCTGATCGCAGAGAGAGAGAGAGAGATCTAAATATAGGACTGAGTCCTGATCGCAGAGAGAGAGAGAGAGAGAGAGAGATCTAAATATAGGACTGAGTCCTGATCGCAGAGAGAGAGAGAGAGAGAGAGAGAGATCTAAATATAGGACTGAGTCCTGATCGCAGAGAGAGAGAGAGAGAGAGAGAGAGATCTAAATATAGGACTGAGTCCTGATCGCAGAGAGAGAGAGAGAGATCTAAATATTGGACTGAGTCCTGATCGCAGAGAGAGAGAGAGAGAGAGAGATCTAAATATAGGACTGAGTCCTGATCGCAGAGAGAGAGAGAGATCTAAATACAGGACTGAGTCCTGATCGCAGACAGAGAGAGAGAGAGAGATCTAAATATAGGACTGAGTCCTGATCGCAGAGAGAGAGAGAGAGAGATCTAAATATAGGACTGAGTCCTGATCGCAGAGAGAGAGAGAGAGAGAGATCTAAATATAGGACTGAGTCCTGATCGCAGACAGAGAGAGAGAGAGATCTAAATATAGGACTGAGTCCTGATCGCAGAGAGAGAGAGAGAGAGAGATCTAAATATAGGACTGAGTCCTGATCGCAGAGAGAGAGAGAGAGAGATCTAAATATAGGACTGAGTCCTGATCGCAGAGAGAGAGAGAGAGAGAGATTTAAATATAGGACTGAGTCCTGATCGCAGAGAGAGAGAGAGAGATCTAAATATAGGACTGAGTCCTGATCGCAGAGAGAGAGAGAGAGAGAGAGAGATCTAAATATAGGACTGAGTCCTGATCGCAGAGAGAGAGAGAGAGAGAGATCTAAATATAGGACTGAGTCCTGATCGCAGAGAGAGAGAGAGAGAGATCTAAATATAGGACTGAGTCCTGATCGCAGACAGAGAGAGAGAGAGAGAGATCTAAATATAGGACTGAGTCCTGATCGCAGAGAGAGAGAGAGAGAGAGAGAGAGAGAGATCTAAATATAGGACTGAGTCCTGATCGCAGAGAGAGAGAGAGAGAGAGAGAGATCTAAATATAGGACTGAGTCCTGATCGCAGAGAGAGAGAGAGAGAGAGAGAGCGATCTAAATATAGGACTGAGTCCTGATCGCAGAGAGAGAGAGAGAGAGAGATCTAAATATAGGACTGAGTCCTGATCGCAGAGAGAGAGAGAGAGATCTAAATATAGGACTGAGTCCTGATCGCAGAGAGAGAGAGAGAGAGAGATCTAAATATAGGACTGAGTCCTGATCGCAGAGAGAGAGAGAGATCTAATTATAGGACTGAGTCCTGATCGCAGAGAGAGAGAGAGAGAGGGAGATCTAAATATAGGACTGAGTCCTGATCGCAGAGAGAGAGAGAGAGAGATCTAAATATAGGACTGAGTCCTGATCGCAGAGAGAGAGAGAGAGAGAGAGAGAGATCTAAATATAGGACTGAGTCCTGATCGCAGAGAGAGAGAGAGAGAGATCTAAATATTGGACTGAGTCCTGATCGCAGAGAGAGAGAGAGAGAGAGATCTAAATATAGGACTGAGTCCTGATCGCAGAGAGAGAGAGAGATCTAAATACAGGACTGAGTCCTGATCGCAGACAGAGAGAGAGAGAGAGATCTAAATATAGGACTGAGTCCTGATCGCAGAGAGAGAGAGAGAGAGATCTAAATATAGGACTGAGTCCTGATCGCAGAGAGAGAGAGAGAGAGATCTATATATAGGACTGAGTCCTGATCGCAGAGAGAGAGACAGAGAGATCTAAATATAGGACTGAGTCCTGATCGCAGAGAGAGAGAGAGAGATCTAAATATAGGACTGAGTCCTGATCGCAGAGAGAGAGAGAGAGAGATCTAAATATAGGACTGAGTCCTGATCGCAGAGAGAGAGAGAGAGATCTAAATATAGGACTGAGTCCTGATCGCAGAGAGAGAGAGAGAGAGAGAGAGAGAGATCTAAATATAGGACTGAGTCCTGATCGCAGAGAGAGAGAGAGAGATCTAAATATAGGACTGAGTCCTGATCGCTGAGAGAGAGAGAGAGAGATCTAAATATAGGACTGAGTCCTGATCGCAGAGAGAGAGAGAGAGAGATCTAAATATAGGACTGAGTCCTGATCGCAGAGAGAGAGAGAGAGATCTAAATATAGGACTGAGTCCTGATCGCAGAGAGAGAGAGAGAGAGAGAGAGAGATCTAAATATAGGACTGAGTCCTGATCGCAGAGAGAGAGAGAGAGAGATCTAAATATAGGACTGAGTCCTGATCGCAGAGAGAGAGAGAGAGAGAGAGAGATCTAAATATAGGACTGAGTCCTGATCGCAGAGAGAGAGAGAGAGAGAGATCTAAATATAGGACTGAGTCCTGATCGCAGAGAGAGAGAGAGAGAGATCTAAATATAGGACTGAGTCCTGATCGCAGACAGAGAGAGAGAGAGAGATCTAAATATAGGACTGAGTCCTGATCGCAGAGAGAGAGAGAGAGAGAGAGAGAGATCTAAATATAGGACTGAGTCCTGATCGCAGAGAGAGAGAGAGAGAGAGAGAGAGATCTAAATATAGGACTGAGTCCTGATCGCAGAGAGAGAGAGAGAGAGAGAGCGATCTAAATATAGGACTGAGTCCTGATCGCAGAGAGAGAGAGATCTAAATATAGGACTGAGTCCTGATCGCAGAGAGAGAGAGAGAGAGATCTAAATATAGGACTGAGTCCTGATCGCAGAGAGAGAGAGAGATCTAAATATAGGATTGAGTCCTGATCGCAGAGAGAGAGAGAGAGATCTAAATATAGGACTGAGTCCTGATCGCAGAGAGAGAGAGAGAGAGAGAGAGAGATCTAAATATAGGACTGAGTCCTGATCGCAGAGAGAGAGAGAGAGAGAGAGATCTAAATATAGGACTGAGTCCTGATCGCAGAGAGAGAGAGAGAGAGAGAGAGAGATCTAAATATAGGACTGAGTCCTGATCGCAGAGAGAGAGAGAGAGATCTAAATATTGGACTGAGTCCTGATCGCAGAGAGAGAGAGAGAGAGAGAGAGATCTAAATATAGGACTGAGTCCTGATCGCAGAGAGAGAGAGAGATCTAAATACAGGACTGAGTCCTGATCGCAGACAGAGAGAGAGAGAGAGATCTAAATATAGGACTGAGTCCTGATCGCAGAGAGAGAGAGAGAGAGATCTAAATATAGGACTGAGTCCTGATCGCAGAGAGAGAGAGAGAGAGATCTAAATATAGGACTGAGTCCTGATCGCAGACAGAGAGAGAGAGAGATCTAAATATAGGACTGAGTCCTGATCGCAGAGAGAGAGAGAGAGAGATCTAAATATAGGACTGAGTCCTGATCGCAGAGAGAGAGAGAGAGATCTAAATATAGGACTGAGTCCTGATCGCAGAGAGAGAGAGAGAGAGAGAGATTTAAATATAGGACTGAGTCCTGATCGCAGAGAGAGAGAGAGAGATCTAAATATAGGACTGAGTCCTGATCGCAGAGAGAGAGAGAGAGAGAGAGAGAGATCTAAATATAGGACTGAGTCCTGATCGCAGAGAGAGAGAGAGAGAGATCTAAATATAGGACTGAGTCCTGATCGCAGAGAGAGAGAGAGATCTAAATATAGGACTGAGTCCTGATCGCAGACAGAGAGAGAGAGAGAGAGATCTAAATATAGGACTGAGTCCTGATCGCAGAGAGAGAGAGAGAGATCTAAATATAGGACTGAGTCCTGATCGCTGAGAGAGAGAGAGAGAGAGAGAGAGAGAGAGATCTAAATATAGGACTGAGTCCTGATCGCAGAGAGAGAGAGAGAGAGATCTAAATATAGTACTGAGTCCTGATCGCAGAGAGAGAGAGATCTAAATATAGGACTGAGTCCTGATCGCAGAGAGAGAGAGAGAGAGAGAGAGAGAGAGAATCTAAATATAGGACTGAGTACTGATCGCAGAGAGAGAGAGAGAGAGATCTAAATATAGGACTGAGTCCTGATCGCAGAGAGAGAGAGAGATCGATCTAAATATAGGACTGAGTCCTGATCGCAGAGAGAGAGAGAGAGATCTAAATATAGGACTGAGTCCTGATCGCAGAGAGAGAGAGAGAGAGATCTAAATATAGGACTGAGTCCTGATCGCAGAGAGAGAGAGAGATCTAAATATAGGACTGAGTCCTGATCGCAGAGAGAGAGAGAGAGAGAGAGAGAGAGAGATCTAAATATAGGATTGAGTCATGATCGCAGAGAGAGAGAGAGATCTAAATATAGAACTGAGTCCTGATCGCAGAGAGAGAGAGAGAGAGATCTAAATATAGGACTGAGTCCTGATCGCAGAGAGAGAGAGAGAGAGGGAGAGAGAGAGATCTAAATATAGGACTGAGTCCTGATCGCAGAGAGAGAGAGAGAGAGAGATCTAAATATAGGATTGAGTCCTGATCGCAGAGAGAGAGAGAGAGAGAGAGAGAGATCTAAATATAGGACTGAGTCCTGATCGCAGAGAGAGAGAGAGAGATCTAAATATAGGATTGAGTCCTGATCGCAGAGAGAGAGAGAGAGAGAGAGAGAGAGAGAGAGAGAGAGAGAGAGATCTAAATATGAATATCATTATTGTAAGTCCATTTTCATGAAGACTACAGATATCGTCAAGTTTATGATAATGACCGTGAGAGGTATGTTTTACCAAATAAGTTCATATTATTGTTTTAAGAATATAGATGTCATTAAAGACGAACACTCAGAAGCACGATGAATGATGATATCGTATGACGAAGGACAGTTCAGCGGCGTTCCCTTTCGGTGCCGCTTAGTCTTATGTCTTTTGGCGTGTGTTGTAGCTGCTATGATGGGGACAGCAACCTCCTTTCTTTTTGTTTGGATCCTTCAATGAGATGAGTTTTAATTCGGATGATTCCACTTGCACGGGCGATTGAGCAATTATGGATTTTAATTCGTTTGCAGTGATACCGGGCTCTTCGACTAACAATAACCATAACTTAGAAGCATTCAGTGTTGATATATTCTAGATGCTTATCCAGTTCCGTGATTGTGCAGTCGTTTGTGTAGCATTGGAATGGACTAATAACTTAGGAACAGGTTCAGAAATCAATCATCCAATGGTTGTCTAAGAATACTGGTGTTACTGAGTTGGTACGGGAGATTGTTGAGAACTCAAAGCTGCGTGTTAATTACCTGTTAGTTGCATTATTGATTATTACCTTTGCTGTATCTAATCCCATATGCAATTAAGTTGATGAGCGATGTGTAAACAGTTAAACATTCTTATTTATTTAATTACATTTCAGTTTTTCTGTTTGTCGAACTGTATGCCTGTGTTATTATTTATCGCTTTGTTTCACTAGAAATGTATTTGTCTGTCTATCTGTTTACTATGAAAGAAAACGACTAACGTCGTTTGCCTTGCGAGCAAAATGAGACTAAAAAAAAACAACAGCGTTTGGACTGAAAAATTTCAACTGGGAAGAAAAAAAAACACAACAGAATACAAATCTTTAAAAATGAGAAGAAATCTAAACACTGGCTATAGTCATCTATAATATCAATATGAAAGTGCACACATTGTGACTTTCAATAGTGACATGACGTTATCGAGTAAATAGAACCACTGTCCTACAAGGTTCTTCCTGTGTACATTCCTATCCATTTATCTGTCTGTTTGATTGTCTGTTTTCCTGCATTTCTATCTAGCTGTCTGTCTATCTACCCTCTGTCTGTTTTCTTTCTGTCTGTCTATCTACATGTCTGTCTGTCGGTCTATTTGTCCATCCATCCATCCGTCCAACTATCAGTTAATCCGTCCGTCCGTCGGTTCGACCGTCAGTCCGTCTGTCAGTCTTGTATGTCCATTCATCCACCATCCATCCATCCACCCATCCATCCATCCATTCATCCATCAGTCCATCCATCCGTCAGTCCGTCTTAATTATTGTCAACTTAATTCTTTAAAATTAATGTCACTTAACAATTAATGTATCTGTAAAACCTTTACTCCACTCTCTTATCATGGAAAGCTTCTCATTTGTTTCTCTTGTTCTTGTATATATATATGACATCCCCATGACACGCGGACAGTGTCCATTAGTGCTCCCAGCTTTCGAATCTCATTTTGTAAACTTAGTCCGACCGCATCTTACATCCTACTTTTTCCTATTACCAAGGAATTACATACATGTTCGACGCAATCTGATTTGTTTTCATCCACCTCCGATAGTGCTAACGACACGATCGCATCACTTTTTGATCATAGGTGGCTGATAAAGATTCGATCGCTCCCTATGTGATTAGAATCGAGCACTATCTAAAGTGCCATCCAGCGCTTGTACTGAATCATCTGAATGTGCCCATACAAACGACAACAAAAAACGTTAAGAGAAACATTCAATTTTAATGCCATGAAAAATATACTAACATCAAAACAAATAACACCAAGACTAAAACTAAGAATAGCAAAATGTTATATCTTCTCAAAAATCCTGTATGGTGCAAAAACACGGACATTAGACAAGAAAACAGAACAGAAAATTCAAGCCTTTGAAATGTGGATTTACAAAAGAATAGCCAAAATCAGATGGAAAGAAAAGAAAAGAAAACAAATGATGAAATCCTGCAACTATAAATGAAAAGAGAACCATTAAACACAATTCAAACAAGACAAATGAAATGTTTGGGACATGTTAAAAGACACAGCAGCCCATTAAAAGTAATATTGGAAGGGAAAATACATGGTAAAAGAGGCAGAGACAGACCAAGACTAACATGGAGCAACATCAAAAGATGGACAAGTCAGCCTATGACAACCTGCACCATAAAAGCAAGAGACAGAGCGAAATGGCGTTCCATGGTAGCCAACCTTCGATATGGAGACGGCACGTAATGATGATATTAAGGAAACATTGTTTATACCCAAATTGTGCTACCAACGTCAGACATGGACAATTTTCGAAAGATGCAAGAGTAAAATAACTGCATGCGAAATGAAAGTTATAAGAAAAGTTGTAAATAAATCTAGAAATGATACAATAGGAGATGAGAACAGAAAAAAATGGTGGCTATTGACAACATTGAACATCAAAAAATCAAACTTTTGGAGTGTGAACCTTACCAATACTGAAGTTCGAAGGTATTATTTGAAAACATTAGACAACAGAGATAAACGGAAACCCAGAAGTGGATAGATAGAATTTAATAAGAAACACAACTAAATTTGACATGACGACTCAGGCTATACAACTAGAGAAGGTAAAAAATATACAAAACATGGTACCCAAAAAAAAAATAAATAAAGAGCCCCCTTCATGCCAAGTGGCGTGTAAGGAATATAGTGTAAGTGACCATAAATTTTACAGACCTTCAGCACATAATTTTTGGGGTAATGTGGTCGGTATTACGCCAGTGCCGCTTTACTTTCCCAGAAAAAAATCCGATACCCATTTAAAAAAAAGTAAAGTACCCCCGTCACGCCAAGTGACGTATAGGGAATATGGTGACCATACATTTTACAGACCTTCGGCACATGATTTTTAGGGTAATGTGGTCGGTATTACGCCCGTGCCGCTTCACTTTCCCAGAAAAAAATCCGGTACCCATTAAAGGCTGGGTGAAGCCGGAAGCCGTCGATTGGGATCGAACCCGACCTCTTGTCCTTTGTAGTCTAGTTCACTAACCACTGAGCTATCGCGGCTAAAACATGGTGCAATGAGTAGAATAAAAGAAAACACTACGCTGCCTGGTACAAGTAATAGGATGAAAGAAATAAAGGAAGTAAGGAAGTAAGGAAGGAAGGAAGGAAGGAAGGAAGGAAGGAAGGAAGGAAGGGAGGAAGGGAGGAAGGAAGGGAGGAAGGAAGGAAGAAAGTAAGGAAGGAACGGAGGAAGGAAGGAAGGAAGGAAGGAAGGAAGGAAGGAAGGAAGGAAGGAAGGAAGGAAGGAAGGAAGGAAGGAAGGGAGGAAGGAAGGAAGAAAGTAAGGAAGGAACGGAGGAAGGGAGGAAGGAGGAAGGAAGGAAGGAAGGAAGGAGGAAGGAAGGAAGGAAGAAAGTAAGGAAGGAACGGAGGAAGGGAGGAAGGAAGGAAGGGAGGAAGGGAGGAAGGAAGGAAGGAAGGAAGGAAGGGAGGAAGGGAGGAAGGAAGGGAGGAAGGAAGGAAGAAAGTAAGGAAGGAACGGAGGAAGGGAGGAAGGAAGGAAGGAAGGAAGGGAGGAAGGGAGGAAGGAAGGAAGGAAGAAAGTAAGGAAGGAACGGAGGAAGGAAGGAAGGAAGGAAGGAAGGAAGGAAGGAAGGAAGGAAGGAAGGAAGGAAGGAAGGAAGGAAGGAAGGAAGGAAGGAAGGAAGGAAGGAAGGAAGGAAGGAAGGAAGGAAGGAAGGAAGGAAGGAAGGAAGGAAGGAAGGAAGGAAGGAAGGAAGGAAGGAAGAGAGAAAGATAGAAAGAAAGAGAGAGAGAAAGAAGAAAGAAAGAGAGAGAGAGAGAGAAAGAAAGAAAAGAAAGAAAGAAAGAAAGAAAGAAAGAAAGAAAGAAAGAAAGAAAGAAAGAAAGAAGAAAGAAAGAAAGAAAGAAAGAAAAGAAGAAAGAAAGAAAGAAAGAAAGAAAAGAAAGAAAAATACCCTAACATAAACGGCTACTCTCCCCATAACCAAACGAAAAACCTGAAACCTACTCATTACTAAACCAAATTGACTCAAACAAAACAAAGCTGCATGTGGCAATGTCAACCATTCTTGCTTATCGATTATTCAGTGATGCACCCAGACCCCTCCTTCTCTATAGGCTCATATTAATCAACTACAGTGAACGATCTTGTTTAATGTAATCAATCAGCCTTTGAACATGCGTGCTGTGGAATGAGCTATGTAAATCCCTAGACTTGATCCAATCTATTGACATTTTAACCTCTGTAAATCCATATACTTTACACAATCTATCGACATTTCAAGCTCTGTAAATCCTTATACTTTAAACAATCTATCTATATTTTAAACTCTGTAAATCCTTATACTAAAGACAATCTATCGACCTTTTAAGCTCTGTAAATCCATATACTTTCTAAAATCCATTCACTGGTAAGCCTGCACAAATGAATCCAAGTACAAATATAAACATCAATGAGGATGTTTGAATCAGCTTGAATCAGCGTATTCAAGCAGCTGTATGAACACCCCACGAGTGAGGGGTTTGCTAATGACATGATGGGCAAATCGTTTCCAACGAACGTGGGAGGTGGGAATAGACATGTTTGTTTTTCTAACCTATTTTAATAAATTTCTTGAAGGAATTATCACAGACGTGGTTGAAGAATACCGTCAGTATTACAGACAGAACTGTTGCCAACCTTCGTTTAGCAGACAATATAGGGGCTAACAAGCGATGTATCAGAGATCAAAGATCTAGTTGAGTGCCTAGCAGCGGTGCACGGTGGGTTCGAAACTTGAGGAGACCAGGACGTGAGACGAAACTTTTAGGTTGACCTTTAACCTTGTAATTTGTAAATTAAAAATTACTGTAATTTACGTTTTTAGTAGACTAATAATACAAGCTGCCAGTGAAACAATACCTAGATGGGCACGGAAACACTACAAACCATACTGGAGTAGTGAACTAGAGCAACTGCACAATGACATGGAAACATCTCGAAAGTAAGCAGAAAATAACCCTTGCCAAGAACACCACAATAACTGTCAGCATGCTAAAGCCAAATTTCAACGGGCTAAACTACAAGCCAGACGGAGAAGCTGGAAAGAGAAAACAGAGTCCTTGAATCTTGAACGAGACACAGGAAAAGTGTGGAAGCTTGTAAAACAACTGAATGATGAAGGTACAGAAAGGAACACCAAAATACACCGAAGAATGATGGAAACATTCTAACAGGTAAACATGCAGCAAATTACTTTGCAGACTCCTTTGCAAATGACAATAATATTGAAATTAGCCTAGAGAAACGACAAGAGACCCGTTTAAAACAACAAAATGCAAGACAAGAAGAGACCACACATGAAGTCATGGAAATACCCATTACACAAAGAGAGCTAGAGCTGGCAATATCCAAATTAAAAATGAAAAAGTCACCAGGCAGTGATGGAGTGTCCAATAAAATGATTACGAACTTGGGAACTGCAGCTAAAGCAAAACTACTGCAGATCTACAATATTTGCTGCATCACAGGTAGAGTGCCACAGGCATGGAGAGAAGCAATTATGATACCATTACTAAAGCCAGGAAAAGATGGTTCAACGACATTCAGCTGTAGACCAATCAGCCTTACAAGCTGTTTGTGTAAAACAATGGAACGTATAATCAATCTCAGACTGCAGTGGTACCTGGAAAGTGAAAATCTCCTTGTCCCACAACAAGCAGGCTTTAGACAGTGTTACTCTACCGAAGATCAGGCAATCTATCTTTCCCAGGAAATTGAAGATGCGTTTCAAGAAAAGAAACTGGTACTAGCAGCATGGATAGACCTAAAGAAAGCATTTGATAAGATATGGAAGGAAGGGCTTTTGAAGAAACTGATAAATTATGGAGTAAATGGCAGGATGTACAAATGGGTCAAAGCATACCTGCATTACAGGAGAGCCAGAGTGCAACTGGATGGTCTTAAGAGTAAAAAGGTCTTATTGCGCCAGGGCGTTCCACAGGGAGGGGTACTATCTCCAACACTTTTTCTGATCTACATCAATGACCTAGTTACTGAACTACCACATGGCATCAAAGTGGCAATGTATGCAGATGACTTGGTAATGTGGCGCACAGAGGAGTATGCAACAGTGACCTCCAAATTGCTACAAAGAGCTATGAATGCACTGAATTCATTGACAAATAGATGGTGTATCAGCATCAATACAGACAAATGCAGTACTACACTTTTCACACTCTCCCCAAAACAAAAAGCAGAAGCCATCTACATAAACAATGAGCCTGTGAAAGAAGACATACAAGCTACATATCTCGGAGTTACATTTGATAACAAACTATCTTGGAAACAGCAGATAAATAAGGCAACCCAAAAAGCAAGAAGAAAATTGGCTATTCTTAGAAAGTTGTGTGGAACCACATGGGGTGCGAGTGGGAAAATACTCAGTAAAGTTTACCAACAGAGTATACGCCCACATTTAGAATATGGATCATCCGCATGGTCCTCAGCATCAAACACCACATTGCAAGAACTGGATAAAGTACAAAACCAGGCACTTAGGGTCATCACAGGAGCAATTAAATCAACACCAATATTGGAGATGGAGAAATTGTGGAGGATACCAGCACTGAGAGAACGGAGAGACACAAAGGTGATGATACGGGCAGAAAATGGGTATGCATGCCGAGACATCCAATGAAGGACCGATTCCAAAATCTTGCATTTGGACGACTTGAGAGAAGCAGTTTTATCCACCAAGCCAAGCGATATTAGTAGACAAACACCAGACATGCCAAGAGTGGTTAACCCCCTACTGCCCATACCAGAACAGACTCCCTGGACAGATGAATCAGGATTATCAGTTCAAATACGGACAGAAGTGAAAGGAATAGTTGACAAAGAGGAACAGAATAGTCTACAGCGGAAAACAATAACTCTCAGTTTTCTGGATGAAGAATACCCACAAGACCTATGGATCCGTGTGTACACATATGGATCAGCACAAAATGCAGTAAAGAATTGGGGAGCAGGTGCATATATCTATCTATCTAATCTATCTATCTATCTATCTATCTATCTATCTATCTATCTATCTATCTATCTATCTATCTATCTATCTATCTATCTATCTATCTATCTATCTATCTATCTATCTATCTATCTATCTATCTATCTATCTATCTATCTATCTATCTATCTATCTATCTATCTATCTATCTATCTATCTATCTATCTATCTATCTATCTATCTATCTATCTATCTATCTATCTATCTATCTATCTATCTATCTATCTATCTATTGTCCTTTCGAGCCGAAGACGGCACATAGGGCAGAACCGCAATCTCAAAAACAGAAACCTTGCGTGCCAAAGTAGCACATATTGCAGAGATCACTGCTGGTGCATATATAGAGTACCCAAGTAACACTAGGGATATGAATAAAATAGCAACAAGGAAATATTGGCACAATTATAATGCAGAAATACTAGCAATAAAGTTGGCAATAGAAAAACTGCTGAACAGTAATCTTAGCCCACAGCCTGTAGTGTTTTTGACAGATGCAAGATCAGTACTCCAGGCACTACAATCCAGAAAATTACCACATCTGCAGACCTAATTGACTGAACTCTGCAAGCACCACAGGGTTGCCCTGCAGTGGATCCCCTCTCACTGTGGAATACCAGGAAATGAGAAAGCAGATCAGTTGGCAAAGGAAGGTTCAACAGGCACACAACTAGATACACCAGTTAAATACCATCATAAGAAACAGATAATCAAATCAATCAGAGGACCACAAGCCCCAAATCAGGATGCCTTTCATAATATGAATAGATATGAACAAGTTATCATTATACGCCTAAGAACAGGACACAATCGACTCCATAGTCACATGTATACAAAATTCAAGATCGGCACATCAACTACTTGTACATGTGGACAGGCACCCCAGACTGCTGAACACATACTTCAAGACTGCACTGAATATAGTAGACTGAGGAAAATCCATTGGATACAACACTACAGACTATATGGGCCACTGCAAGAATTACAAAAGACAGTAAAATTCATACAGGAAACGGCATTGCTGATATAGACAATACTTCGAGCGAACGAAAGATAGATAGAATTTACGTTTTGTAACAGAGTTCCTTCAATTATTGTCCTAAATTATCACAAATATAATTGCGTCGTAATATCTTAGTTATTCGTTTTTAAGTTATGAAGAAACGTAGCGTTGCTGTAAATTAACACCCCTTACAGATTTGTTCAAGATTTGTTCTATTTTTTAATTTACTTAAAGACGCAGCGCAATGGTTCTCTGTAGGCACTAGATAAGCTTGTCTCATGTTGGCTGTACTTTTTTATGTTGATCGATAAAGAGATAGAATGCCATATTATTTGTTGTTTCCCTGTTGTCATAGCAACTAAAAACTGATTGTGGAATTCGCCTGCCCAGTTCTTGTAATACCTTTTGATTTCCATTTGTTACCTCGATTGGGACACATCACGTCATAGAGGACCATTGTAATACAACACCATTGTATTGCTGGAGCCACGATAGCTCAGTGGTTAGTAAACTGGAATGCAAGGGACATGAGGTAGGGTTCGATCCCAACCGACGGCTTCCGGGTTCACCCAGCCTTTAATGGGTACCGGATTTTTTTTCCTGGGAAAGTAAAGCGGGTACAGGCGTAATACTGACCAGGCTGCCCCAAAAATCATGTGCCGAAGGTCTGTAAAATGTATGGTTACTAACACCATATTCCCTATAAACCACTTGGCGTGACGGGGGTACTTTACTTTTTTTTTCTACCATTGAATGGAAAACAACTTGTAACACTCTCTTTATTATAACGCATGTTATTTATCCTAACAACGATGTTATCTTGTAAATCGATGTTGTTGTAGCTGCTGTTGTTGGTCTGGAAACCCGGGTATCGTCTTCTCGTAACCCAGCCTTTTATAACAGCTACACAATGATGCTAATGATGTTACACGAGCCGTGCTATGATAGCTCGCGCACCTTCTCGACTGTCAGTCTCCAAGGTCACCGTGTCTGTGACCGGGGTTACTGTCAGGTACACACTGTACCGTGATCGTACTTCGCTTGTACGCTGAACCGTACTGACCGGCTTCTTGGTTCTCCGATTTATATGTGCCCGCGACAACTTCCCTTCAGCTCAGAGCCATGGTGTATGTAACGACTGCTCGAATAAGAAATGGCTGCACATTGAAGACTGGTGTTGGAAAGGGCACATAACTTTTTTTCAGCAACCATAACAATGTCAAACTATTCACAAAATAGGTACAACGGCCAGCGGCCTATACATCCCGCTCGACCATTCACACAATGGTACAAGGAAATGCACATTCTCCACTGGGCACTCTCACTTCAGGTCTTATATTGCACACAACCTGACTAATATCATTCCTGCTATATTAAGTTGCTAATGTCCTGGCCACTATCTCCAACATCAATGCACTGTCTCTTCATTACACGAGAGACTCTCTTCTACCTCGGGTCTAACTAGCCCCTAATAGCGCGGATACTTTGAGCTCAATGAGCCTATAGGTTGACGCTTGATCTAACAGGCCGCCTCTAACTTCCCACAAACGTGTCCATGTCTTTGGAGAGCCTCCTTCTAGCTCCGTGCAGGGACTTATATACGTCATCTCCTATTCAATCAAAACTCCCTTCCTCCGTCTCCCTACCTACAGAATTCATCTACGTCATCTACTTACCTCTATGTTTACACACTTATCAGTCACAAGATACCTGCTCTAACACAATTCTACTCCTATTTCTCGTGACTGTTCCCGTACTATGCTTCCTCACTCTCTCCAACTATCCCCTACTCTCCTTCTCACCCTCACACCCACTTCTGCATTCTCATACACACTCCAAGATCTAAGATTGATAGATGCCGATGTACGGTTGCAATATGTTGACCTCCATAGATACTGAAGTCTATATATTAATAATGGCTCGAATTATATATAAGGGTTCTAACATAAGACCCTGGAACTAATATTTAACTTACAAAGCTGGAGTGTGATTTTGTTATGTATTCTGATAAAATATTAAAGAAGCCGTGGCCTCCGTTACCTCCTTTGTTGTCACCACTGGTGACTATGTAAGACATTTGGAGCATACAGAATGGGGATAATCTCTGACAAAAGCAAATAAATGTATAGAAGTCCCGGAATATTGAAATAATTATCACAATAAACACAGTGGCGAGACACTTGCAAGTCAATAACTTCAAATATCTGAGCTTCATTATCACCGATGAATGTTTAAAATCAACAAAAAGAATTTACTATAATTACACAGGCACTGATAAGGCAATGATAACCCTCACAAGACTAAAAAAAAAATGAAAAAGTTAACCCATCTCCCTAAGCGCTTCTCCTTCCTATTCCTCTTCCCTTTCTCATTTGCCTTTCAGCGTCGAGTGGAGATATAATTCGCGGGTTTTTGCTGTTCTGTTTGCCATATTTTGCTTGGTCTTTCTCGTGGTCTATATTCACTTATTAATGTGGTGTATACCCTGAATAGAAAGGCTCTTTTAGACAATCTTTGGAGGTAGCCAATCAATTTTCTATTTCTGTCTATAGTGCAAGATTGTCTCAAACTATTTCTTGTGTTCTTATTTCATTGCCTGTCTCTTAACGGCACTGCTTCCGCTCTTCTCAGACAAGCATGTCAGTAGTGCATTGTCTATTCTTATTAAACTCATTCGGGAGTCGCTGATCTGTAATTTTATAATTGGTCTTGGTTTTCTTTCTATAATTTAGACGTATAACTTTCCTACGTGGCTGAGTGGGGAGATACGTTTTAGGTATTGGTTGCAGCCTCTCTTAATTTCCAATACTGGTACGATGATGGCCTGTTGCTAGTCTCTTGAGACTTTCTGGTGTTGCCGTGCTGCGTTGAGTATTCTGTGCAGCTATGTCACTCCTGTTTCTTCTGCCACTGGTATTATTTCTAGAGTTATGTTGTCTATATCTGGTACTTTATTTCTTGATGCGTGTTTTATGACTTCTTCGAATTAATCTTTTATTATGTTAGGTTCAGTGCCTCTGCATTCCTGAGTGGTTTTGTTGTATTATTGATAGCTGGTGCCATCTTCAATAGATCATCTAAATACTCTCTCCATCTATGTCTTCCTAAGAGCAAAGCTTCGATATCACGAACAGTAATGGCATCTGTATTTTCATCTGCGTGCGAAACATGTGCGCTTACTGATGATCTTGAATTTGAGGATGATATGGTATACACATCTCTTGCTCGCTTCTTATATAAATAATATCAAGAATGAGAAAGTGCGAAACAAAATAGCAACGATCCACAGGACCGTCTCAAGACGTACTGTCTACAGCACAAGAACAACAATTAAAACTTACGAACATATTACAATATCTAAAGACATTGCTAAAATCATTTTTGCCGGACACTATACCAGGCAAAAGAGGACAAAGCAGACATAGAAATTGGTGGAAAGAAAGTGTCAGACGATGTGCAGGATTTCATCACATCTCGGACAGAAACTCTTAATCGTTGTGGATGGAGGAGAGTTGTGAAGAGTGCCCCAACGATCGCTAAAGTTACGAAACTCATGTTGATGAAAATGATGAAGATGATGACATAATCATGATAATGATCATGATGATAATGACGATAATGATGATGATGATGATGATGATGGTGATGAAATCCAAACATTTTATACAATCTATCAACAACATTAGCTCTGTAAATCAATACACTTTATACAATCTATCGACAGTTTTAGCTCTATAAATCAATACACTTTATACAATATATCAGCAACTTTAGCTTTGTAAATCAATACACTTTACACAATCTATCAACAACTTTAGCTCTATAAATTAATACACTTTACACAATCTATCAATAACTTTAGCTCTATAAATTAATACACTTTACACAATCTATCAACAACTTTAGCTCTTTAAATTAATACACTTTACACAATCTATCAACAACTTTAGCTCTATAAATCAATACACTTTACACAATCTATCAACAACTTTAGCTCTATAAATTAATACACTTTACACAATCTATCAACAACTTTAGCTCTATAAATTAATACACTTTACACAATCTATCAACAACTTTAGCTCTATAAATCAATACACTTTACACAATCTATCAACAACTTTAGCTCTATAAATCAATACACTTTACACAATCTATCAACAACTTTAGCTCTATAAATCAATACACTTTATATAATCTATCAACAACTTTAGCTCTATAAATCAATACACTTTATACAATCTATCAACAACTTTAGCTCTATAAATTAATACACTTTACACAATCTATCAACAACTTTGGCTCTATAAATTAATACACTTTACACAATCTATCAACAACTTTAGCTCTATAAATTAATACACTTTACACAATCTATCAACAACTTTAGCTCTATAAATCAATAAACTTTAAACAAATTATAATTTTCGCTCTGAAAATCCATATACCTTTTACAGTTTGTCGACCATTTTTAATCTTCACTATCGTGTGTCATGCCGACTAGAGTAAGTGATTGTGGATTTCCAAAACTCGTGAATGATACGAGATTGTATGAAACCTACTTGAGCATTTCAAGGAACCAGGAAATATGAAACATGTTACCATGAAGGAACCAGTTTTGAATACGAGGTGGTCACTCAAAAACTGGAAGTAAGAAGAGATAGAGGGAAACACAGAAAAGAAAGCAGATAAGTTAAGAGAATTGTTTTGTGGGAAGTTAGCAAAAGAATTTATAAACAACTGTAGAGAAGGAAAGTTGTGGAGATACATACTCACCTACGCCAGCATCACAGTAAGTTATTATTGTTGTTATTATTTGAATATATACCATAGAGGGACACAGGTATTGTGATTTTGTGGCGTGTATGTGCCTCTTTCGTCTCGGGTTTTCCAACTAATAAATACTTCTCTATTCGTTATTTTACTGTAGAAGTAATGGCAAAAGTAAAAGAAAGAAAAAGTCATCACCGTGATGCACAATAAAGACAAGTGTAACAATAGTAAAACAGTTAAATGAATTTAAATATCTAGGAACAATGTTAAACTTAAATGGTAGATGTACAACAGAGGTGAGATGCAGAACAGCTCAGGCAAAAGCAGCTTTTCAAAAAATGAGGAAGATATTGTGCAATCCATGTTTGACAATCGAAATAAGAAAAAGAGTTATTACATGTTATGTAGAACCAGTCTTATAAAAATGGATGTAAATCATTGACAATAGGTCAACAAAAGAAATGATAAATAACTGTCGAGATCGAAAGTTGTGGAGAGACATGTTCACCTACGCCAGCAGGCCCGGTCCTTGATGATGACTGAAAGTCATCTTGGAAGAAAAGGTATAAGGTAGACGAGACAGAAGTATACCAAGAATATAGTGAACTGATAACATGAAAAGATAGACAGGTGAACCACTATCAAAGGCAAAGGGCAGGGTAAATTGACGCTCCATGGTAGCCAACCTTCAATATGGAGACGGCACCTAATGAATGATGATAAATGCTTCTTCCGGTATAGGTGATACCAAGCGCATTATAAAGAGGTTTGAAAAACGATGTTTTTGAATCGTCAAATGGTCCTCCAGACCCAAATCCTCACCCATTTTAAGCTTGTTAACAATATAAAATGAGGGATGGGTCGGCCACAATGGCCATGACCCCCAGATGCCATCACAATGCTTCATCCTGTTCCATTCCTGCATTACGATATTGAAAGAATGTGATTCTGTAATGTGACAATATATACTATCTGTCTGTTTTAGTAAAAACTACAACATGCACAAATCGTTCTTCTCAACACTAGTCACAACTACTTGACATAACTGTGCCATTCACACCAAAGGCTCATGTCTACATCAGAAGTAGTGGTTTGTCCCTTGCGTGATCTCTTGCTATGAGTGATAACGATATGCGTGAATATGAGTGATAACGATCTGAGTGGCTATGAGTGATAACGATCTGAATGGCTATGTGTGATAACAATCTGAGTGGCTATGAGTGATAACGACATGCGTGGCTATGCGTCATAACGATCTGAGTGGCTATGAGTGATAACGATCTGAGTGGCCATGAGTGATAACGATCTGAGTGACTATGTGTGATAACGATATGCGTGAATATGAGTGATAACGATCTGAGTGGCTATGAGTGATAACGACGTGAGTGACTATGAGTGATAACGATATGCGTGAATATGAGTGATAACGATCTGAGTGGCTATGAGTGATAACGACGTGAGTGACTATGTGTGATAACGATATGCGTGGCTATAAATGATAACAATCTGAGTGGCTATGAGAATGATAACGATCTGAGTGACTATGAGAATGATAACGATCTGAGTGACTATGAGAATGATAACGATTTGAGTGACTATGAGAATGATAACGATCTGAGTGACTATAAGAATGATAATGATCTGAGTGACTATGAGTGATAACGATCTGAGTGACTATGAGTGATAACGATCTGAGTGACTATGAGTGATAACGATCTGAGTGACTATGAGTGATAACGATCTGAGTGACTATGAGAATGATAACGATCTGAGCGGCTATGAGTGATAACTATCTGAGTGACTATGAGAATGATAACGATCTGAGTGACTATGAGTGATAACGATCTGAGTGACTATGAGAATGATAATCATCTGAGTGACTATGAGAATGATAACGATCTGAGTAACTATGAGAATGATAACGATCTGAGTGACTATGAGAATGATTACGATCTGAGTGACTATGAGAATGATAACGATCTGAGTGACTATGAGAATGATAACGATCTGAGTGACTATGAGAATGATAACGATCTGAGTGACTATGAGAATGATAACGATCTGAGTGACTATGAGTGATAACGATCTGAGTGACTATGAGTGATAACGATCTGAGTGACTATCAGAATGATAACGATCTGAGTGACTATGAGTGATAACGATCTGAGTGACTATGAGAATGATAACGATCTGAGTGGCTATGAGTGATAACTATCTGAGTGACTATGAGAATGATAACGATCTGAGTGACTATGAGTGATAACGATCTGAGTGACTATGAGAATGATAATCATCTGAGTGACTATGAGAATGATAACGATCTGAGTAACTATGAGAATGATAACTATCTGAGTGACTATGAGAATGATAACGATCTGAGTGACTATGAGTGATAACGATCTGAGTAACTATGAGAATGATAATCATCTGCGTGACTATGAGAATGATAACGATCTGAGTAACTATGAGAATGATAACGATCTGAGTGACTATGAGAATGATTACGATCTGAGTGACTATGAGAATGATAACGATCTGAGTGACTATGAGAATGATAACGATCTGAGTGACTATGAGAATGATAACGATCTGAGTGACTATGAGAATGATAACGATCTGAGTGACTATGAGTGATAACGATCTGAGTGACTATGAGTGATAACGATCTGAGTGACTATGAGAATGATAACGATCTGAGTGACTATGAGTGATAACGATCTGAGTGACTATGAGTGATAACGATCTGAGTGACTATGAAAATGATAACAATCTGAGTGACTAAGAGTGACAACGATCTGAGTGATTATAAGAATGATAACGATCTGAGTGACTATGAATGATAACGATCTGAGTGACTATGAGAATGATAACGATCTGAGTGACTATGAGAATGATAACGATCTGAGTGACTATGAGTGATAACGATATGCGTGGCTATGGATGATAACGATCTGCATGGCTATAAAAGATAACGATCTGCATGGCTATAAAAGATAGCGATCTGCATGGCTATAAAAGATAACGATCTGCATGGCTATAAAAGATAACGATCTGCATGGCTATAAAAGATAACGATCTGCATGGCTATAAAAGATAACGATCTGCATGGCTATAAAAGATAACGATCTGCATGGCTATAAAAGATAACGATCTGCATGGCTATAAAAGATAACGATCTGCATGTCTATAAAAGATAACGATCTGCATGGCTATAAAAGAAAACGATCTGCATGGCTATAAATGATAACGATCTGCATGGCTATAAAAGATAACGATCTGCATGGCTATAAAAGATAACGATCTGCGTGGCTATAAAAGATAACGATCTGCATGGCTATAAAAGATAACGATCTGCATGGCTATAAAAGATAACGATCTGCATGGCTATAAAAGATAACGATCTGCATGGCTATAAATGATAACGATCTGCATGGCTATAAAAGATAACGATCTGCATGGCTATAAAAGATAACGATCTGCGTGGCTATAAAAGATAACGATCTGCATGGCTATAAAAGATAACGATCTGCGTGGCTATAAAAGATAACGATCTGCATGGCTATAAATGATAAATATCTGTGTGGCTATAAACGATAACGATCTGCGTGGCTATGAAAGTTCACGATCTGCGTGGCTATGAATGTTCACGATCTGCGTGGCTGTGAATGTTCACGATCTGCGTGGCTATGAATGTTCACGATCTGCGTGGCTATGAATGTTCACGATCTGCGTGGCTATGAATGTTCACGATCTGCGTGGCTATGAATGTTCACGATCTGCGTGGCTATGGACGGTAATGATCAAAGCTTTTGTGCAAGATTCCATACTCTATTAAACAGTAATTTGTATAAACGTTCAAAGTGCTTTCTTTTTCTAGGAATCCATTGTATTTACAATGAGGCAATCTTTCATTTCCTGTTATGTCGCGTGCATTATGTTTCATTGCATTGTTTCCATGGTAATGCTGAGATGTAAGATGTAGTCGACAGAAGCGGAAGTGAATTGATTGATGTGGGTGGTTCTATATTTTAAGGGCCGTCAGCACTATTTTTGTCGTGCTTATGCATATGGTCGATTAATTTTTTCGCGCGCATGTGTTTGCGTGTTATTTATTGTTATGTTTTTTTTTAATGCAATGAATTTAATAAAATGCAGTTTATTATTACAATTAAATGCCATAACTATTTAAAAATACATACAACTTGAACATGCACAGTATTGAATCTTATTTCAATGATATTTGCTTAACTATGTGTAAAAAAAATTCGTACCAACATTGGTATTAATTTAGCATGAACATAGCTATGTGTTCCGTGTATAGTTAAACAAAGGTTAAGCATATATACTTACACATATGATGATATGTTCGTTAAACTCGACTGCACTGTAACTGACAGACAAATAAATAGAAAGACAGACAGACGGACAGACGGACAGACGAACAGACGAACAGACGTATTGATGGATGGATGGATGGATGGATGGATGGATGGATGGATGGATGGATGGATGGATGGATGGATGGATGGATGGAGGCAGAAAGACATGCAAAAAGACAGATAGACAGACATGCATAATTATAAATAGGCAAACAGAAAGAAGGGCTGGCAGACTAAAAAAATAATAAGATACAGACAAATAGGCAGTCAGACAGACCGAAAAATAGTTTTCTTGTTGAGGCATTTCGATATTAATGATATACGGTTTGTTGTTATCATGTTCTCAACTGAGTAGCGGATATTGTATTACTCAGAGTTATCTTTGTCGTCTAGTGTTTGACTTGTATTTTCGACAAAATGCAAGAATGTGTGATAATGGTAGAGATCGTGGACATAGATTCTGAGGAAATAAAAGGATAAAAATATGAGATGTAGAGATGAGTGGTTGAGATAACAAACGTCATTGTGGGGTTCATCATTATCATCACGTGCCATACCGGTTTGGCGTAGGCGAACATGTCCTTCCACAATCTTCTATCTACAGTGCATCGTATCAGTTCTGTTGTTGACTGTTTTCCATGTCATGAAACAAAGCTATCCAGTATTTTCTCTCTTTGTTGTCTGCGATCTCTCTTTCCTTTTATTAAAGCCAGTTGTAACCAAGTATTCCAAATTTCCTTTTCTCATGATGTGCCCGAAAAATGTTGATTGTGTTCATTCTGATGTTTTTATGAGCTGCCTTTTTGTGTTGGCCTCTTTGAGAACTTCCTCGTTGGTCTTTTTATTTGTCCAGGGAACTTTCAACATTCTCCTGAGAAATCTCATCTCTGTGGCCTCTAATCGTCTTTTCATTTGTTTGTCTACTGTCCATGATTCGCTTCCATAGGTCAAGATCGGTTATTATTGACATAGATTTGTTGCATAAGATATTTTTCATTTTCTGAAATGCTATTTTGGCCTGAGCTATTCTGCTTTTTATTTCCGTGGTGCATCTTCCATCTGATGTTATTATTGTGCCCAAGTATTTGACGCGTTGCTCTTGTTTCAAATTTGTCCTGTTTATTTTTATGCTGCATGTTGGTGATGATTGTTTCTTCGATATGACCATTACTTCTGTTTTCTTACTATTCAGACATAGACCTTTCTTGTTGCTTTCTTTCACTATTATGTCTATAATTTCTTGTAGTCCATTCTCTGTCTCTGCTATTAAGACTGTATAGCAGAGAAGGTACGGATAGGAGTATATAATAGAGGGGAATGGAGAATAGGGAAATATAGATTAGGCACTGGCGCGAGGAAGGGTGTGAAAGAAAGTACACACCGGGAGATAGAGTATAGGGAAATATAGATTGAGCACTTACTTGTACAGAAGAGAAAATGACGTAAAGTAAGGGGCATGACGTGGTAGGGGGTTACGGTAGTGAGGTGACTAGAAGAGACTAGTCACTTGGAGCCGGAACATCGTACTGAGAGGACGTGAGAAGAGACTAAGACTTGGAGCCGGAGCATCGTGCTGAGAGGATGTGGGAGGAGACCGGTCACTTGGGGACAGAACATCGTACTGAGAGGATGTGAGAAGAGACCAGTGACTTGGAGCCGGAACATCGTACTGAGAGGACGTGAGAAGAGAAGTGGTCAACATCAGGGAAAGGAACAGTCATACAGAGTAGATAGGTTAGGGAAGACAAGAAACTACAATGAAATAGGCCGATAGTTAGCGATAGATAGAATAGGTTAGGGTGGTGCGTTCGATGGGGAACGTACCAAAGTAGGGAAACGGCCGAATGTAGCTAGTTTAGAAAATGTTAGATTAACGACAGAGATTAGCGATAGGGTAAGGCGAATGGAAAGAAAGTAATGTCATGGAGAACGTAGAGAGATTGTCAATAGCAGTAGTATGATATAGAAGACATGAAGCGAAAGTAAATAAAAAGGCTCCAAGAAATATAATAAAGAAGTGTTGGCGTTATGGATGTTGTTTTTAAAGGCTTCATTGCGAGGTTCGATGTTGATTGATGAACGATGATTGTGAAAGACATCAGTGTGTCTCATCACGATACGATGTTACCATTACGATACGGTGAGAGATGATTGATGAAGCATAAATGAAAACCAAATTCGCATAAATAATAAGAAAAATTCATAAATGAAAAATTAAATGCAATAACTGTGTCATCCGCATATCGCGAATTATTAATGTTGTGACCGTTGACTTCAATTCCTTTTTTGTCTACTATTGATCTCATAATATATTCACTGTAAAGTGAAAACAAATATGGCGACAGAACACATTGTGGGGTTATGAAATGGTTTAAAAAAAACATATGGTTTGTAAAAAAATATTGATCGTCAACATCACAAGACAGAACACACGTTGTTGATAACGATGCTGATAATGATGATGATTAGATGATGTACATAATGATGACTGATGATGATGATGTACTTTTCTTGTGCGCGCTCTAGAATTATTTGCTAGATTTCTTTGATAGTGAAAGAGGGATTGATTACTTGAGATTTGAATGTTGAGATCAATAATTCCCCTTCTCTTATCACACCCCCGCCGCCCCCATCTCCCACCAGCCCTCCCATGTGATTATTTGCTCGTGCAGTACCTGGATGTGTTGTATTCCTCAAGTTAAGTATATAATCAATACCTCATAGAATCATTTTCAGTGTTCGCCATCGGCAGCTATTATTAATATCAAGAAATCTTTAGCCGTTTTTCTGTGTCGCTTGATCGTGCCCTTTCTTTGTGAAGTGTACATCATTATCATGACGTGCCGTGGTCAATGAGACTTAAAATTAGCTCCCTTCAATATAATGCTTGAGATGAGCATCACAGGAGGTGATAGCAACCCCGTAAACTATAAGATAAACCCCTGTTCTAAGGCGGCCATACCAATGTAGGTTAGGCAGCTTTTTTCTGCCCTGTTTTGAGGTCCTCGGTAGCCTAGTTGGGAAAATTATCCGGCTGGGCTACCGACGTTCGGACGACCCGTGTTCGATTCCTGCTGGAAGCAGTGTGAGTTGTACTCGTGGTTAAAAACAAAATACCCCCGCGGTCGACCCAGCTGCTAGCAGAAATAGGTACCAGGGTAGCACTCTGGGGCGGTGAGGAATACCGCCTCGCATCGTGAGTTTCGATCTTTGAAGCAACACTATCTATATGTCTCCGAACTCTTCTGGATATGCGGTTTACTACATATGGGGGAAAATTCGCTTGCTAAGACGTCGATTCACGGACGTGTCGTCCGTTACCTTCACCTTACCCTGTTTTATTTATTACTCTGGAAACCTTGTAACATATCACACATATAATTGTCAACAACAACAAAATGTTTCGGTGGCCTAGTGGTCTAGGGGTAAGATGTCTGCCACTGGACAGGAAGACCACGGGTTCAATTCCACAAATTGAATTATTATTTTTTTTCGAAAATAAAGAAAATTGAATCCGTGGTTTCTTCGTGGCTTTACCCAGCTCTAGGTGTCTCACGGATAACGGCAAAAAACAGGAGGGCCCGTGTGCACTCCTGCACGTTATAAAATCCTCGAAGTTAAGGATAAAAAAACAGGAGGACCCGTGTGCACTCCTGCACGTTATAAAATCCTCGAAGTTAAGGATAAAAAAACAGGAGGACCCGTGTGCACTCCTGCACGTTATAAAACCCTCGAAGTTAAGGATAAAAAACAGGAGGACCCGTGTGCACTCCTGCACGTTATAAAACCCTCGAAGTTAAGGATAAAAAAAACAGGAGGACCCGTGTGCACTCCTGCACGTTATAAAACCCTCGAAGTTAAGGATAAAAAAAACTGGAGGACCCGTGTGCACTCCTGCACGTTATAAAACCCTCAAAGTTAAGGATAAAAAAACAGGAAGGCCCGTGTGCACTCCTGCACGTTATAAAACCCTCGAAGTTAAGGATAAAAAAACAGGAGGGCCCGTGTGCACTCCTGCACGTTATAAAACCCTCGAAGTTAAGGATAAAAAAACAGGAGGGCCCGTGTGCACTCCTGCACGTTATAAAACCCTCGAAGTTAAGGATAAAAAAACAGGAGGGCCCGTGTGCACTCCTGCACGTTATAAAACCCTCGAAGTTAAAGATAAAAAAACAGGAGGACCCGTGTGCACTCCTGCACGTTATAAAACCCTCGAAGTTAAGGATAAAAAAAAAGTAAGCCAACAAATTGCTGCTGTCCGGTCAAATTGTCGACAAAAATCTAAATTATCGATGGATTCAGGCCGTGCTACGGAGTTCGTACACGTAGGTCCGGGTTCTCCTCGGATATTTTCGATTTCGAGGAGAAAATCGGAACACCTAATGAATCGTTCGGTGTGCAGTGATAATGACTCACTGATAATGACATAAGGTAACATAAAAATGTAAAAAAATATCACAGTAGATGCAAAGATCAAACTTTTCAGCACATACTTTATCTCAAAGTTTGAATGCCGATGTCAAACTTACACTCTAGAACAATCAATCCGATAAATGCCAGCGAAATTAAATGTGTTAGTCTCATATTGTTAACCAGTCAGGTTTAAGCAATTCAGTTTTACAAGCAAAAAAAATAAAACTAAGAAGATAGTTAGGGATCACTTCCGAAGTATTATATAAAAAAAATATATATACATATATATATATATATATATATATATATATATATATATATATATATATATATATATATATATATATATATGTGTAAATACAATTAAGACAAGACAAATGAAATTTTTGGGGCATGTTAAAAGACATAACAGCTTACTAAAAGTAATATTAGACGGAAAAATACAAGGTAAAAGAGGCAGAGGCGGCAGACCAAGACTAACATTAACGAGTAACATCAAAAGATGGTCAAGTCAATCTATGACAGCCTTTACCATCAAAGCAAGAAACAGAGTAGAATGGCGATCCATGGTAGCCAACCTTCGTTGCGGAGAAGGCACACGATGATGATGATAATATGTGTGTAATATATAAAGAGCAAGTAAATTTGGTTTTGTTACAAGACAAGACAGAAACAAATAATCACAATCCACACAACACGTATTTAAAGAAACACTAACAACAGACCGAAATAGTGGTCTCAGTTTATGATAGAGGGACGCTTGGGTCACTCGGAAACAACAGAAAAAAATCCAAACAAAGAGCTGATGGTTACAGAGATCTTGTTTACCATTTCTTCAATGTTTAAAGGCAAATGAAGAAAGAAATAATACACAACCTAGGCTGAAAGTTGTTATAGGCTCAAAGCTTGCGTCAAGATCAGTGAAATTGTAACTGATAGCACCTCCACTCAGTGAGACTGAAGATGACAAAAACCAGGCAGGTCAACGAATAGCGATCAAAGAGGGATGACAAGTTTGTACTTAAAATGGAGTGCTACAGTCGGCTGAATGGTATAGATATTACAGTTTGTCACAACACGTCTATGTCCATCTGATGTCATCCTAACGCATACAATGGAAAGTAGTTGGAAGGAAGGAAGGAAGGAAGGACGGAAGGACGGAAAGGAAGGAAGGAAGGAAGGAAGGAAGGAAGGAAGGAAGGAAGGAAGGAAGGAAGGAAGGGAAGGAAGGAAGGAAGGAAGGAAGGAAGGAAGGAAGGAAGGAAGGAAGGAAGGAAGGTATGAGCTGATATAAATTATTAATGTTACTAAATAGCTCTCTCTTCTAAACGATAGCCCTCTCTTGCAGTTGTTATAAAAAACTAATGGCTTATGTGTGTAGAGCAAGAGTGCGTAAACAAAACGGATAAGCTTAGTTTCTACAACAGATGGCCTCAGTAGATATATTCACCAGATACCACGTGCCAACAGAAAGTGAAATGCAGTAACCATAACAATGGGAGGTAAGTTCAATAATTGAAGTTTGAGACTTCACTTGATTCCAAATCTGTTTTTTTCTCACTGGTCGCTCGACTTGAAAGCACATCTGTTACTCAGTGACAATGTTTACAGCGAGCTGTGGAATATATAGCTTTCAGCACAACGGATTCGGCTTCGTGGAGGTAATTGTTTTTGGGGAACAGGCAAATAATTGCAATGCCGCGGTAAAGCTGGTAGCAAGGAGCCAATGGTGGGGTGTACTAAACACTCCAAGGTATGGTGACAGCTTTACAAATAAAGAACACAACACAATACTGACGTTTCGGCCTGTGGCCTTCTTCAGAATACAGGGACAACGACAACAAGCGGTGAAGCACAATTACTACATGTTAGATGATCAAGTGGAGGGCGAGGAAAGTAGGATGCAGAAATAAGAAAAGAGAGAAATGAGTATTACATGATGAGAGGTATGATGGGCGTCAAAATATATAAAATAGAAAAAGAGAAAAATGTATAATAAATAGTACTTAGCTGAGCTCAGAGCAGGAATTCTGTAATCCGTTCTGAAACAAGTCGGAATGACTAGAAGACAGAGAGCATGTATAGAAAGCAACCCGTGACCAAGACAGGTCAGTTGAGAGGGCAGACGGATCTAATATCGGGAAAACCAAGGGGGGGGGGGAAGGGAGGGGGGATAGACGAAGACACTCCTGGGACACGACAAGCAATACATATAAATCACTCAACAATGGAAGTGAGAGATCACGCGAGAGGTTAAGAGAAAGAAATTGAATGACACGACAAAGTAGTAAATTAGGCAGTGGGTGAGAGAGATCGACTCTACAGAATGGATGGCCTCGAACTGAAAGAGTTGAGAGGTAGGTCAACGAAAGGAAGGATTGGGTACTGGAGGAAGAGATACGGTGAGGAAGAATAATAAAGCCGGTATAATGAGAAGGGCGATAGAGGGGTGGTCCGGAGGAAGTTAGTCTATCGGGAGGTAGGGAAGTATTAGAGGAGGAGGTATGGAGAGGAGGGATAAGAAGCAGGTATGTGAAAACTGGATAGGGGGAGAGGCGGTAGGTCAGAAGTGAATGGAAAAAGAGAAAAAAAAGGAAAGTCTGGAAGAAGTGGAGCAATAGGGGATGGTGTGCAGGAGGTATGAACCATAGGAGGTAAAGAAGTAGGGAAATGATAGAACAAAGGGGGGAATGAAAGTGGGCATCAGGATAAGGGGGATACTGGAATAGTAGGTATAGATGAGTAGTGACTACAAGTGAATAGAGAGGAGAGGGGTGAGCTAGGAGTAGATCAGCAGAGGGGTGGTAGGAAGGACGAGGAACAATAGAAGTGGTCAGAGAGATCGTACGTACAGTCCAGGTGGAGAGGTGATATAGTGATAAAGAGGTAAAGGACATGAAGGTAGTCAGAAGAGAAAAAGGTGTGGGGAGGGGGGGGGTTTAGGATGAAGAAGGCAATATGGGGGTTACTCAAAGAGGATATGAAAAGCAGGGATGGAAGAAGAGAAATAGGAAGAGAGGTCCATAGGTGGGAGGGTGGAGTCGGAGGCAGGAGGGTCCTCAGAGGGACAGGGATACATTGATGCCACGAGGGGTGAGGCAGCCCCAACGAACGATCAGACGGTGCTCAAGAGTGAGCCGACTGTGGTGATCAGAGGAGCATGATATTAGGCCAGTTACCAAGACATCAGTCATACCTCGATGGCCCCTCGAGTTAAAGTGGGCTGCTACAGGAGTGTCCGCTTCTCGGGTGATGTCATTCAAGTGTTCACGGCACCTATCGCCGATTCTACGACCAGACTGACCGATGTAGGTCAACTTACATCGCTTACAAATGATGGCATAAATGATGTTCCGCGATGTGCAAGTGAATCCCTCTCTGATCTCGAAAGGACCATTGGGGAAGAGGACAGTGTCGGCCTGGAGAACGTGGTCACAAGTTTTACATACTCTCCGGTTGCAGCGGATAGTGCCTCGATGGCTGAAGTGGTCAGCAGGAAGACGACCCCTGACAAGAAAGTCTCGGAGGTTCCGGTCACGTCTAAAGGCCACTAGTGGCCGGTCAGGGAAGAGCAGACGAGTAGTAGGGTCAGATCGGAGAATAGGGAGGTAGCGGTGGATGGTCCTAATAGCGGCGTAGTGGTGAGGGTGATGGGTGAGAGCGAGCACTACTCTATCAGAGGGGGGATGAGTAGAGGGGGTAAGAGCAGACTGACGTGAAGTGTGGAGAACTCGACGCAGGGCAGGAAGGAGAGCTGATTCTGGATAAAGGCGTCGGCGGAAGAAATCAAGCATGAGGTGGGCATTGTGAAGGAAATCTTCATCGTCTCGGCAAAGGCGACGAAGTCTGAGAAGCTGAGAATATGGAAGAGAGTTCTTGCAGGATGTAGGATGAGAGGAGTCGTAGCGGAGGAAACTATGGGAGTCAGTGGCCTTGTAGAAGACCGAGGTGAGAAGATGAGAGGTGCCCAAGGAGACTAGGATGTCCAGGAAAGATACGGAGGAGGTGGAGATGTGGAAGGTGATGTGGATAGAGGGGTGGAAATGTCCGACATATTCGATGAAACGGGAGATCTCATCTTCTGGAAGGTCAGACAGACCAATGCAGTCATCAATGTACCTACGATACATGAGGGGAAGAGGGCCCTGGTAGGTTTGGATAATTTGGTGCTCTAGATAACCCATGAAGAGACAAGCATAGCTAGGGCCCATTTTAGTGCCCATCGCCACACCGCTGATCTGGGTGAAGAAGTTGCCATTGAACTCGTGTCCCAGGAGTGTCTTCGTCTATCCCCCCTCCCTCCCCCCCCCCCCTTTGGTTTTCCCGATATTAGATCCGTCTGCCCTCTCAACTGACCTGTCTTGGTCACGGGTTGCTTTCTATACATGCTCTCTGTCTTCTAGTCATTCCGACTTGTTTCAGAACGGATTACAGAATTCCTGCTCTGAGCTCAGCTAAGTACTATTTATTATACATTTTTCTCTTTTTCTATTTTATATATTTTGACGCCCATCATACCTCTCATCATGTAATACTCATTTCTCTCTTTTCTTATTTCTGCATCCTACTTTCCTCGCCCTCCACTTGATCATCTAACATGTAGTAATTGTGCTTCACCGCTTGTTGTCGTTGTCCCTGTATTCTGAAGAAGGCCACAGGCCGAAACGTCAGTATTGTGTTGTGTTCTTTATTTGTAAAGCTGTCACCATACCTTGGAGTGTTTAGTACACCCCACCATTGGCTCCTGGCTAATTGTTTTTGACCGGGTGTGTCTCTCATTTACGAACTTTACCAGGCATTACCGTGCAGCTAAAACCATTTTTCCGCTGGCTGAAAAGCCAACGTACGGTTTTCGAAACCCGTGTAGACAGACAGGATTTTTTTCTATCATCATCATGTGCCATACCGGTTGGCGTAGGCGATCTTGTCCCTCCACAATCTTCTATCCACAGTGCATCATATCAGTTCTGTTGTTGAATGTTTTCCATGCCATGAAACCAAGCTATCCAGTATTTTCTCTCTTTGTCGTCCGCGATCTCTCTTTCCTTTTATTTTGCCAGTTGTAACCAAGTATTCCAACTTTCCTCTTCTTATGATGTGCCCGAAAAATGTTGATTGCTTCTTTCTGATGTTTTTTTTTAAGAGCTCCCTTTTTGTGTTGACCTCTTTGAGAACTTCCTCATTGGTCTTTTTAGCTGTCCAGGGGACTTTCAACATTCTTTTTTTTTTTTATCAGGGGTGAAATGAAAATCCTGGGTCTCACACGTCATGGCGACTGCCTTGACCTATCGACCTTTATCCCTCCGGTTCTACCGTGACGTCCCCGACATGCACTAGCAATGGTACTATGTGTCGTAAAGATTGTTTTTTTTTTTTAACCAGGCATTGTTTCCTGTTTCTGTGACAATAATGTGTAAAGAATATGGTGTTAATCATCTCTGGTTAGCCAGCTAAAAAAGCCAGCAATCAACTATGATTTGTTGGCCATTACCAGATCATTATAATAATAATTTCACAAATTCTACACATTTTCTGCAGCACAAATAAGCAAATAATAGTAAAGTTTGTTGAAGGCTTGTTGTGTTGGTTTTTTTTTTTTTTATATATTTCTGTCTTATTACGTGGCCAAACCATTTTATATGTTTTTTTTTTTTTAATAAATGTATTTAACTATTTCACGCGTCCTTTTTTTTTTTTTTTAGTTGTTCACCTTTGATCTTATCTTTCAGGTTTTCCTATCATGCTTCTAACACAATTCATTTCTGTGATGATTAAAAAAGAGAATAGTAAAAAGTAAAGTACCCCCGTCACGCCAAGTGGTGTATAGGGAATATGGTGTTAGTGACCATCAGTTTTACAGACCTTCGGCACATGATTTTTGGGGTAATGTAGCCGGTATTACGCCCGTGCCGCTTTACTTTCCCAGAAAAAATCCGGTACCCATTTAATGCTGGGTAAACCCGGAAACCGTCGGTTGGGATCGAACCCTACCCTTTGTCCTTTGTAGTCCAGTTCACTAACCACTGAGCTATCGCGGCTCCCAAAAAAAAAAACGAATAGTAAATATAATAACTCCATTGTTTAAAAAAAAAAATATACAAAACTTGGGTAGTGGATGTTAAACAACAAGTTACTATGGAATATTTGATTGTCACTAAATTAATGCTTGTAGGTTGATTTGTATTTTTATTATTGTTATTATTTAATCGAAAGATTCGGTCTTCTGTCGAATTTTTTATGGATTACCATAAGAGAACTGTATAGAAGAACCAGTGAAGATTTAATCAAATAGAAACAAAGAGGCCGAATAGTGTTTGCCATATAACGAACATTTGGCAGTCCGCATCTAGATGCTAATACAAGAAAATGAAACTAAGGTTGTGTGTGAAGTGTGAACTTTCAGCGCTTTTGTGCGCATCTGAATGTTCAAGATGAGCATAAATGGAAGCGCCAAGATAATCATCATTTCCTGAAATCTGCGAGACTAAATTCGGACCAAACAATAGAAGAAAATAACAACAGCTCAAAAGGTGTAAACAAATTACGTACATAGGCATATCAAAGGCAGAAAGGGTCATAAGGTGAGATTAGATACCCTCTCTCTCTCTCTCTCTCTCTCTCTCTCTCTCTCTCTCTGCGATCAAGACTCAATCAGAGTAGGATTCCAGACTCTCACATGAGGACATCTGTCTGTTTAAGTGAATTTATCGACCCCACAGACAGAACATCATAATTAGAGTCTGTTAGATCCACTCTGATTGAATACTTGTTAAAACGTTGCACTGTGTTCTGCGCCAGTGGCCCAGTGCATCCGATTTCAGCCAGCATTTTATTCCAGTTTGCTTTCCTTAGCCTTTGATTGTCCCCAGTCTTTCTGCAAGGCAGCAGATTGTCTTTTCTGTAGGGGGATTCTGCCCTTTGATGGTCGGCCCTCCCAGGTTTACGAGCACCATCTGCCCGAGTCACTAGAGGTGACTAACACAGACATGCACACACAAGATATGAGATGTGACTAACACTGACATGCACACAACGATATGAGGCATGACTAACTCTGACACACACCAAGATATGAGATATGACTAACACAGACACACACACACTAAGATATGAGATGTGACTGACACAGACACACTCTAAAATATGAGATAGAACTAACACAGATACACACACTAAGATATGACTAAACACAGTCATGCACTCACAAAGATAGGAGATGTGACTAACATAGACATGCACACACAAAGATATGAGATATGACTAAACACAAACACACAAAGATATGAGACATGACTAAATATAGACAGACTCACATTAAGATATGAGATGTGACTAGCATGGACATACACACAAATATATGAGACATGACTAACATAGACATGCACACACAAAGGTATGAGATGTGACTAACATAGACATGCACACGAGGATATGAGATATGAATAACATAGACATGCACACGAGGATATTAGATGTGACTAACATAAACATGCACACGAGGATATGAGATGTGACTAACATAGACATGCACACAAAGATATGATATATTACTAACACAGACATGCACGCAGAAAGATATGACACATGACTAACACAGATACACACTAAGATATGAGATGTGGCTAAACACAAACACACACAAAGATATGAGACATGATTAACACGGACACACACCAAGATATGAGATATGACTAATATGACACACACCAAGATATGAGCCATAGCTAGCACACACACAAGCAAAGATATGAGCCATGACTAGCACAGAAACACACTAAGATCTGAGCCATGGCTAGCACAGAAACACATTAAGATATGAGTCATGGCTAGCACGGATATACACCAAGATATGAACCATGGTCAGCACAGACACACACCAAGATATGAATCGTGGCCAGCCCAGACACACACCAAGATATGAGCTACGACTAGCACGGATATACACCGAGAATTGAGCCATGCCTGTCATAGACACCCACCAAGATAGGAACCATGGCTATTGCATACACACACAAAGATATGAGCCATGGTTAGCACAGACAACCACCAAGATATAAGCCACGACTAACATATACACTTGGTAACATCCACCAAAGTTTGTCTGAGAATCTTGGTAAAGTTTCTACTGACGACCACGAAGATCCAAAACTTGCAGGCATGGTGGACGTGGCTGACGTGCTTGAAGCTCAGCCGGATAAGACCTTCAGAAAATGTCAATTTCATGTCCCCTGAGTCTTGAGTCCGCATCAGACAGTACAGTCTGGCCACGTGGCTGGGTGCGTTCATGATGATGTAAGATAGAGACAAGGCAAAGAGCATCCTAGCCACACGAACCTGGGCGCTAGCTCGCACTGAGATCCACATAGGATCATTGATCGGTTTCAGCTCGGAAACTTCCAGCATCGGCAGGCCACTGAGCTCCTTCCACCGGGACTTGTGCATGATGGACAGAACGATCGTGAAGAGCATGACAGTAATGGCGATCAGCGGTAGTAACAACGTTGCTACAGAGTCAGTGTAGGTTATTATGTGCAAGAACATCAGCCTTGGACTTGGCAAGCATTTCCCAAGATCTGTCTCATTTGGCGTTACCTCAGCAGCAACAGCAGTGGCCATGTACAGCAACAACGACAAGACTAGAATGCACATGACCACGATAGTGGCGCGTCGCTTTGTGCACATAACCACAAAGCGTGTTGGGTGACATATGGTGGTGTAATTCTCCACTGTTATGCACACAACGTACCATACGGACAGAAAACTAAATACGTAGGTGGCGAAAAACGAGACTTTGACATATCCTGTTCAGTTGATTGACTTTGTATCCAATGGTCTCTATCCACACAAACAGTAGGTCAACCAGAACACCCGTGTCAGAGATCAGCAGTGCAAAAATGTAAATGCTGGAAGAAAAGTTCGTGAGTTCTCGTCGAAGAAGACCCCTCTCTCTCTCTCTCTCTCTCTCTCTCTCTCTCTCTCTCTCTCTCTGCGATCAGGACTCAATCAGAGTAGGATTCCAGACTCCCACATGAAGTCAGCTGTCAGGCTAAGTGTGTTGATCGCCCCCACAGACAGAACATCACAAGTAGAGTTCGCCAGATCCACTCTGATTGAACACCGGTTAATACGTTGCACTATGTTCTGCGCCAGTGGCCCAGTGCATCCGATTTCAGCCAGCATTTTATTCGGGTTTGTTTTCCCTAGCCTTTGATTGTCCCCAATCTTCCTGCAAGGCAGCAGATTGTCTTTTCTGTAGGGGGATTCTGTCCTTAGATGGTCGGCCCTACCCAGGTTTACGAGCACCCTCTGCCCGAGTCACTAGAGGTGACTAACACAGACATGCACACACAAAGATGTGAGATATGACTAAGACAGACATGCACACAGCGATACGAGGCATGACTAACACTGACACACATCAAGATATATGACACATGACTAACATAAACATGCACATAAAGATATGAGATATAACTGACATAGACATGCACACACAAAGATATGACACATGCCTAACGTAGACATGCACACAAAGATAAGAGATATGACTAACATAGATTTGCACACACAAAGACATGAGATGGGACTAACATAGCCATGCACACACAAGGATATGAGATGTGACAAACACAGACATGCACACACAAAGATATGAGATATGACTAACATAAACATGCACACAAAGATATGAGATATCACTAACCCAGACATGCACACACAAAGATATGACATATGACTAACACTGGTGCGCACAAAGATATGAGATATGACTAAACATAGACACACATAAAGATATGAGACATGATTAACACGGACGTACCAAGATATGAGATATGACTAACATGACACACACCAAGATATGAGCCATGGCCAGCACACACAAGCCAAGAAATGAACCATGTCTAGCACAGAAACACATTAAAGTGTCCATATGCTTGAGCTTGTTGTAGTCGGCAGACTCTTCTGAACGTGGGAATCACAGGTTTCGTTCAAACAGTTGTCCGGAGATTTGAGAGTGCAGTCAGGCCCATAGAACGTTCTCTTGCATGTACAGTTCCCGATTGACTGTTCACAGGTGTCGTTGAAACAGTGGTCCGGACATTTAAGAGTGCAATCTGACTCGTAGTACGTTTCCTTGCACGTACAGTCTGCACTTTCCTGGTCACATGTGATGTCACAGCCATCAGAACACGTCTGTTCACACAGTATCCCAAAATTACTATCGGGGCAAGTGTCATTACAGGTATAGCCAGGATGTTTACATTCTATGCATTTTCCGGATTTTTCCTCAAATAAAGGACAGACACTAAGACAAGACCAGGAACAGTCGTGTCCATAGATCCCATTTGAACAGTTGCCGTGACACATACCGATGATGGCGTTGCAGCCTTTACTACACCCACTAGACATTGCAAAAACGACCAAGAATGCTCGTCCAGACAATAGGTGTCTGTAAATGTTGGCACCTCACATACTGTCAGTGCACTGTCGGCCTGCGAAATGGTCGTTGAGAACTCAATCTTAATGTGTGCCATTGGCGTTTGTGTGTTGACTACAATAGTGCTCACAGAAATATTAGGGTATGATATATCATTATCCCCCCGAGATTAGATACAAAACCAATCACTGCATAGATACAGAAACAATCACTGTATGGATACAAAAACAATCACTGTATGGATACAAAAACAATCACTGTATAGATACAGAAACAATTAATGTATAGATACAGAAACAATCACTGTATAGATACAGAAACAATCACTGTATGGATACAAAAACAATCACTGTATAGATACAGAAACAATTAATGTATAGATACAGAATCAATCACTGTATGGATACAGAAACAATCACTGTATAGATACAGAAACAAGCAGTGTATAGATACAGAAACAAGCAGTGTATGGATACAGAAACAATCACTGTATAGATACAGAAACAATTAATGTATAGATACAGAAACAATCACTGTATGGATACAGAAACAATCACTGTATAGATACAGAAACAATCACTGTATAGATACAGAAACAAGCAGTGTATAGATACAAAAACAATCACTGTATAGAAACAAAAACAATCACTGTATAGATACAGAAACAATCACTGTATAGATACAGAAACAATCACTGTATAGATACAGAAACAATCACTGTATAGATACAGAAACAAGCAGTGTATAGATACAGAAACAATTACTGTATAGATACAGAAACAATCACTGTATAGATACAGAAACAATCACTGTATGGATACAGAAACAATCACTATAAGGATACAAAAACAATCACTCTATAGATACAAAAACAATCAGTGTATAGATACAAAACAATCACTGTATAGATACAAAAACAATCACTGTATAGATACAGAATCAATCAGTGTATAGATACAGAAACAATAACTGTACAGATACAAAAACAATCACTATATAGATACAGAAACAATCAGTGTATAGATACAAAAACAATGACTGTATAGATACAAAAACAATCACTGTATAGATACAAAAACAATCACTGTATGGATACAAAAACAATCACTGTAAGGATACAAAAACAATGACTGTCTAGATACAAAAACAGTCACTGTAAAAAAAAAAAGTAAAGTACCCCCGTCACGCCAAGTGGCGTACAGGGAAATATGATGTTAGTGACCCTATATTTTACAGACCTTCAGCACATGATTTTTGGGGTAATGTGGTCAGTATTACGCCCGTGCTGCTTTACTTTCCCAGAAAAAAATTCAGTACCCATTTAAGGCTGGGTGAACCCGGAAGCCGTCGGTTGGGCTCGAACCCTACCCCTTGTCCGTGGTAGTCCAGTTCACTAACCACTGAGCTATCGCGGCTGCTCCCTGTAGAGTGACTTCCGTAATTCATGAGGCCTCAACAGTCACTGTATAGATACAAAAACAATGACTGTATAGATACAAAAACAATGACTGTATAGATACAAAAACAATCACTGTATAGATACAAAAACACTGTAAGGATACAAAAACAATCACTGTATAGATACAAAAACAATCACTGTATAGATACAAAAACAATCACTGTATAGATACAAAAACAATCACTGTATAGATACAAAAACAATCACAGTATAGATACAGAATCAATAAGTGTATAGATACAAAAACAATCACTGTATACATACAAAAACAATCACTGTATAGATACAAAAACAATCACTGTATAGAAACAAAAACAATCAGTGTATAGATACAAAAACAATCACTGTATATATATAAAACAATCACTGTATAGATACAAAAACAACCACTGTATAGATATAAAAACAATCACTGTATAGATATAAAACAATCACTGTATAGATACAAAAACAATCACTGTATAGATACAAAAACAATCACTGTATAGATATAAAAACAATCACTGTATAGATACAAAAACAAGCACTGTATAGATATAAAACAATCACTGTATAGATATAAAACAATCACTGTATAGATACAAAAACAATCACTGTATGGATACAAAAACAATTACTGTATGGATACAAAAACAATCACTGTATGGATACAAAAACAATCACTGTATAGATATAAAACAATCAGTGTATGGATACAAAAACAATCACTGTATGGATACAAAAACAATCACTGTATAGATATAAAACAATCAGTGTATGGATACAAAAACAATCACTGTATGGATACAAAAACAATCACTGTATACATATAAAACAATCAGTGTATAGATACAAAAACAATCACTGTATGGATACAAAAACAATCACTGTATGGATACAAAAACAATCACTGTATAGATACAAAAACAATCACTGTATAGATACAAAAACAATCACTGTATAGATACAGAAACAATCACTTTTTAGATACAAAAACAATCACTATATAGATACAGAAACAATCACTGTACAGATAGAAAAACAATCACTGTATAGATACAAAAGCAATCACTGTATAGATACAAAACAATCACTGTATAGATACAAAAACAATCACTGTATGGATACAAAAACAATCACTGTATAGATACAGAAACAATCACTGTATAGATACAAAAACAATAACTGTATAGATACAAAAACAATCACTGTATAGATACAAAAACAATCACTGTATGGATACAAAAACAATCACTGTATAGATACAAAAGCAATCACTGTATAGATACAAAAACAATCACTGTATAGATACAGAAACAATCACTGTATAGATACAAAAACAATCACTGTATAGATACAGAATCAATCACTGTATAGATACAAAAACAATCAGTGTATGAATACAAAAACAATCTCTGTATAGATACAAAAACAATCAGTGTATGGATACAAATACAATCACTGTATAGATACAAAAACAATCTCTGTATAGATACAAAAACAATCACTATATAGATACAAAAATAATCACTGTATAGATACAAAAACAATCACTGTATAGATACAAAAACAATCAGTGTATAGATACAGATACAATCACTCTTGTGAAGTAGAGTCCCTAGAGAAAGCGAAAGTGGGTGTAAACCAATGAAATCTGGTGGAGGACAGTGGAAACAAATTTTGTAAGCCAAGAGAGGAACAGCTTCAGAGGGATGATCACGGACTGCGCAAAGTGAAGGAACGTAGTTACTGCCCAAAAATTTACTGCCCAAAAAGTTACTGCCCAAAAATTTACTGTCCAAAAATTTACTGCCCAAAAAGTTACTGCCCAAAAGGTTACTGCCTAAAAGGTTACTGCCCAAAAAGGTTACTGCACACTGATTACCTTGTAGGAATAAAGGCAATGAATGAAGACGGCAGCGAACTAAGTATTAAACGTCTTCGTCCAGAGTTACCCAACGTTAGTATTTTGTTATGTCCTGATTGTTAACTGTGTATTCTGTGTCCAGCCAGGGACTGCACAATTTACTTTAATCTACTAATTTATTTATATTATACAAATGGGTACCAGGGTAGTACTCTGGGAAGGTGAGGAATGCCGTCTCGCATCGTGAGTTTCGATACTTGAAGCGACACTATCCAGAAGTCTCCGAACACTTCTGGATAGGCGGCCGAGCACATATGGGTGGAAACTCGAGTGCTAAGACGTCGATTCAGGTCTCGTACTTCACCTTTATCTTTATCTTTATCTTTATATAAATTGCTGAAAATAAACGCCTCATTATTATCATATTCTGCTTTTTCCTGAAAAATATTCTTTTCAGATAAAACGATCTGCTTTTTCCACACACAATATTTTTACTTTTGATCTTAATAAACTGGTAACGCTACTTTCACCGAAAAACTTACGGAAAAGCAAGAAGAAAAATTGGAATCGTAAATGTTAGGAAGGAATTGTGAAATCCAGATAGCCTCCAGCGGTGACAGATATAATTCATGTGCGGTTATTTTTGTTAAAAACGGAGGAAAATCCGAATGCATTTCGCTCTGTGTTATTTTTTCTTGGAGATTTCGAATATACTTCTCAGGCAGAACATAAGAAATGTATTCATTCTTTTCTTTTTTTAACGTAAACAGGGCCCACGATCAGTTTTAGGGTACACTGCAGGCTATACAACAATCCATGATTATAAAATAAAATAATTGTATTTTGAAAAAAATGTTGGATGCCTATTTATGTCGTTTCCGAATATGTGTTTTTCTAAGATTGTCAAGAACATATTCGAGTACATTCAAATTGTTTGAAAGTCGACATTGATCGTTTGATCATAGTCTCAATTGAACATATAAGTGTCGTTTTTGTTTTTAATCCGTTCCGTCCTGCGTCGTTTATGAGAATAATGCCTTAGTCTTAGTGTCCGTGTTTTTTGTTAAACATCGGTAGCTATTTTGTTTTCTAATGTAGTGGACACTACATCATCGAAAAATTAAACTTACAGTTAGCTTGTTAAAACACAGACATCTATAGTATTAAGGCCACATTGCAGTGGTTTAAGAGATTTTTAAAAATGTCATTTAGCATGTCTTTAGTCTTTAGTTCGGACTGACGTCATCGCAGTCGGGACATTCCGATATCCGCTCTGTCGCCCGTTTCAGCAACCGTCGAAGTGAGTGTTCGTCTACTGATTGTTTCTCTACTACATTGATTGATAGTAATGCGTTCTTTTCCATAGCAAGTAAATATCGTAGGGAAATGACATGTCACGGTACTAGGCCACAGTATTTCGAGTGGGTGGATGGTAGGTGGGGACTGATGACAGTTTTTACAACCCTTTCAATTCAGTGAGTCAGGTACAAAATCCTTCTTAACTGAGTCGATTTCAAAGTGTCAGACAGAGAAGGAGCCAGTCGACAAGCCATCGCCCTATATACTCTAATAAGCCTGAAAGACACTGAACGGCAGAAGGTGTTGATCGCCAACCTGCACAACGTATGCAAAGAGAAACAAAGAATATATTCGACAGTTTTGCCCTTTTTCAGTGCTTTCTCTTGCATGCGGTCACCCGATGAGTGAAAGATAACCTATTCGTCAGCCGCCCTTAAAAAGACGTTAAGTGGGTGTGTATGCGTTGCGTTGTTGTTTTCAGTAGATCTGTAATATTTGCGCCTTTCGGTCCAGTACATCCAACTTCAGCGTGGCATTTTTTAACACGAGGTTGCCTTCCCTATTCGATCGCTACTCACTTTGCCAGACTAGACTTGTCAGTCTGTTACTATAGGCACCAGGATAGAGGTGGAGTAGGTCCTGCGTGGTTCTGGTTCACTAATCCTGTCGTAAGTCATCAGCTATGATTCGATGGCATCGTCAGCTCTGCTGCTCTCGAGCGCCTTGGCATCCTTTAAGTGCTTTTAAAATGGTCTAGCTCAAATGATGGAGAGAAGCAAAAAAAAAAAAAAACCCCAAAAAAATCTATACTATCATCACTTTATACAACAAGTCAGAGAAAAAGACTCCCAGAATATTTTGGCCCCAAAAAAAATAATCTACCAAAGCGGGCGTATTTGAAGAGGGGTTTGGGGAACCGGTCGCCCAAAGTTGACTTGTATCTCATGGTTTTTCTTCAAGATAACAGCAACTCGATGTGTTGGGCCAAAGAGCATGAAATATCACACTTTAAAAGTAAAGTAAAACACAACGTACCTATGCCCATTTAATGTCATTTCAACGGTGGGAAATGAGGAGTAAACACCAGAAGATGATAGAATAAGAAGATGACGACGAAAAAGTATAAGAGGAAGAAGAATATGACGGTGATAGTGATGGTGATACTGGTAGTTGTGGTGATGATGGCAGTAATGGTAGTAGTGATAGTGGTGGTGGTGGCAGTGTTGATGATCTATCTATCTATCTTTCGTTCGCCTGAAGTATTGTCTATATCTGCAATGTCGTTTCCTGTATAAATTTTACTGTCTTTTGTAATTCTTGCAGTGGCCCATATAGTTTTGTCTGTAGTGTTGTATCTATGGGCCAATGGATTTTCCTCAGTCTACTATATTCAGTGCAGTCTTGAAGTATGTGTTCAGCAGTCTGGGGTGCCTGTCCACATGTACAAGTAGTTGATGTGCCGATCTTGAATTTTGTATACATGTGACTATGGAGTCGATTGTGTCCTGTTCTTAGGCGTATAATGATAACTTGTTCATATCTATTCATATTATGAAAGGCATCCTGATTTGGGGCTTGTGGTCCTCTGATTGATTTGATTATCTGTTTCTTATGATGGTATGTAACTGGTGTATCTAGTTGTGTGCCTGTTGAACCTTCCTTTGCCAACTGATCTGCTTTCTCATTTCCTGGTATTCCACAGTGAGACGGGATCCACTGCAGGGCAACCCTGTGGTGCTTGCAGAGTTCAGTCAATAAGGTCTGCAGATGTGGTAATTTTCTGGATTGTAGTGCCTGGAGTACTGATCTTGCATCTGTCAAAAACACTACAGGATGTGTTGATGATGATTGTAAATGTGGTAATGGTGGTTGTGGTGGTGGCAGTGTTGATGATGGTTGTAGATGTGGTAATGGTGGTTGTGGTGGTGGCAGTGTTGATGATGGTTGTAGATGTGGTAATGGTGGTTGTGGTGGTGGCAGTGTTGATGATGGTTGTAGATGTGGTGTTGGTGGTTGTGGTGGTGGCAGTGTTGATAATGGTTGTAGATGTGGTAATGGTGGTTGTGGTGGTTGTGGTGGTGGCAGTGTTGATGATGGTTGTAGATGTGGTAATGGTAGTATTGGTGGTTGTGGTGGTGGCAGTGTTGATGATGGTTGTAATGGTGGTTGTGGTGGTGGCAGTGTTGATGATGGTTGTAGATGTGGTATTGGTGGTTGTGGTGGTGGCAGTGTTGATGATGGTTGTAGATGTGGTAATGGTGGTTGTGGTGGTGGCAGTGTTGATGATGGTTGTAGATGTGGTAATAATAGTAGTGATGGTTGTGGTGGTGGCAGTGTTGATGATGGTTGTAGATGTGGTAATAATAGTAGTGATGGTTGTGGTGGTGGCAGTGTTGATGATAGTTGTAGATGTGGTAATGGTGGTTGTGATGGTTGTGGTGGCGGTAGTGTTGATAATGGTTGTAGATGTGGTAATGGTAGTATTGATGGTTGTGGTGGTGGCAGTGTTGATGATGGTTGTAGATGTGGTAATAGTGGTTGTGATGGTTGTTGTGGTGGTAGTGTTGATAATGGTTGTAGATGTGGTAATGGTGGTTGTGGTGGTGGCAGTGTTGATGATGGTTGTAGATGTGGTAATGGTAGTATTGATGGTTGTGGTGGTGGTAGTGTTGATAATGGTTGTAGATGTGGTAATGGTGGTTGTGGTGGTGGCAGTGTTGATAATATTTGTAGATGTGGTAATGGTGGTTGTGATGGTTGTGGTGGTGGTAGTGTTGATAATGGTTGTAGATGTGGTAATGGTAGTATTGGTGGTTGTGGTGGTGGCAGTGTTGATGATGGTTGTAGATGTGGTAATAGTGGTTGTGATGGTTGTGGTGGTGGTAGTGTTGATAATGGTTGTAGATGTGGTAATGGTGGTTGTGGTGGTGGCAGTGTTGATGATGGTTGTAGATGTGGTAATGGTGGTTGTGGTGGTGGCAGTGTTGATGATGGTTGTAGATGTGGTAATGGTAGTAGTGATGGCTGTGGTGGTGGCAGTGTTGATGATGGTTGTAGATGTGGTAATGGTGGTTGTGGTGGTTGTGGTGGTGGTAGTGTTGATGATGGTTGTAGATGTGGTAATGGTGGTTGTGATGGTTGTGGTGGTGGTAGTGTTGATGATGGTTGTAGATGTGGTAATGGTAGTAATGATGGTTGTGGTGGTGGTAGTGTTGATGATGGTTGTAGATGTGGTAATGGTGGTTGTGATGGTTGTGGTGGTGGTAGTGTTTATGATGGTTGTAGATGTGGTAATGGTAGTAGTGATGGTTGTGGTGGTGGCAGTGTTGATGATGGTTGTAGATGTGGTAATGATAGTAGTGATGGTTGTAGATGTGGACTCACAGCCAGCTATGAGTTCATGTGTCCCTCGCCTTATAGGCAGATATTCTTCGACTTCAGAGGTATTCTGAATTTTTTTTTTCTAATCGCCGAATGTTGACATTTTGGTTAGATTTTGTTTTAGCATTTTTTTCCCCGGGCTGCTGACATTTTTAGCCTGCTCCTTTCAATTTCCTGCTGCAAAAGGTTCTTTATCGTGCGCGGCATACACACGGGACCTTCTGTTTTGTTTTTATTTTGCCGTTATCAGAGAGGGCTAGACATCGGATAGGACTAGCCAGAGATCGGAGAGGATAAAACCACAAAGAAATCACGGACTCGAAATGAAATGAATTCAAGAAGGCGGCGTCGTTCCTCTCGACAACCCTGACCCCTGTCGACATCTCTGACCCCTCTCAACAACTCCGACCCCTCTCGATAACCCCGACCCACTCGCTAGTTATTTTATTTGAATATCATCGTTATTGATTAACAGTTATTTATGAGAAAAAAAATCGAGTTTTCATCAAATCGAAGAAAATGCACCAGAGAGAATAAAGTTGAGAAACAACTACTAATTTATTCTTAGAACTTTAAGTTTTGAAAAGACATCACAGGACAACAGTCCACTTTTCGACACTAACGATTTGTTACTGCACAAAAATATACAAAACAAAGAGTAACAGATGAAAAGTAAGAATGATTAATGTTGTTTAAAAACAAATAATAGATAACATGTTAACAGCAATTACAAACAAAAATCGAAAATAATTATATATCAGTTCAACATCGTTCCACGTGAATTCACCGACGCTAGCTATAAATTTAGGTGAAATGGTTATAGTTATATTTATGGAAGGCCCCGGTATCGCTGCAAACGAATTAAAATCCATAATTGCTCAACCGCCCGTGCCAGTGGAATCATCCGAAATAGGTGAAAATAAAAATAGAATGAATGTAAACACAACCCTAGAACTAATAGAAATTATAGTTTGGATCAACATTAGAAATAAAACCCTATAATTTAGAAAACAATCGCTAAAACATCAATAATTAAAGTTACGGTATTTATATCATTCATTAAAGACATCACAAGATTAAACATGCAGTTTTTGTAGCTCATATTTGTTGACACCTACAGCAGTTAACGAATATGAAAATCCATATCAACAGTAAATATCAAGGTATTTACACAACTTATATTCTGGGGTATTTGTATTCCCACTTTATTCACCTACCCACATGAAGCTCACAAGAGATTAACACAATCGGTATTTTCAATCCCATGATTCAACATGTTAGAGTGTTAACAGTGCTGAAGGAAAATAACGTTTCGTCACTTCTACTGCTCCGTTTTCTGTAGTGGCGCAAGCGTTCTTCTCCGTCTATAATCGATCTGACATCAGTCCCTGAACTGAGTGGATAACGACCGCGTGACGTTGCCACGGGTCGTGTAGGTTGAACCTGGGTGTGGATGATATTTTTATAATGGTTGTATGTGTTGTTATTCTAGAAATAAACAGATTGAGATATAGAGAGGGGGGGGGGAGGAAGAGGTATGGGAGGGGGACATTTGTAACTACTTGTGTGTGTATTACAGGTGCTGACTATATTCACAGAAAGAAAGAAAGAAAGAAAGAAAGAAAGAAAGAAAGAAAGAAAGAAAGAAAGAAAGAAAGAAAGAAAGAAAGAAAGAAAGAAAGAAAGAAAGAAAGAAAGAAAGAAAAGAGAAAGAAAGAAAGAAAACCATTTACAGAAATCTAATGTCTTTCACGACCGGTCTCTTAGACATAAACTGCTGCTTAATTAAATAAAAGAATGGTTAGAGAAAGATGTTTATGTTATTAAGGCTTCAGATGTGCGTCCCTTTAACAAGTGGATATTCAGAATCAATATTAAAAGGGTGGAGTTCAGATCCAGAAGACGGCGGACCAATGGAATGGTAGACAAGACATCATCATGACTAGTAAAGTACGAGAGAAAAGCAAAAGAGCATTGACTCGAACATACATTCTTACCTTAACTCTCGTAGGAAGACGAGGTAAAAAAAAAATAAGAAGTAAAATGAAGCCAACGGTTGATCTCGTATTCTAGATCATTTGACTTAAAAGGACCATAAAAGGGCGTAAATACGTTGTGTTGCGGTTTACAGCAAGCTACAATATTTGAGAGGTTTAGCCCAACACATCCATCTTCAGCGTGGCATTCTTTTCAGTATCTGTTTGCCTTCCTTTTTCAATATCTTCACTCGCTATTGGTTTGCTATATTATATAGCACATAAGCACTAATTAACGCAAAGCATCATCCAAAGAGGTCAAATATCGAAATGACGAAAGTATTTATTTTTTAACAGGATAAACTTCTCTATAAATTAAACAAAACATATTTCTGTCGATTACCGTTCTTGTGTTTACAACTTTTAATAGTAAAATAGAGGGAAAATAGCGGCAGGTTTTCTGTTCAAATGTAGAAGACATGCTCACGCTGCCTGTCAGCAAAATAAGAGTAATTAAATTAATATATGACAAAGAGGAAAAGAAATTGTCCACATGATTAAATGTTAATATAATGTGTTTAATTGAGTAGTTTTATTTTGATTGACAAAACAAAAGTCACTATTTGCTGGGAGAAGAATTTACGGTCACAACCGATACCCCTGTGCACACGGCTGCCAGGGAAAAATGGATCGTCAGAGTTGAAAGCTGGCGAACGCAACAACAACAACAACCGATACTATTCGCACAATACTTAAACGTCATGCAACTCTGCTCCAGGTCCAGATGGTGTTCTATATGATGACTTATGCGATTCAGCTGACAACCACTTGGAGGAACTGGCCAAAGACTTAAATGACAGCATTCAGAATGGCCAGATTTATTAAGGAGATGTGGCTACACAGCCACTTACTACCTCTGTCAAAGCCAAACAGAGCACATTCTCATGTATTATCACACATGACAGGAAATGTAGAGAGCAAAATCCAAACATGGTCGATGCGGAGGTCAATTCCATCATCTTGGACAACACAGACGAGAAATATGAAGTCATCTATACAGACGGATCAGTAATAGGACACAAATGGAGCGCATGGACATTTACAGCACGCTTTGCAGACAGAACAGTCAAAGAAGATAGCGGTGCGTACGTTATGATTACGGGCAGTATGACAATGGAGGTGATGACTAGGGCATTCCCTTGGTTGGAGTCATTATTATTAAGGTGACCATATTTTTAAAACCCTAATCCGAGACGGATTAATTTGACTTAAATTTTCCATCAATAAAATGAAATTTCTTCCGTCTTTTTCAAGTGAATAATACATATATTTTAAAACTAATTAAAACACCTAACAATATAGGCTTACAAAACGTTATCAGGAGATTTTAAAAAAACACCAGTGATACTCACTTAAATGGAAGGTGAAGCAGTGTTGCTGTACTTTTCTGATGAGTGGATTTTTTTTAAAGATCTTTCTTTGTTTGGAGCATCTTAAAAAAATTCAACACATATTTGCTCATTGTTCACTTTGGTGATCAACATGGCCTTCAGTGTCCACACTTAGATGTGTTTTATCATTTGTCCACAAGCTGTTCATCAGTGAAAACAATCTTTCCGTTGCAGCATTTGTTCCCGGTAGACACAAAAAGAACTCAGCTTCAGAATATGTGAAATTGGCACATGCCTGTTTTGAAGTGGGAAGCCATTTCAATCCAACACTGCCCTGGTAATGTTTTATTAATACTCCACTCATTAATTTTCTGAGAAGTAACAAACTGCTTCATGTAAACATATTCGTCATACATTTCATTTTCTGGAAAGTCGACTGAACTACTGTTTGACTCACTAATGATGAAGATTTCTGAATATCTTCCCAAGTTGGTGTTCTGTTCAACATTACCCAGCTGTAGGCCTCAAAATTTTGAAAATTATTTGCAGCTCATTTCTTCAAATAACTTAAAGCTGTTTCATAGAATGAAGAAACACTGGCTTTAAACTTGTTCACACATTCCTGTAGAATTCCTTCCATTTCCAGCTTGTCAAGAATTAGCTTAACTCTTGATGACAAGAAACGATCTTCCAGTTTGGACTTCAAGATAGTTCTCAACCGACTGGTGTTGTCAATTACTTCAAATACAGTGACCATCTGTCCCTCTACTTTCTGCACTGCTTCGTGGAAAGAGGATGCCTGACTGTGAACAAAAATAAGCTATGCGTCAGACAGGGGGTTTTCAAAGAATTTCTGTATAAAGAATGGGCATCTGTCTTGAGACTGAAAATATGATTTTAAAGGCAGGAACATGTGAAGAACCCTTTCAACAGCAGGCAGCAGTGCAAGCCACCAAGTCTGTGATTAACCTAAAATCATCTGAAAGTCTGTGTCCACAAACTGACAAAACTCCTTGAGACATTCAACTCTAACTGTGTATGATTTGAAGTGCAGATACATTTTAGCAATAATCATCTCAACATCAATAGGTAATACATCTGCAGCTGCTCGAACTGTGTTGTGGAAAATATGACATGCACACCCAACACCTATCAAACCATGTCCAAGGTTTTCTTTCAGCTTTATGAAAACATTGTTCTTTTCTTTCCTTTCAGCGCCCCCAAAATTAGAATTTCTGTTGTCTGCACATAATGCAACTACTTTCCTTTCTAAACCTTTGTCCGTTAGACAGTCATTAATAAAAACTACTAACAATATCAAATGTTTCTCCTGGCAATGACTACAATTCTAATATTTTAACTTTCAGCCCCTTATTGCGATCAAAGTATCTGACAAGCAAAGGAAAAATCTTGATTTCCTTGTGGTTGGAGGCATCTGTCAGTGTGGAAATAAATGTTGAGTTTTCTAGGTCACATCTCAACTCGTTTTGAACATGGGGCGTGAACACATTTCCAATAATGGCTTCTGTTTTCGCACGTGCACAAGCAAATTTTAGTTCTAAAGTAAACTGAAGTAATTTTGATGTGCAGTCCATAGATATAAATGTATGATTGTGTATCACTGTATGATAGGCAAATGCACCTTCTGTAGCAGCTAATTGTTATTCTTTGTCACCAATCTGTTCAGCTCGAAAAAATGTTGTTAACGATGAGCTTGATGCAGCTGTAGCGACGATTCTCTCGCACTATTTATTTGACTCTTAATATCACCACGTCCACTATGGTTAATCGAAAACCCAGAAGCACATATACTGCATCCTACAGTGAAGTCTGATGTAGACCTTTGTAGAAAGAGGTATTCCTTTTGTAAATCTTGAATGAAAATGCATTTACGTTTTGATGCTATTTGTTGCAACAATTACAAACTTTACAAACTAACTATAGTCTAAATAATAATTTTCTATGACTATACCAAATGCATCCGGTTAGCGCAATCGATAGGCGGTTGGCTTACCACGGCAACAGCCGGGGTTCGTACCCTGGCGAGGACACCTGGGTTTTACTAATTCCCTAAAAATTAGTAGGAGCCGCGATAGCTCAGTGGTTAGTGAACTGGACTACTACGGACAAGGGGTAGGGTTTCGATCCCAACCGACGGCTCCGGGTTCACCCAGCCTTAAATGGGTACCGGATTTTTTCTGGGAAAGTAAAAGCAGCACGGGCGTAATACCGACCACATTACCCCAAAAATCATGTGCTGAAGGTCTGTAAAATATAGGGTCACTAACACCATATTTCCCTATACGCCACTTGGCGTGACGGGGGGTACTTTACTTTACTTTTATACCAAATGCATAGCATAAGTTCTTAAACATTAAAATGTCAAATGACTGAATAGAGAGGGCTAGACATAGGATCTCAATACCCAGAGAGGGCTAGACATCGGATTTCACTATCAAGATAGGGCTAGACATCAGATCTCACTACCCAGAAAGGGCTAGATATCGTATCTCAATAGCCAGATTCTCTAGCTTCATCACTTTATCTCTCTCTCTCTCTCTCTTTCTCTCTATCTCTTTTTTTCTCTCTCTCTCTCTCACTCGATTTGTCTGTCTTCTTCTCCCACGTCGCCTTTATTTCTCTCGCTGTATCCCCCTGTTTCTTCCTCTATTCTTTTCTGTTTCTCTAACTTGTTATACTCTCGCATAAATGCCATCATCTCTCTATCTCTCCTTGTCTCAACTTCTTTCTCGTCAGAAGAGCCTGAGACTCGTGTGAAGTGAAATCTGTGCCTAAAAGAAATCATGGAAGCAACTATGGAATCTTCATGTCCTAGATTGTAAAGCCAACCTGTCAGGATCTCGCAGAGACACGTGTCATGTCTTGTGATTATGAGAAACTGGGAGAGCAGATATTTGTTCCTCAAGTGAGACATACTTCTCAACGATGATTCAACTAACTGCTCCATCCACAACAGATACCTGGTCGCTGTCAGCAGGTTTTGGGTCAGTTTGGTCAGAAAGTTCGTTACCCGAGGGCCAAACACAACGACATGCATGGGTCGCTGGCCATAATACATACATATATTCGGGGTGTTAGTAAAATCGTTGTGCAGTGGAACCTACAAGTAGATCTCAAAGTTGAAGGAGATATGTTCTCTGTTGAACATCCCGAAGATATTCACCAAATTCTTTCCCATAAACGTCCACCAGACTCGCCAAAATATGTCATGTTACGTGGTTGGTATATAATGGCATAAATAATGTTACGGGACACAAGTGTGAAACCATCCTTGACATTTTTGGGGGCATGTTAAAAGACACATCAGCCTACTAAAAGTAATCTTGGAAGAGAAAATACAAGGTAAACGAGATAGAGGCAGACCAAGACTAACATGGCCAAGCAACATCAAAAGATGGACAAGTCAACCTATGATAACCTACATTATAACAGCAAGAGACAGAGACAGACCAAGACTAACATGGACGAGTAACATCAAAAGATGGACAAGTCAGTCTATGACAACCTGCACCATCAAAGCAAGAGACAGAGCGGAATGGCGCACCAATACAGTCAACCTTCGTGCGGAGACGGCACTCTATGTTCAACATTATGATGTGCAGTAAAAATTTTTGTGAAATTGCGGGAAATGATAGTCTTCTTGTGCCTTTTAGCTCAAATGTGGAGCATAGTTCTGCCTCCAACTTGTACCATGAAAACACCACATCTTCCTTCACAGTTGTACCTCCAACATGAACCATGAAAGCCTACGACCTTCATACGTGCCCAGTAACAGACCCATCTGTGTCCCAGAATGCTGGAGTTCAACGATTACGAGAACTGCGGGTTTTCCCGACATAAAACAGAAATAAGGCAGGTCCAGGTTTTTTAGTGCCTCACAAATGACGTCACTAGGATTGTGTTGCTTTCTTGATAGTCCGCGCTGCTAGTACATTAGAGTTGTTGTTTCTTGATAGTCCGCCCTGCTGGTACATTAGAGTTGTTGTTTCTTGATAGTCCGCCATGCTAGTACATTAGAGTTGTTGTTTCTTGATAGTCCGCCATGCTAGTACATTAGAGTTGTTGTTTCTTGATAGTCCGCGCTGCTAGTACATTAGAGTTGTTGTTTCTTGATAGTCGGCGCTGCTAGTACATTAGAGTTGTTGTTTCTTGATAGTCCGCACTGCTAGTACATTAGAGTTGTTGTTTCTTGATAGTCCGCCCTGCTAGTACATTAGAGTTGTTGTTTCTTGATAGTCCGCGCTGCTGGTACATTAGAGTTGTTGTTTCTTGATAGTCCGCGCTGCTAGTACATTAGAGTTGTTGTTTCCTGATAGTCCGCGCTGCTGGTACATTAGAGTTGTTGTTTCTTGATAGTCCGCGCTGCTGGTACATTAGAGTTGTTGTTTCTTGATAGTCCGCCCTGCTAGTACATTAGAGTTGTTGTTTCTTGATAGTCCGCGCTGCTGGTACATTAGAGTTGTTGTTTCTTGATAGTCCGCCCTGCTAGTACATTAGAGTTGTTGTTTCTTGATAGTCGGCCCTGCTAGTACATTAGAGTTGTTGTTTCTTGATAGTCCGCGCTGCTAGTACATTAGAGTTGTTGTTTCTTGATAGTCCGCCCTGCTAGTACATTAGAGTTGTTGTTTCTTGATAGTCGGCCCTGCTAGTACATTAGAGTTGTTGTTTCTTGATAGTCCGCCCTGCTAGTACATTAGAGTTGTTGTTTCTTGATAGTCCGCGCTGCTAGTACATTAGAGTTGTTGTTTCTTGATAGTCCGCGCTGCTAGTACATTAGAGTTGTTGTTTCTTGATAGTCCGCGCTGCTAGTACATTAGAGTTGTTGTTTCTTGATAGTCCGCGCTGCTAGTACATTAGAGTTGTTGTTTCTTGATAGTCCGCCCTGCTAGTACATTAGAGTTGTTGTTTCTTGATAGTCCGCGCTGCTAGTACATTAGAGTTGTTGTTTCTTGATAGTCCGCGCTGCTAGTACATTAGAGTTGTTGTTTCCTGATAGTCCGCCCTGCTAGTACATTAGAGTTGTTGTTTCTTGATAGTCGGCGCTGCTAGTACATTAGAGTTGTTGTTTCTTGATAGTCCGCGCTGCTGGTACATTAGAGTTGTTGTTTCTTGATAGTCCGCGCTGCTAGTACATAGGGTTGTTGTTTCTTGATAGTCCGCGCTGCTAGTACATTAGAGTTGTTGTTTCTTGATAGTCCGCCATGCTAGTACATTAGAGTTGTTGTTTCTTGATAGTCCGCGCTGCTGGTACATTAGAGTTGTTGTTTCTTGATAGTCCGCCATGCTAGTACATTAGAGTTGTTGTTTCTTGATAGTCCGCGCTGCTAGTACATTAGAGTTGTTGTTTCTTGATAGTCCGCCATGCTAGTACATTAGAGTTGTTGTTTCTTGATAGTCCGCGCTGCTGGTACATTAGAGTTGTTGTTTCTTGATAGTCCGCGCTGCTAGTACATAGGGTTGTTGTTTCTTGATAGTCCGCGCTGCTAGTACATTAGAGTTGTTGTTTCTTGATAGTCGGCGCTGCTAGTACATTAGAGTTGTTGTTTCTTGATAGTCCGCGCTGCTAGTACATTAGAGTTGTTGTTTCTTGATAGTCCGCGCTGCTAGTACATTAGAGTTGTTGTTTCTTGATAGTCCGCGCTGCTAGTACATTAGAGTTGTTGTTTCTTGATAGTCCGCGCTGCTAGTACATTAGAGTTGTTGTTTCTTGATAGTCCGCGCTGCTAGTACATTAGAGTTGTTGTTTCTTGATAGTCCACGCTGCTGGTACATTAGAGTTGTTGTTTCTTGATAGTCCGTGCTGCTAGTACATTAGAGTAGTCCGCGCTGCTGGTACATTAGAGTTGTTGTTTCTTGATAGTCCGCGCTGCTAGTACATAGGGTTGTGTTTCTTGATAGTCCGCGCTGCTAGTACATTAGAGTTGTTGTTTCTTGATAGTCGGCGCTGCTAGTACATTAGAGTTGTTGTTTCTTGATAGTCCGCGCTGCTAGTACATTAGAGTTGTTGTTTCTTGATAGTCCGCGCTGCTAGTACATTAGAGTTGTTGTTTCTTGATAGTCGGCGCTGCTAGTACATTAGAGTTGTTGTTTCTTGATAGTCGGCGCTGCTAGTACATTAGAGTTGTTGTTTCTTGATAGTCGGCGCTGCTAGTACATTAGAGTTGTTGTTTCTTGATAGTCGGCGCTGCTAGTACATTAGAGTTGTTGTTTCTTGATAGTCGGCGCTGCTAGTACATTAGAGTTGTTGTTTCTTGATAGTCCGCGCTGCTAGTACATTAGAGTTGTTGTGTCTTGATAGTCCGCGCTGCTAGTACATTAGAGTTGATGTTTCTCTAGTGGCAGGCCGCATGAATTACGGAAGTCACTCTACAGGGAGCAGACCTAGCAACCTTTCAAGCCTTCAACGTAGAATTTTTAACTAGAGATCTACAAAATCTGCCATTGAGTTATTAGCGGGTCATCATCATTGCACTCCGAACATGCCATAGGTGATCAGATCCCCTCCTCATCCAGTCTCCAAGTGTCCAGCGGCACTTCTTACACGCTGTCTTCTTACACGCTGTCTTCTTACACGCTGTCTTCTTACACGCTGTCTTCTTACACGCTATCTTCTTACACGCTGTCTTCTTACACGCTATCTTCTTACACGCTATCTTCTTACACGCTATCTTCTTACACGCTGTCTTCTTACACGCTGTCTTCTTACACGCCAACTAAGTTTCTCGTTTCTGACTGTACCCATCTTAGCTCCCATCTCTTTCAACCGAAGGAGTGACGTGGACTCATGGTTATCGAAGTCCTGTGTCCTTCCAACTTCCCGGAAAGTATTGATGATGTCCACCCGATCCATTGGTTGACCGCTCTCAACAATAGCGCAGCTAGCCAACCTGTCCGCCATTTCATTTCCCCGTACTCCAGCATGTCCTGGGACGTAGACAACGGTGACCTTACGTATTTTTGACTTCTGCAATGACTCTACCCATTGTCTACGTAAAGATTCCGCCTCCACTTTTCGTATCATGCTCATTGAATCACTCAGTATACAGGCGTGGGTGTAGTCTTGTGACTCTAGCCAGATGAATGCCTTGGTCACTGCCATCACCTCCATCGTCATGCTACTCGTGGTCTAAATGTATGCACCACTGTCTTCCTGGACTATTCTGCCTGCCTATCGTGCTGTAAATGCCCATGCACTTCTTTGGTGTCGTATTACAGATCCGTTTGTATAAAGTAAGTAAGTAAAGTACCCCGTCACGCCAAGTGGCGTATAGGGAATATGGTGTTAGTGACCCTATATTTTACAGACTTTCAGCACATGATTTTTGGGGTAATGTGGTCGGTATTACGCCCGTGACGTAACCTATGTATAGATGACTGCATATTTCTCATCGGTATTATCCCAGATGAGACCAGTTGACCTCAGCATTGACCACGACTGAGTTATGTTCCCTAAATTGTCTGTCGAGTGTGACAATACACGAGAATGTCCACTTAAATGACGTAGGCACCGGTATCCACTCTTCGCCAGCGTTGATGTTGGTAAGCCCACAGACCTGTTTGATGACTTGACCTGTTTGATGACATCTTCTGCTCGGCCCACCCATGATTTACCTTTTTTTCGCCTGACACCCTTCCCTGTTTCGAAGTCATGATGCAATGGATGATCTTTATCTGCGCTAATCTTCAGGTATGCTCGTGCCCTCCAGATCTTGATCCTGTCATCCATGGTTGGAAAGTCGAGAAGACACCTCATTGCTACACAGGGAGTGTCCCTCGTACACCCCAAGATAATGCGCATAACTTCATTCTGTATTTTCTCCAACGTTCTAACATGTACTCAGTCAGAGTGGATCTAACGGACTTTAATTATGGTGCTCTGTCTATGGAGTCCCCCCAGGCAGGTGGAGTGCAGGGCCCCATGCCTCGAAGGGATCCACCCCGGGCTACTGGTGGTCACCCTGATCCATTTTGGAGAGCCAGGAAATGGGACCAGAGGGACACTACTACTGGTCGCAAAAGCTTCAAGAGACACCTAAAAATAATACACTGGAATGCGGAGGGCATATACCACAAAAAACAAACCCTGGCAGTCAGACCAGCAAAGGTGGAGATAGACGTTGCCTGCATCCAAGAAACTCACCTTAATCCTCAGCATAGATTTCTGATTAAGGGCTACCAAACATTTAGACAAGACAGGGAAGGCCGCAAGGGTGGAATCCTTATACTTATTAAAAATACCATCCCAGCACAACAGATAGAAGGAGTCACAAACGGAGAGGCAGAGATCATTGGCACAGACTTATACATCAACTCCACTAGCGCACGAATATTTAACATTTACTGTCCTAATGACAAATTGCTGAAGCTGGAGTCAATGGAAATAACACCATCAAAGTGTCTGGTAGTAGGAGACCTTAACAGCCACTCTGAAAGATGGGGATATAAGGAATCCAATACTCGAGGTGAAGAAGTGGAAGAATAGGAAATCGACAACAACATATTCCTCATGAACTCTAGAGAGGAACTCCCCCCCCCCCACCCCACCCCCCAACCTTCTACTCAAAAAGATGGTAAACAACATCAACTCCCGACCTAGCAATTGCAGCTGGAGACATATCCAACAAAATAGCCAGAATAGTACTGAACCAACTTGGCGACAGTGACCATAGACCAGTCAAACTTTCAGTGGATCTTGCTCACAAACAAAAGATGCAAATTGGAACTACAAGAGAGCAGCCTGGGAAAAGTTTGTCAAGCTCACAGATGCCTACACTTCACCTATCAACACCCACGAAAAGAAAGTCAATAATATGATAAAGGAGTTAACAAAGGGAATCCTGAGAGCTGCTAAAGATTCAATTCCTAGAGGAGCAAGAAGAAACTACAAGCCATATTGGAGCAAGGAAATACAAAGACTAGAAGAGGAACTGGACTCTGCTAGAGAACTAGCTGAAACATCACAAAGCACAGAGAGCAACATAGCCTATAAAGCAGCCTCTGCCAAATATAGAAGAGAGGTCAAGATATCAGCAAGACAGAACTGGAAAAACAACACAGAGGGCCTCAATCTAGACAAAAATGGACACAAACTCTGGAAACTTGCGAAAGCCCTGAGCGACGAAATCAACTGCCGACCTTCAATAACATTAGCACACAATCAGAACATCCACACAGGCAAAAGAGCAGCAAACATACTGATAGAAACTTACAAAAACATTAGTAGAATAAACATTCCAAAAGACCAACAGAAAGCTGCAAGAAAGGAAAACCGAGATGCAAAACACATGCCTTTAGCACCAGAAGAACACCAGACGACCATCTTTACACCAACAGGACTAGAAATAGCCCTCAAAGGGTTGAAGCTCAAGAGTTCCCCTGTAAAAGACGGAATCACCAATGAAATGCTCATAAAACTGGGACAGAAAGCCAAGGGCCAGCTTCTAAGGATAACAAATGCCAGATGGAAGAGAGGTCAAATGCCGGCAACCTGGAAAGAAGCCATTATGGTGCCCATCCTCAAACATGGAAAAGACCCACTAGACCCAAGTAGCTACAGACCATGTAGCTTACTGAGCTGCCTGAGCAAACTCATGGAAAGGCTGGTCAACAGAAGACTCATGTGGCATTTGGAGACAAAACAACAAATCATACCACAACAAAGCGGTTTCTGTCAGCACAGATCAACTGAAGACCTGATCATCTACATCGCACATGAAATAGAAGATGCTCTACAAGAAAAGAAACACACACTGACAGTGTGGGTCGACATGGAGAAGGCTTTTGATAGGGTATGGAAAGAAGGATTAGAGAACAAGCTTCTCAGACTTGGCTTCCAAGGCCGTTTATTAAATTGGATATCTCAATACCTACAAGACAGAATGGCCAGAGTACAAGTACATGGACAACTAAGTAAGAAAGCCAGAATCGAACAAGGTGTCCCACAAGGTGGGGTCCTATCCCCAACGCTCTTTTTAATTTTCATAAATGACATCGTAATGGGCATTTCACCCAGTATACACTCAGCAATATACGCAGACGACCTGGCGATATGGGCACATGAAAAATCTCTGTCAGTGGCTAGCTCCAGAATGCAAGATGCCCTAGGGAAACTTGAAAACTGGACGAACACCTGGTTACTACCAATCAACGAAAAAAAAAACTATAATTGACCAAAACCCAACATATCTTGGCGTCACCATAAATCACAGAATGACATGGAACTTGGTGTGTATCGGTGTTAGTCATATGTCATATCTTTGTGTGTGCATGTCTGGGTTAGTGATATCTCATATCTTTGTGTGCATGTTTATGTTAGTCATATCTCATATCTTTGTTTGTGAATGTCTGTGTTTATCACATTCATATTCTTGTGTGTGCATGACTATGTTAGTCATATCTCATATATTTGTGTGTATGTCTATGTTAGATATGTGTCATATCTTTGTGTGTGCATGTCTATGTCAGTCATATCTCATATCTTTATGTCCATGTTTATGTTAGTCATGTATAATATATCTTGATGTGTGTCGATGTTAGTCATGTCTCATATCGCTGTGTGCATGTCTGTGTTAGTCACATCTCATATCTTTGTGTGTGCATGTCTGTGTTAGTCACTTCTAGTGACTCGGGCAGATGGTGCTCCGTAAACCTGGGAGGGCAGACCATCTAAGGGCAGAATCTCCCTACAGAAAAGACAATCTGCTGCCTTGCAGTAAGATTGGGGACAATCAAAGACTAAGGAAAGCAAACCTGAATAAAATGCTAGCTGAAATCGGATGCACTGGGCCACTGGCGCAGAACACAGTGCAACGTTTTAACGGGTGTTCAATCAGAGTGGATCTGCCAGACTCTAATTGTGATATTCGGACTGTGGGGGCGATCAACACACTTAACCTGACAGCTGACTTCATGTGAGAGTCTGGAATCCTACTCTGATTGAGTCCTGTTTGCAGAGAGAGAGAGAGAGATATATATATATATATATAGAGAGAGAGAGAGAGAGAGAATCAGATAGACAGAGCAAACAAAATAGCCAGAAAACGAACTGATATTATGAAGAAATTGGCAGGAACGGACTGGGGAGCAGACAGCAATATCTTGAAACGACTATACGTAGGAAGATTAAGACCGGTCCTAGAGTATGGAGTCACAGCCTGAGCTATAGCTTCAAAAAAACCAGCTTAGCAAAACTGATAGAACACAAAACCAGGCTGCCTGTATCATCACTGGTGCTTTGAAATCTACACCTATCGTGACTCTAGAAACAGTAACAGGTTTACAACCCTTAGAAGAGAGAAGGAAAACTAAAGCAATGCAACAAGCGGAGAAATATAAAAGGCTCCTTCGCCACCCCATGCACCAAAGAATAACTGGTTTGGGAAAGGTAAGACGAAAGAGGAGTAACTTCGCCGCAATCTCCAAAGAACTGGCAAGTAGTGACCCAGTACTGTCCCAAACACTACCGAAAACTGTATGCCCATCTGATATGACTCCTCGTGGGAAACACAAAATACCAGAACTTAAGGAAGACATAATAGGAATCACAAAAAAAAGGCACACAAATAGACAAAAAGAGAAAACACATGGCAGAAAAACACACAAACAGCAACTACCCACAGGACTCCTGGTCACACATTTACACAGATGGCTCCGCTACAAATGCCACCAGAAATGGAGGGGGAGGTGTGTTCCTGAGGCTGAAAAACCAGAATGAGATCACCAAGTCAAATGCTACTGGGAAATTCTCAAACAACTTTAAAGCAAAAACTGAGGCCCTCAGAGATGCTGCAAAACTGGCTATCCAACACAAAAATAACATGCACAAGAAATTGGTGATACTGACTGATGCACTGTCAGTCTTAACAGCTCTAAAAAACCCCAGGAACAGTGAGCTTGATGACTTGAGAACATCCCTGGACCAACTATGCAATAACTTCCAGAGAGTGGTCATCCAGTGGATATCATCACACTGTAATATACACGGAAACGAACGCGCAGACAAATTAGCTAAAGAGGGAAGAAGATTACCACAAGAGAACCATCTGGTCAGCTACGATGAAGCCAAATCAATCCTCAAAGGTCAGCACCATGAAATATGGAAACGAGAACACCCAAAGCATAACGAGAGTGACGGATACCACCAACTATCAAGGAGGGATCAAGTCATCATATTTCGCCTACACACTGGCCACAATAGAATGAGAAATCACATGTTCATCAAATTCAAAATAGGTACAACCAGCCTATCCCACTGTACACTGGACAATATGACTACAAAACATGTTCTATAGGATTGCCCCCAGTACACAGACCTGAGAAGAGCAATATGGTCCACGCCAGTAGTAGGAGGTGGACACAATGCTCTCGGTTTTTTAGTTGACCAAAGAGTAGGGTATACCCTACGAAGTCCAGTACCCTATGAGTACAGGAGTTATATAGAGACTACGGCAAGCCGCGGCAAGCTGCGGCAAGCTGCGCCAAGCCAGAGTGATGCAATGATATATATGTATAGCGCATGAAGGGGTTGGTGGTTGATGGTGTTGATGGACATCAGTTTTTCCCGCCAAAGTGACTTCCAATAGGAGCTAGTGTGTGTATGTTGTCCGGCTATAGACCACGCCCACTCCGGAAGTGAAACTACCATATTAGGGAGTAGTGATACGTTAGTTATTTCATAGTTATGGTGAGTATATATACATATAATAGTAATAAGTTAATAGTTATTATATCTACGTGGACGTAAATGGGCCCCGTATTTAAGATATGGACCGTAAGTAGGTATATATACATACATATATATTGGCAAATCTTGCTGGCGGTATTAACGAACAGTCATTTTCTCCTAACGTAGCACATAATGACCCAATCAATAAACCGCTCCCGTGAGAGTAAAGATTTCTTTTTCCCAAGCGGTCTCGCTGCGTCGCTATGCTGACTGGAATTATCGAATTTATAACATAGGTGTAAGAAATATATTAAGATCAAGCTAAGTCCACTAATAGAGGAGATCGAGAGTGTACCCCAACGAGCTTAGGAGGAAAGATAGGTGTAGTACATGTCAGCTGCCTCACAGAGCATGTATATTTGGGAACAGAGCCCCCCCCCAAAAAAAAAAGCCTGTGTGCGTGTTCATGTGTGTGTATGTGCATATTACTCAGAGAGTAAACAAAAGGACCAGTCTTCGGATAGCTTCGCTGACTGATACAAAATGTAATGTTTATTGATGGAGATGTACCTGTGTTCGTGTGTGGGTCGTAGAACAAGCGGATGAATAGCAGGGTTTGATGGAGAGATGATTGTGTGTTTGTGTGATTCAGTATACAAATAGCTGTATAAATAAATATTGAAGTGATAAGTAGAACGATCAATCGCTCACCCAATATGTACATACACATTCGTTACATCACTATAAAGTGGTTATCAATATCAACACACCGTAAGCAATAAGAACCACTAAAAGAATCGACCCCAAAACGCGAACTCCACAAACATATGTACCTATATGATAGTCGTAACTTACCGTTAATGTTATTAATAAAGGTGACGCATACGTGATGTATAACTAAGAGGTCTGCCCTATAGTGGTAGTAAGATGAATATTATAGATAATCATAGTTGAGCGACGGTATTACGCTAACAAAGGTAAAATGACCGACCTTTCGTATGGTGTACACCGTAACACCCCTACATCTTATACAGTCTGTCATGGTAATGTGATAGAAGAAGAAACTGATGTTTAGGGGTAAGTCCCAAACATTTTTTTGTATTTTCATCATCTAAATAATCGTTTTTAAACCCGGAATTATTATCAGATAGAACGACACATGATAGTGATGGTTAGCTTATTTTTATTCACATATAGTCGAGTTTGGACTCGTTGTAAAGATAATTTTAAGAGTAGTTATATGTTTAATGTTTAGTTCCTTTAAAAAAAAACAATAAAGCTACTATACTTGTAACTAATCCTGTTTAACATTAAAATAAATACCCCATATTAACAGTATCCAATAGAGCACCCCAGAATGAAACTGTACCAGTACACTCCAGTGGCCGAAAGAAGGCTATTGTTCCCCACGCGTCCCGGGGATAATTGATATAATTGCTCTCTCGCGAGTGGCGTGTGGCATTGCATAGCACTTGAGGGTTTATTGTGCGTGCACTAAAAAGATGAAGTTTAACACATAGGCGCGTTACTAAATAAACAAGTAATTTACTACTAATAAAAAAAAAATATATATATATATATATAATATACGTTATTTATTTTTAAACCCTTCATCTCGAGACACGCAAATAGATACCAAACAAAATATAGTTTTTAGTATAACAAGTTATTTTCTTTCATCAATGTGCCGGCTTCGTAACTAAGGTATATTTCTGTCTCGCTCTCTCTCTCTCTCTCTCTCTCTCTGTCTGTTTGTGAGTGTATGTATGTGTATGTATGTATAGCTGTATGTTTATAGATTATTCACTCTAGTTCGCTGTTTGTCTAAACCTATGTTATTAGTATAGGATACAAGTCAACAGACTAATAGAACGAATATCTTAATACCTTTTACAGCTCGATGATTAATGACAACGCTGAAAGACACACAAAAAAAGGCGACCCGGTTAGTTTTAGTCATATTTAGACGTAATCTATATCAAAATATGCGTATTTTAAACCAGTTTTATACTAAAGCAGTTATTTTATAAATAACATTACAGTGTAAACGTTCAGCCGAGTACATATTTTTGTCTTCTTATATATATATATATATATATATATATATATATATATATATATATATATATATATATATATATATATATATATATATATAAAAGGCGAACTAAAAATCCTGAAAAGCTACTTACATAGTCATTATAGTTAGACACACCGAGCAGGAATTTAGATTCAATGTCCAAAAAGTTAGACCAAATCGCAAAATGTTAGCACCAGAACACAACAATTTAGGCTCATAAGCAAAAAGTCGAGCTGAAAACCTTACAAACCTACTCATATAGGCGTAATAGTTAGACACAATGAACAGGAAGTAATAACAAAAATCCCAAAAGTTACCCCTAAGCGCAAAATATGTTACCCCAGAACACAAAATATAGGCTCGTATTAAAAAAGTCGACCTAAAAAGCTTAAAATTCTACACACATAGTCATAATAGTTAGATACACCGAGCAGGAATATAGATTCAATGTCAAAAAAGTTAGACCAAATCGCTAAATTTTATCACCAGAACACAAAATTTAGGCTCATAAGCAAAAATCCGATTTGAAAATCATACAAACCTACTTATATTGGCATAATAGTTAGACACAACGAGCAGGAAGGTATATCCAAAAGCCCAAAAGTTACGCCAAATCGCAAAAAAAAGGTTACCCCTAGAACACAAAATATAGGTTCGTATTAAAAAAGTCGACCTAAAAAGCCTAAAAATCTACGCACATAGTCATAATAGTTAGACACAACGAGTAGAAAGTTATAGTCAAGGTCCAAAAAGTTAGGCAAAATCGCAAAATTTTACCACCAAAACACAAAAAAAATTTAGGCTCATAAGCAAAGAGTCGATCTCAAACCCTAAAAGCTACCCCCATACTCATACTAGTTAGACGCATCGAACAGATAGTTATATCCAAAGTCCCAAAAGTTACGCCAAAGCGCAAAATATTTACCCTCAGAACACAAAAAATGTAGTCTCATATTCAAAAAGGCGAAGTAAAAAGCTACTCACATAGTCATAATAGTTAGACACAACGACCAGGAATTTAGATTCAATGTTAAAAAAGTTAGAACAAAGCGCAAAATTTTAGCACCAGAACACACAAATTTAGGCTCATAACCAAAATGTCGATCTGAAAACCCTACAAATCTACTCCCATACTCATACTAGTTAGACGTGTCGAACAGATAGTTATATCCGAAGTCCAAAAAGTTAGGCCAAAGCGCTAACATTTTACCACCAGAACACAAAAAAATGTAGACGCATATTCAAAAAGTCGACCTAAAAACCCTAAAATACTACTCATATAGTCATAATTGTAAGACACAAAGAGCAGGAAGTTATATCCAAAGTCCCAAAAGTTACGCCAAAGCACAAAAATGTTACCCCCAGAACACAAAAATGTAGGTTCGTATTAAAAAAGTCGACCTAAAAGCCCTAAAAATCTACGCACATAGTCATAATAGTTACACACAACGAGTAGAAAGTTATAGTCAAAGTCCAAAAAGTTAGGCCAAATCACAAAATGTTAGCACCAAAACAGAAAAAAATTTAGACGCATAAGCATAAAGTCGAGCTGAAAACCCTACAAAGCTACTCCCATACTCATACTAGTTAGACACAACGAGTAGAAAGTTATAGTCAAGATCCAAAAAGTTAGGCCAAAGCGCAAAATTTTAGCACCAAAACACAAAAAATTAGGCTCATAACCATAAAGTCGATCTGAAAACCATACAAAGCTACTCCCATACTCATACTAGTTAGACACAACGAGTAGAAAGTTATATCCAAAGTCACAAAAGTTAGACCATATCGCAAAATTTTAGCACCAGAACAAATAAAATTTAGGCTCGTATTAAAAAAGTCGATCTGAAAATCCTAAAAAACTACTCATATAGTCATAATAGTTAGACACAAGAGTAGGAAGTTATATCCAAAGTCCCAAAAGTTACACCAAATCGCAAAATGTTAGCACCAAAACAGAAAAAAATGTAGGCGCATAAACATGAAGTCGAACTGAAAACCCTACAAAGCTACTCCCATACTCATACTAGTTAGGCACAACGAGTAGAAAGTTATAGTCAAGGTCCAAAAAGTTAGGCCAAAACGCAAAATTTTAGCACCAAAACACAAAAAATTTAGGCTCATAAGCATAAAGTCGATCTGAAAACCATACAAAGCTACTCCCATACTCACACTAGTTAGACACAACGAGTAGAAAGTTATATCCAAAGTCACAAAAGTTAGACCATATCGCAAAATTTTAGCACCAGAACAAAAAAAAATTTAGGCTCGTATTAAAAAAGTCGATCTGAAAATCCTAAAAAGCTACTCATATAGTCATAATAGTTAGACACAAGAGTAGGAAGTTATATCCAAAGTCCCAAAAGTTACACCAAATCGCAAAATGTTAGCACCAAAACACACCCAAAAAAAAAAAAAAAAAAAATTTAGGCTCATAACCAAAGAGTCGATCTCAAACCCTACAAAGCTACTCCCAAACTCATACTAGTTAGACGCGTCGAACAGATAGTTATATCCAAAGTCCCAAAGGTTACGCCAAATCGCAAAAAATTTTACCCTCATAACACAAAAAATGTAGGCTCATATAAAAAAGGCGATCTAAAAATCCTAAACAGCTACTCACATAGTCATAATAGTTAGACACAACGACCAGGAATTTAGATTCAATGTCCAAAAAGTTAGAACAAATCGCAAAATCTTAGCACCAGAATACACAAATTTAGACACATAAGTAAAAAGTCGATCTGAAAACCCTACAAATCTACTCCCAAATTCATACTAGTTAGAAACATCGAAAAGATAGTTATATCCAAAGACCAAAAAGTTAGGCCAAAGCGCAAACATTGTACCACCAGAACACAAAAAATGTAGGCACATATTCAAAAAGTCGACCTAAAAACCCTACAAACCTACTCATATTGGCATAATAGTTAGACACAACGAGCAGGAAGGTATATCCAAAATCCCAAAACTTACGCCAAATAGCAAAATTTTAGCACTAGAACACAAGAATGTAGGCTCGTATTAAAAAAGTCGACATAAAAAGCCTAAAGATCGACGCACATAGTCATAATAGTTAGACACAGCGAGTAGAAAGTTATAGTCAAGGCCCAAAAAGTTAGGCCAAATCGCAACATTTTAGCACCAACACACACACAAAATTTAGGATCATAAGCATAAAGTCGATCTGAAAACCCTACAAAGCTACTCCCATACTCATACTAGTTAGACACAACGAGTAGAAAGTTATATCCAAAGTCACAAAAGTTAGGCCAAAACGCAAAACTTTAACACCAAAACACAAAAATTTAGGGTTCATAAGCATAAAGTCGATCTGAAAACCCTACAAAGCTACTCCCATACTCATACTAGTTAGACACAACGAGTAGAAAGTTATATCCAAAGTCACAAAAGTTAGACCATATCACAAACTTTTAGCACCAGAACACAAAAATTTAGGCTCGTATTAAAAAGTCGATCTGAAAATCCTTAAAAGCTACTCATATAGTCATAATAGTTAGACACAAAGAGTAGGAAGTTATATCCAAAGTCCCAAAAGTTACACCAAATCGCAAAAATGTTACCCCCAGAACACAAAAATGTAGGCTCGTATTAAAAAAGTCGACCTAAAAAGCTTAAAAATCTACCCACATAGTCATAATAGTTAGACACATCGAGTAGAAAGTTATAGTCAAGGTCCAAAAGGTTAGCCACGCTATGTTGAATCATATTCAGGGCGCGTAGACATTACCCTGTTCAATAGACCCACTACTAACTGGATAGTGGAGAACTTTCCCACCCCAAGATTTTTATTTATTTCACCTACATGGCTTCTCGGTTGTCTGTCCTTTGTTAAAGTGACAAAGATATTGAATTCCAAAGAGGTTAGGATAAGTACAAGAATAAAAATTTCCAACGCGCTTGTTAAGTCAGTCCCATAAAACTCGGCCTCTGCTATTTCAAAACTAACTTGAAAGTTGTCCTCTACTATTTCAAAAGTTGTCCTTCTCAATTCAAAAGTTGTCTTTGTCAAATCAAAAGTTGTCCTCTACTATTTCAAAAGTTGTCCTATACTATTTCAAAAGTTGTCCTTTCCAATTCAAAAGTCGACCTTTACTATTTCAAACGTTGTCCTTCTCGATTCAAAAGTTGTCTTTGTCAAAGCAAAAGTTGTCCTCTGCTATTTCAAAAGTTGTCCTCTACTATTTCAAAAGTTGTCCGCTACTATTTCAAAAGTTGTCCTCGGCTAAACCAAACACATCATCTAACAACTTCCACTAGTACTACTACTACTACTACAACTTCTACAACTACTTCGTCTACAACTTCCACAACCAACTACTACTACAACTATTACAACTTCCACAAACAACTACTACTACACCTACTATGGCTACAACAACAACTACTGCTACTACAAAAAGCGTACACCAAACGAACACCAGGGCTTTTTAAACTGGGTAGAATTGGATGGAAGGAAAAGAAAACAAACGAGGATGTCTTAAAACAAGACAAATGAAATTTTTGGAGCATGTTAATAGGTGCTGTCTTGGTGCCAATTCTACCCAGTTTAAAAAGCCCTGGTGTTCGTTTGGTGTACGCTTTTTGTAGTAGCAGTAGTTGTTGTTGTAGCCATAGTAGGTGTAGTAGTAGTTGTTTGTGGAAGTTGTAATAGTTGTAGTAGTAGTTGGTTGTGGAAGTTGTAGACGAAGTAGTTGTAGAAGTTGTAGTAGTAGTAGTAGTACTAGTGGAAGTTGTTAGATGATGTGTTTGGTTTAGCCGAGGACAACTTTTGAAATAGTAGCGGACAACTTTTGAAATAGTAGAGGACAACTTTTGAAATAGCAGAGGACAACTTTTGCTTTGACAAAGACAACTTTTGAATCGAGAAGGACAACGTTTGAAATAGTAAAGGTCGACTTTTGAATTGGAAAGGACAACTTTTGAAATAGTATAGGACAACTTTTGAAATAGTAGAGGACAACTTTTGATTTGACAAAGACAACTTTTGAATTGAGAAGGACAACTTTTGAAATAGTAGAGGACAACTTTCAAGTTAGTTTTGAAATAGCAGAGGCCGAGTTTTATGGGACTGACTTAACAAGCGCGTTGGAAATTTTTATTCTTGTACTTATCCTAACCTCTTTGGAATTCAATATCTTTGTCACTTTAACAAAGGACAGACAACCGAGAAGCCATGTAGGTGAAATAAATAAAAATCTTGGGGTGGGAAAGTTCTCCACTATCCAGTTAGTAGTGGGTCTATTGAACAGGGTAATGTCTACGCGCCCTGAATATGATTCAACATAGCGTGGCTAACCTTTTGGACCTTGACTATAACTTTCTACTCGATGTGTCTAACTATTATGACTATGTGGGTAGATTTTTAAGCTTTTTAGGTCGACTTTTTTAATACGAGCCTACATTTTTGTGTTCTGGGGGTAACATTTTTGCGATTTGGTGTAACTTTTGGGACTTTGGATATAACTTCCTACTCTTTGTGTCTAACTATTATGACTATATGAGTAGCTTTTAAGGATTTTCAGATCGACTTTTTTAATACGAGCCTAAATTTTTGTGTTCTGGTGCTAAAAGTTTGTGATATGGTCTAACTTTTGTGACTTTGGATATAACTTTCTACTCGTTGTGTCTAACTAGTATGAGTATGGGAGTAGCTTTGTAGGGTTTTCAGATCGACTTTATGCTTATGAACCCTAAAGTTTTATGTTTTGGTGTTAAAGTTTTGCGATTTGGCCTAACTTTTGGGACTTTGGATATAACTTTCTACTCGTTGTGTCTAACTAGTATGAGTATGGGAGTAGCTTTGTAGGGTTTTCAGATCGACTTTATGCTTATGATCCTAAATTTTGTGTGTGTGTTGGTGCTAAAATGTTGCGATTTGGCCTAACTTTTTGGGCCTTGACTATAACTTTCTACTCGCTGTGTCTAACTATTATGACTATGTGCGTCGATCTTTAGGCTTTTTATGTCGACTTTTTTAATACGAGCCTACATTCTTGTGTTCTAGTGCTAAAATTTTGCTATTTGGCGTAAGTTTTGGGATTTTGGATATACCTTCCTGCTCGTTGTGTCTAACTATTATGCCAATATGAGTAGGTTTGTAGGGTTTTTAGGTCGACTTTTTGAATATGTGCCTACATTTTTTGTGTTCTGGTGGTACAATGTTTGCGCTTTGGCCTAACTTTTTGGTCTTTGGATATAACTATCTTTTCGATGTTTCTAACTATTATGAGTTTGGGAGTAGATTTGTAGGGTTTTCAGATCGACTTTTTACTTATGTGTCTAAATTTGTGTATTCTGGTGCTAAGATTTTGCGATTTGTTCTAACTTTTTGGACATTGAATCTAAATTCCTGGTCGTTGTGTCTAACTATTATGACTATGTGAGTAGCTGTTTAGGATTTTTAGATCGCCTTTTTTATATGAGCCTACATTTTTTGTGTTATGAGGGTAAAATTTTTTGCGATTTGGCGTAACCTTTGGGACTTTGGATATAACTATCTGTTCGACGCGTCTAACTAGTATGAGTTTGGGAGTAGCTTTGTAGGGTTTGAGATCGACTCTTTGGTTATGAGCCTAAATTTTTTTTTTTTTTGTGTTTTGGTGCTAACATTTTGCGATTTGGTGTAACTTTTGGGACTTTGGATATAACTTCCTACTCTTGTGTCTAACTATTATGACTATATGAGTAGCTTTTTAGGATTTTCAGATCGACTTTTTTAATACGAGCCTAAATTTTTTTTGTTCTGGTGCTAAAATTTTGCGATATGGTCTAACTTTTGTGACTTTGGATATAACTTTCTACTCGTTGTGTCTAACTAGTGTGAGTATGGGAGTAGCTTTGTATGGTTTTCAGATCGACTTTATGCTTATGAGCCTAAATTTTTTGTGTTTTGGTGCTAAAATTTTGCGTTTTGGCCTAACTTTTTGGACCTTGACTATAACTTTCTACTCGTTGTGCCTAACTAGTATGAGTATGGGAGTAGCTTTGTAGGGTTTTCAGTTCGACTTCATGTTTATGCGCCTACATTTTTTTCTGTTTTGGTGCTAACATTTTGCGATTTGGTGTAACTTTTGGGACTTTGGATATAACTTCCTACTCTTGTGTCTAACTATTATGACTATATGAGTAGTTTTTTAGGATTTTCAGATCGACTTTTTTAATACGAGCCTAAATTTTATTTGTTCTGGTGCTAAAATTTTGCGATATGGTCTAACTTTTGTGACTTTGGATATAACTTTCTACTCGTTGTGTCTAACTAGTATGAGTATGGGAGTAGCTTTGTATGGTTTTCAGATCGACTTTATGGTTATGAGCCTAATTTTTTGTGTTTTGGTGCTAAAATTTTGCGCTTTGGCCTAACTTTTTGGATCTTGACTATAACTTTCTACTCGTTGTGTCTAACTAGTATGAGTATGGGAGTAGCTTTGTAGGGTTTTCAGCTCGACTTTATGCTTATGCGCCTAAATTTTTTTCTGTTTTGGTGCTAACATTTTGTGATTTGGCCTAACTTTTTGGACTTTGACTATAACTTTCTACTCGTTGTGTGTAACTATTATGACTATGTGCGTAGATTTTTAGGGCTTTTAGGTCGACTTTTTTAATACGAACCTACATTTTTGTGTTCTGGGGGTAACATTTTTGTGCTTTGGCGTAACTTTTGGGACTTTGGATATAACTTCCTGCTCTTTGTGTCTTACAATTATGACTATATGAGTAGCATTTTAGGGTTTTTTAGGTCGACTTTTTGAATATGCGTCTACATTTTTTTGTGTTCTGGTGGTAAAATGTTAGCGCTTTGGCCTAACTTTTTGGACTTCGGATATAACTATCTGTTCGACACGTCTAACTAGTATGAGTATGGGAGTAGATTTGTAGGGTTTTCAGATCGACTTTTTGGTTATGAGCCTAAATTTGTGTGTTCTGGTGCTAAAATTTTGCGCTTTGTTCTAACTTTTTGGACATTGAATCTAAATTCCTGGTCGTTGTGTCTAACTATTATGACTATGTGAGTAGCTTTTTACTTCGCCTTTTTGAATATGAGACTACATTTTTTGTGTTCTGAGGGTAAATATTTTGCGCTTTGGCGTAACTTTTGGGACTTTGGATATAACTATCTGTTCGATGCGTCTAACTAGTATGAGTATGGGGGTAGCTTTTAGGGTTTGAGATCGACTCTTTGCTTATGAGCCTAAATTTTTTTTGTGTTTTGGTGGTAAAATTTTGCGATTTTGCCTAACTTTTTGGACCTTGACTATAACTTTCTACTCGTTGTGTCTAACTATTATGACTATGTGCGTAGATTTTTAGGCTTTTTAGGTCGACTTTTTTAATACGAACCTATATTTTGTGTTCTAGGGGTAACCTTTTTTTTGCGATTTGGCGTAACTTTTGGGCTTTTGGATATACCTTCCTGCTCGTTGTGTCTAACTATTATGCCAATATAAGTAGGTTTGTATGGTTTTCAAATCGGATTTTTGCTTATGAGCCTAAATTTTGTGTTCTGGTGATAAAATTTAGCGATTTGGTCTAACTTTTTTGACATTGAATCTATATTCCTGCTCGGTGTATCTAACTATTATGACTATGTGTGTAGAATTTTAAGCTTTTTAGGTCGACTTTTTTAATACGAGCCTATATTTTGTGTTCTGGGGTAACATATTTTGCGCTTAGGGGTAACTTTTGGGATTTTTGTTATTACTTCCTGTTCATTGTGTCTAACTATTACGCCTATATGAGTAGGTTTGTAAGGTTTTCAGCTCGACTTTTTGCTTATGAGCCTAAATTGTTGTGTTCTGGTGCTAACATTTTGCGATTTGGTCTAACTTTTTGGACATTGAATCTAAATTCCTGCTCGGTGTGTCTAACTATAATGACTATGTAAGTAGCTTTTTAGGATTTTTAGTTCGCCTTTTATATATATATATATATATATATATATATATATATATATATATATATATATATATATATATATATATATAAGAAGACAAAAATATGTACTCGGCTGAACGTTTACACTGTAATGTTATTTATAAAATAACTGCTTTAGTATAAAACTGGTTTAAAATACGCATATTTTGATATAGATTACGTCTAAATATGACTAAAACTAACCGGGTCGCCTTTTTTTGTGTGTCTTTCAGCGTTGTCATTAATCATCGAGCTGTAAAAGGTATTAAGATATTCGTTCTATTAGTCTGTTGACTTGTATCCTATACTAATAACATAGGTTTAGACAAACAGCGAACTAGAGTGAATAATCTATAAACATACAGCTATACATACATACACATACATACACTCACAAACAGAGAGAGAGAGAGAGAGAGAGAGAGAGAGAGCGAGACAGAAATATACCTTAGTTACGAAGCCGGCACATTGATGAAAGAAAATAACTTGTTATACTAAAAACTATATTTTGTTTGGTATCTATTTGCGTGTCTCGAGATGAAGGGTTTAAAAATAAATAACGTATATTATATATATATATATATATTTTTTTTTTATTAGTAGTAAATTACTTGTTTATTTAGTAACGCGCCTATGTGTTAAACTTCATCTTTTTAGTGCACGCACAATAAACCCTCAAGTGCTATGCAATGCCACACGCCACTCGCGAGAGAGCAATTATATCAATTATCCCCGGGACGCGTGGGGAACAATAGCCTTCTTTCGGCCACTGGAGCGTACTGGTACAGTTTCATTCTGGGGTGCTCTATTGGATACTGTTAATATGGGGTATTTATTTTAATGTTAAACAGGATTAGTTACAAGTATAGTAGCTTTATTGTTTTTTTTAAAGGAACTAAACATTAAACATATAACTACTCTTAAAATTATCTTTACAACGAGTCCAAACTCGACTATATGTGAATAAAAATAAGCTAACCATCACTATCATGTGTCGTTCTATCTGATAATAATTCCGGGTTTAAAAACGATTATTTAGATGATGAAAATACAAAAAAATGTTTGGGACTTACCCCTAAACATCAGTTTCTTCTTCTATCACATTACCATGACAGACTGTATAAGATGTAGGGGTGTTACGGTGTACACCATACGAAAGGTCGGTCATTTTACCTTTGTTAGCGTAATACCGTCGCTCAACTATGATTATCTATAATATTCATCTTACTACCACTATAGGGCAGACCTCTTAGTTATACATCACGTATGCGTCACCTTTATTAATAACATTAACGGTAAGTTACGACTATCATATAGGTACATATGTTTGTGGAGTTCGCGTTTTGGGGTCGATTCTTTTAGTGGTTCTTATTGCTTACGGTGTGTTGATATTGATAACCACTTTATAGTGATGTAACGAATGTGTATGTACATATTGGGTGAGCGATTGATCGTTCTACTTATCACTTCAATATTTATTTATACAGCTATTTGTATACTGAATCACACAAACACACAATCATCTCTCCATCAAACCCTGCTATTCATCCGCTTGTTCTACGACCCACACACGAACACAGGTACCTCTCCATCAATAAACATTACATTTTGTATCAGTCAGCGAAGCTATCCGAAGACTGGTCCTTTTGTTTACTCTCTGAGTAATATGCACATACACACACATGAACACGCACACAGGCTTTTTTTGGGGGGGGCTCTGTTCCCAAATATACATGCTCTGTGAGGCAGCTGACATGTACTACACCTATCTTTCCTCCTAAGCTCGTTGGGGTACACTCTCGATCTCCTCTATTAGTGGACTTAGCTTGATCTTAATATATTTCTTACACCTATGTTATAAATTCGATAATTCCAGTCAGCATAGCGACGCAGCGAGACCGCTTGGGAAAAAGAAATCTTTACTCTCACGGGAGCGGTTTATTGATTGGGTCATTATGTGCTACGTTAGGAGAAAATGACTGTTCGTTAATACCGCCAGCAAGATTTGCCAATATATATGTATGTATATATACCTACTTACGGTCCATATCTTAAATACGGGGCCCATTTACGTCCACGTAGATATAATAACTATTAACTTATTACTATTATATGTATATATACTCACCATAACTATGAAATAACTAACGTATCACTACTCCCTAATATGGTAGTTTCACTTCCGGAGTGGGCGTGGTCTATAGCCGGACAACATACACACACTAGCTCCTATTGGAAGTCACTTTGGCGGGAAAAACTGATGTCCATCAACACCATCAACCACCAACCCCTTCATGCGCTATACATATATATCATTGCATCACTCTGGCTTGGCGCAGCTTGCCGCAGCTTGCCGCGGCTTGCCGTAGTCTCTATATAACTCCTGTACTCATAGGGTACTGGACTTCGTAGGGTATACCCTACTCTTTGGTCAACTAAAAAACCGAGAGCATTGTGTCCACCTCCTACTACTACTCACGCCCACCTCCCTGGAATAAAAACTATATGGGGCAATCGATTCGCTTAAACAGACAGCTGACTTCATGAGAGAGTATGGAATCCTACTCTGATTGAGTCTTGATCGCAGAGAGAGATACATCCAAAAACGGGAGGCTTAATGGGCGCGTAAGAGGACTTATCAACAAACACATAGCTGGATTCGTCAGTCGATAGACGCTGCGGGACATGCTAATGAGGGGAATCTGTGCACCTATGGACATGTTCGGGGTGCAATGATTATAACCCTCGAATAGCTCAATAAATCACTATTTTATATTGCCACTTGATATCTTCTTTTCATCTCACTTATTGACACATTAACATCGAGCCCCTCCACTAATCTCAAGCCCTGTCAGCCTCATCTTTGTGGGTACCATGATTTTAAGCTTGGTAAAACTGTTTGTTGTGTAGAAAGAAAACAATATTTTGAAAGCCAGAGAGATACACGAGCCGAAGAGTTATTGATTTATTTGTGTGTTTTCATCATTGCACTCCAAACAAGTCCATAGCTCCTGACATCCCCTCCTCCGCATGTTCCACAGTGTCCAGAGACTGCGACTCCATTTCTGTGTTGGTTAATAAGTCCTCTTATGGACCCACTAAGTCGATAGTGTCTGGACGCACCCATCTTTGCCCAGCCCGAAGAGTGAACAGATAATGTGGAAACGAACTAAAAAATGAATAAATTAATTGAATAATAGATACATGTAAAGGTTAATTGGTTGGAATAATATATTAACGATCGATGAATGGCACTGATAATGGATTGGCGAGTGGATGAATAAAGATGGACCATATCATCATATTCTCTCTGTGGTTTTACTAACTACAGGTCATGTGGCTTCTGTTGGATTGGAAATGATAACTTACCACCACTGTGTGTCTATATGTTTGGAATTGGAGTCATCAATGATGGCCTAACATCATCATGTGCTATGACGATCATCGTTTTCGGGAGGACGTGAACTCCCATGGTATATGGTGGATAGGCGGTAGGAACCATTGAAGGCTATGTCTGAAAAGTGTTCCTTCTTGCAGTTTCCTCATATTCCAAGTCCGGCTTGTTGCAGGAGCTACTGAGTTAAGTGCTCTGTGCACACCGTGATCTGTGTGTCTCATCCGTTTTGATCCTGCTTCGATATCCCGCTTGTTTACGATGAATGATGATATCGTATGACAGGGAACAGTTGGCTGTGTTCACTTTCTGCGCGGTTTCGCCTTATGTCTTTTGGCGTGTGCTGAGACTGCTACGATGGGGACTACAGTTACCTTTCTTTGTTTGGGAGATGAGTTAGTAATTCGGATGATTCCACTGGCACGGGCGGTTGAGCAATTATGGATTTTAATTCGTTTGCTGTGATACCGAGGCCTTCCATAACCAATAATAACAAAAGATGGACCAACTAAAACATTAATGAATTTACTGACATGGGTAGATAGGACAAGTGGTGGGGTGTTAAGAGTTAAGTTAAGAGTGACAGCTTTACAACAAAACACTGCCCCCAGTGTGTGAACGACTGTAAGTCAAATGCCGATGTTATGAGAAGTGAGGGGGTAGGCAGTCACGTGATTAGATGAGAAGTCTGATAAGGGTGTTAACAGAGGGTTTAAATGTCGGTGAAGAATTAGACGAGTATCAACTATGATCGAGAATTGTATATTAGGACGTGAAAACATAAACAAACAGTCAGATGTTTTTTTTCTTCTGTTGTTGTTTATTTATCATTTTTTCTGAGTGCTGTAATACATACCTCTTCATCCTATGATTCCTAGTCAGATGTATCTCGGGCAATAAGGGGATAATTAAGGGATCAGGTATTAACACGTGGTGCGATCTACGAGGAGGGATGGGATGGTAGCGTGTCTGAAAGAAATAATCTCTCTCTCTCTCTCTCTCTCTCTCTCTCTCTCTCTCTCTCTCTGCGATCAAGATTCCAGACTCTCTCATGAAGTCAGCTGTCTGTTTAAGCGAATCGATTGCCCTATATAGTTTTTCTTCCAGGGAGGTGGGCGTGGACCACATTGTTCTTCTCAGGTCTGTGTATAAATTAGTCTGTTAGATCCAGTCTGATTGATTACTTGTTAAAACGTTGCACTGTGTTTTTCGCCAGTGGCCCAGTGCATCCGATTTCAGTCAGCATTTTATTCAGGTTTGCTTTCCTTAGCCTTTGATTGTCCCCAATCTTCCTGCAAGGCAGAAGATTGTCTTTTCTGTAGGAGTATTCTGCCCTTAGATGGTCGCTTAAAAAATCGCTGCGAGCAGGATTCGAACCTGCGCGGGTAAAACCCATTGGACATGCCAAAAAGAAAGAAAGAAATAGTAAGGTAGTATTGGAATATAGAGCGAAAGAGATTAATATGGCAAAATACATATTGATAAGGATTATAAATATAAGTTGGTAAAGAGGGCTCATGACTCATGTAGATGAGCGCCAACGTACGTAAAGAGGGCTCATGACTCATGTAGATGAGCGCCAACGTACGTAAAGAGGGCTCATGACTCATGTAGATGGGTGCCAACGTACGTAAAGAGGGCTCATGACTCATGTAGATGGGTGCCAACGTACGTAAAGAGGGCTCATGACTCATGTAGATGGGCGCCAACGTACGTAAAGAGGAATCACGTCAGGGTGTGTAAGAGCCCAAAGCAGGAGAAGGGGAGGACAGAATGGAGAGGATGGGAGGGGAATCGGAAGATTGAGGGAAGATTTGGGCAGATAGTATGGGAGCCAAGCAGACAAATAGAAACAAATGAGCAAAGACAGGAGGACAGAATAATAAGTAAGTATAATATATATATATATATATATATATATATATATATATATATATATATATATATATATATATATATATAAGTAGATAGTAATCAGTTTAAAAACCTACAGACATGTTTGCTTTGTCCCAAGGATCTGTATCTATGATTTGGCCCTTACTTTTTTTCTTGTCTGCTAGTTAATGTAAATGTTGCGTATGCTCATACTTTGTATTTGATTGTTGTAAATTTTAATAGATTTAAATTAATTGCTTCACAAACAAGAAATCCAGAACAAATGCGTGCTGAAAGTATACGCATTATACTGCAAAGCGCAAAGTACAAAATTTCGTAATCCTTTGGTCAAATAAGGGAACGAATAAGTTTCATAAACTGAATTGTCTTCTTCTTTCTTCTTTTCTCTTTCACTGATACCTAAAAGGTGTTGTGGTTTATATCATTTGTCGTTCTTGTGCTGCTCGAATTGTCTGAATTAGTGATTTTCCTTTGTTGTTACATGTCTCTGCCACTGCATCTATCCATCTTCTTCTGGGTCTTCCTCTTGGTCTTTTTCCATGCATTCTCGAGAAGAACGCCCTTGATGGTGATTGGTGAGGATTCATTCTGACCAGGTGGCCAAACCATTTAAATTGTTGTTGTTCTATATATTCTTGGCAGGGTTTTGTTCCTACTATTTTTCTTATGGTTTCATTTGGTATTCTATCCCTTCTTGTGTTGTTTGTTACTTTTCTCAAACAACGCATCTCACATGTATTGATCTTTCTTAAATGTGATTTAGAAAGGGTCCATGTTTGACTTTCATAGCACAAAGTTGGTATGAAGATGCTATTTATCATTTGTTGTTAATGTTTAGCTGCCATAGAAATGTTTGGATGTCTTAGCAATGGTGAAAGCTGGTATGTGACAGCATTTGCTTTTTGTATTCTCATGTCAATTTCTCTGTCTAGTTTTCCATCTTCTGTGAACATTGTGCCTAAATACTTGAATTCCTCTACTTGTTTTATTTCTTTATCTTTGATCTTGATATTTAATGGGTGTCTTAATTTGCTTATTCTCATGGCCTCTGTTTTTGCTGTGTTAATTTTCATACTGTAGTTTGTGCAGCTTTTATCAAGAGATGTTAAATGCTGTTGTAGCAGGTTTTCATCCTCATATATTAGGCATTGGTCATCTGCGAAGAGTAGCTCGTTGATGTTGTAGTTTTCTACCTCTATGTCATTATTTGATGTGTCCTTGTTGTTGGTTGTTTCCTAATTTATTTTGTCCATATATATGATGAAGAGGAGTGGTGAGAGGACACATCCTTGTCTTACTCCTGTTGTAACCTGAAACCATTCTGACAGACCTTCCGATGTTCTGACGGCACTTTGACTGTTTTTATATAATGCCATTATATTTTCTAGTAGTTGTCCTACTACCCCGTAGGTTTCTAAAGTTTGCCAAAGTTTGTTCCTGTCCACACGATCAAATGCTTTTTCCTGATCTATAAACACTATATTTAGGTTTCTGTCATATTCTATTGTTTTTTCACATAGTTGTCTCAATGTCACATTTTGCACTTTAGCTGTTCCTACCTTTGCATTGAAATCCCCTAATACAACAGTTATTTCTTGGGATTTACACTGTTCCATGGCCGCCTCTAGCTCCTCGTAAAAAGTGTCAATGTCTTCTTCTTCGCTAATACTTGTTGGTGCATAAACTTGAATTATGTTAATATCCATTGGTCTGCCACTCAATTTTACTAGCAGAATTCTGTCTGATACTGGTCAAAATCCTTTCACTGTTTTGCTTCTTTCTCTATCTAACATGATGCCTACACCTCTTTCGTGTGTGGTTCCCCCAGAGTAAATTACATTTCCACTGTCGCGTTGTAATAATCCTGCCCCTCTCCATCTCATTTCACATAGTCCCAAGATGTTCAATTTCATTCTCTTCATTTCTTGACTGATGTTTTCTAGTTTTCCAACCTGGAATGCTGATCTAATGTTCCAAGTTCCTATTGCTAGTGTCTCTTTATTTTTGATCTTGCAGATCTTGCATACAGTTGCTTGATGACGATCGGGTGTCACCTGTAGCACATGACGCTCCCTACCGGAAGAGGTGCAAAATGTGACGGGGGGGGGGGGGGGGGGGCCATGGCCTTGGCGAGACAAATGACAGAGGGGATAGATTGATAGATTGGGCAAAGACACATGAAATGATTATAGGTAACACCTGGTTCAAACAACACCCTAGGCGACTATGGACATGGCAAAGCCCAAAAAAAAAAAAGTACACAATCAAATTGATTTTATACTGGTACAGAGAAGATTGTTGGCTTACCACGGCAACAGCCGGGGTTCGTAATCCTGGCGAGGACACCTGGGTTTTACTAATTCCCTAAAAATTAGTAGGAGCCGTGATAACTCAGTGGTTAGTGAACTGGACTACTACGGACAAGGGGTAGGGTTCGATCCCAACCGACGGCTCCGGGTTCACCCAGCCTTAAATGGGTACCGGATTTTTTCTGGGAAAGTAAAAGCAGCACGGGCGTAATACTGACCACATTACCCCAAAAAATCATGTGCTGAAGGTCTGTAAAATATAGGGTCACTAACACCATATTTCCCTATACGCCACTTGGCGTGACGGGGGGTACTTTACTTACTTACAGAGAAGATTTAGGAATGGGCTAACGTCTATTAAAACAAGGCCAGGAGCAGATTGTAATAGTGACCATGTACCAGTAGTTGGAAAGATAAGAATAAAACTGCGGAAGGCACAGAAATCACCAAGAAATATAAAATTAGAACTAGATATGCTAAGAGTAGATAAACAGATGAATGATAAGTACAGCATGATAGTACAAAATAGATATAATGCTATTGAGAAAATACAGGACATCCAGGAGCAGTGGAAAATGCTCAAACAATCGATTCAACAAACATCAAAAGAAGTAATACCCGTGACTAAAAGAACCAACAAAAAGAAATGGATGACAGAAGAAATATTACAACTAATGGACGAAAGAAGAAAACATAAGAAAGAAGAACGAGCATACAAAATATTGCACAAAGAGATCCAAAACAGGTGCAGAGAAGCAAAGGAAGGATGGTTAAAACAAATGTGAAGAAATGGAAAAACAACAAAAGAAAGACCCTAAATTTATGCACAATCAGTTAAATGAATTAACAGGAATAAAAGAAGTCAAAGTTTCAGGATGTGTGAAATCAACGGAAGGAAATATAATAACGGGACAGGAGAAGACAATGGAAAGATGGACAGAATATATCAGTCAACTCTATGATGATGAAAGACCAGAATTAAACAATTCAAATGAAGACACAGGACCACCAATAATGCAGAGTGAAGTGGAGGACGCAATTCAACACATGAAAAGAGGCAAAGCTCCAGGTCCTGACAATATAACAATCGAAGACATAAATGCATTAGGAGAGTTGGGAGTACAAGTCATAACAAAATTACTCAATGACATATATAACACTGGACACATACCCGAAGATCTACTAAAATCTATCTTTGTAGCAATACCGAAGAAGTCAGGCGCCACTGATTGTGAAGACCATCGCACAATTAGTCTCATGAGCCATATGACTAAAATATTACTAAGAACTATCATGAGACGTGTAATGAACAAAATAAAACCAGAAATAAGTGAGGAACAATGTGGATTTGTGGAAGGAAAGGGCACCAATAATGCAATATACATCTTAAGAACATCGATAGAAAGATCTATAGAGGTAAAGAAAGTTCTATATATGTGCTTTATAGACTACGCGAAAGCATTTGACAAAGTAAAGCATGTGGAAATAATAAATATGCTGGAGAAATTAAACATTGATGGCAAGGATTTGCGAATCATAAAAAACATGTACTGGCAACAAACAGCAGCTATACGTATTAACAACCAAACAGGACAATTCCTGTCACAGATTAGAGGCCACAGAGATGGGATTTCTCAGAAGAATGTTGAAAGTTCCCTGGACAGATTAAAAAGACCAATGAGGAAGTTCTCAAAGAGGCCAACACAAAAAGGGAGCTCTTAAAAAACATCAGAAAGAAGCAAGCAAAATTTTTCGGGCACATCATGAGAAGAGGAAAGTTGGAATACTTGGTTACAACTGGCAAAATAAAAGGAAAGAGAGATCGCGGACGACAAAGAGAGAAAATACTGGATAGCTTGGTGTCATGGCATGGAAAACAGTCAACAACAGAACTGATACGATGCACTGTATATAGAAGATTGTGGAGGGACATGATCGCCTACGCCAACCGGCAGGGTACATGATGATGATGTCTCAATGTAAATATAGCATCAGTACAGCTTTTGCCTTTTCTGAATCCGAATTGATTATTACTTAATTGAGGTTCTATTATGTATCTTACTCTCCTCTCTAATATTTTAGCAAACATTTTACCAACTTGACTCAATAGGAATATTCCTCTGTACATTTCACACTCCCTTTTACTTCCCTTATTCTTCCAAAATGGGACAATGGTCGCTATACAATAAATTGTAATTTTTAAAATTCTCAACATGCAAGGGAGACCACTAAAAAAATATTTGGAAGGTTATGTCTGACATTGTCTCTGACTTTGGTAGTGTTGGTGGTGTCATGAAACTTGTCGAGTTTTTCTTTATGCTCGATTTAAATAGAAAGTAGAATAAATATGGGAAAGGTAGCTTCAAAAATAGCGAGGCCATTTCGTAATTTTAATGTAGACAACCGGGCTGTTAAAGTTCTGGAAAGACGGCAGAGAGAAGCTGTTCCTCCGCCGAACTATCCATCCACAGTGGAAAGATTGTCTCGTTTTAGAGATGGTAAGATGTCACTGATATGTTATATGTCACATGTGCACGTTAAAATTAAAATTTAAAAAAAAATAAGTTTTAAATAATTTAATATCAGAGTATACACACAGCAGTTGCAGTGAGTTTGTTTAATTTATTTGAATGTCGAATAAATAATTTTTATGATGTACAATTACAATGAATTGAAATTGAATGCAAACTTTAATTATTAAATTAAATTTAAATTAAGGAATCTCAATTTGAAACTTTTTTAAAAAGTCACAAAAAAGTTTTTAAAAAGTCATTAACTAATTATTAACTTTACTTTTAACATTTTAACACTTCTCCTACCCAAGTCAGTAAAGCTAGGGCTTGCCCAAAAAGAAATGGCTGACTGAGAAAGAAAAGTTAATGTCAGTCATAAAAAAAAACACGTCAGTATATAATAATCAGTATTTGTTGTTTTTTTTCTGGAAAAAAGGTACCGGTACCTGGTATGGGTGCTCACCCAGAAGATGTTATTATATCTACTACACTTGTCTTTTAACATATCCTCTTATATACACTTGTTGTCTCTAGATCACTTCTTACTTTGTGCATCAACTGCAGAATAATGACCAAGGAGCAACCCTCTAAATAATTATAATTGCTAAGATTGAACTTAAATTTGTTATATATTATTACAGTTCTTTTTTATGGGAAAATGAAGATTTGACAGCAACTTCCACACTTTCAACATAAAAAAAAGTAAAGTAAAGTACCCCCCGTCACGCCAAGTGGCATATAGGGAAATATGGTGTTAGTGACCCTATATTTTACAGACCTTCAGCACATGATTTTTGGGGTAATGTGGTCGGTATTACGCCCGTGCTGCTTTTACTTTCCCAGAAAAAATCCGGTACCCATTTAAGGCTGGGTGAACCCGGAGCCGTCGGTTGGGATCGAACCCTACCCCTTGTCCGTAGTAGTCCAGTTCACTAACCACTGAGCTATCGCGGCTCCTACTAATTTTTAGGGAATTAGTAAAACCCAGGTGTCCTCGCCAGGATTACGAACCCCGGCTGTTGCCGTGGTAAGCCAACCGACACTTTCAACATATCCTCTGATAAATCTTCTTCATCTCTAGATCGCTTCTTGCTTTTGGTATGAACTGCAGAATGATAACCTCAGAGTATCCATGAATCCATATATTTACTAGGAATGAATTTGACGAGAGGAGGACCCACTATCCTGATGAACATAAGTGCAGACTATCCTGATGAACATAAGTGCAGACTATCCTGATGAACATAAGTGCAGAGGTTGTCCCTACAAGCAGAGATAACCTAGAGTTACTATAAGGTTCATCTGGAGAAAAACCCCTTTCACATTCACTGGAAAATACTGCAATTGTGTCCAAAGTGTGCTCTAGAGGAAGTTGTATGTCTGGAAATGTATATACTTGAAGATATTCTCAAAAATCACAAAGTATAGTGTTACTGTCAATAAATTAGAATTTTAATATAAAAAAAAGGTTCAGGTACTGTGTACCATTGCATACCACCAGAAAAAAAAAGCACTGAGTATAATTATTATTGAAAAATACAGTATTATACAATGGATAAACAACGGTTACAAGTTAATAATTTTTATAAACTTTTACTTAACTAAACAAGGTTGTTTGTTATGTTAATCATTAATACAATCAAATTAATTTGAATGTAAATGTAATGGATACAATGATAATAATGAATGAACTGGTGTTTTTTAAATAAAATTGAAACTCTTCTCAGTTTAATTAATTAGAGTACTTAATAGCTAATGAATAATAACTTAATAAGAGAATGGCTTGGCAGAAGGTCAACAACAGAAATAATAAATAACTGTCGAGATTTAAATTTATGGAGAGACATGATCACCTACGCCAGCAGGCCCGGTACTTAATGATGATGATGATGACTTAATAGCTACCATAAGTTTAAAAAAATGTGGGTAAAACAGCACAAATTACAACCGTTATGAGTATCAAGGCACATGTCTCATATGGAAAGATAAAAACATCACTTTCAGCTCCAAGATTAAATTTTAATGAATGCAAATCTTATGTTACAATTAACTTTTTATTTGCTTGCGAGTAATATCTGCAGGTATTTCTGAGTTCCCTAGTAGTTCCGTAAAAGATATTCCATTTATGAGGTTTTTGAGGAAGTAAAGTTTGTCTGATATTGATGAGCTTTGGATAATCAGAAAGGTGATGTTCTATGGTTCCATGTGCATGTTCACTGAGCGAACATGTTGGAGTATGGTTTTGTTGTATTCTATTAAAATGGGTGTTCAGTGGTATATAACTGGTTCTCAGTCTGAAAATGGTGGTTTGGCCTCTTCTTTTTAGGTGGTAGATATAAAATATGTTATAAAAGATGTGATACTATTTTGAAAAATTGTATGCAAGTTTACATATTTAGACAGTGTCACCAGTAATGATATTTGAGTGAGGAATTCGATGGCATGACAATCTACTTACTACTGTGAAGACCACGAGTAGCATGACAATGGAGGTGATGGCAGTGACCAAGGCATTCAAATGGTTAGAGTCACAAGACTACACCCATGCATGTATACTGAGTGATTCGATGAGCATGATTTAAAAAAGTGGAGGCGGGCTCTGTATGCAGACAAGGGTAGAGCCATTGCTGAAGTCCAAAATACATAAGATCACCTTTGTCTATATCCCCAGACGTGCGGGAGTATGGGGAAATGAAAGAGCGGACAGGTTGGCTAGCTGCACTGTCGTTGAGGATGGGCAACCAATGGATCGGACAGACATCATCAATGTCCTCCGAGATGTGGGAAGAGCACAGGACTTCGACAAACACAGATCCACGTCACTTCTTCGGATGATGGAGATGGGAGTTAAGATGGGCACAGCCAGAAATGAGAAACTTAGTGGGCGTGTAAGAAGACTAATTAACTAACACAGAACTGGAGTCATCAGTCGCTGGACACTGAGGGAATTGCTGAGGAGGGGATCTGAGCACCTATGGACATGTTCAGAGTGCAATGATGATGACCTGCAAATAACTCAATACTGTGAAGAAAAATAAATTGAGTTTGAAATGTTTTTCTATTTCATTCCAGAACATCCAGAGCTTCTTGAAGCTCAAAAAAGCAAGGATGAAAAATTAAATGAGTACCTGAAGAAAGTTTATGTGAAATCAACAGGAAGTTTAGTACAGGTGAGTACCTGTAAGCATGCTTATGATAAGCTAGCTCATTCAAAATTGTGGTTCTCAAAATTTGATATACATTTCCTCACCAGAAATCTGCTATTTCATTTGTATTCATTTAATTTATATTACACCTTCGTAACAAGAGCTTGAAAAGAGCTTATTTTATTAAGTGAGCACAAAGTGATCTTACTATTAGATGTATACATTGAGAGACTGATAATTCAAGAGGTGGAAATGGGGTCTAATAAATACAGTGGGAAAAGGAGATACAATCAACACCTTACAGGAATAATCAGTCTGCATGTAAGGAAATTTCCTGTTGTCATTTGACATCAATCAACACTTTGTAACTCCTGAAATGCAGCGAATAATGCTATGAGATAGCCAAACATACTAACGGACTTATGGCATCCGTACCGATAGACATTGTAATACGTCTGACCCTTGAGGTTAAAGTCAGTTGATAAATCAAACTGAGACATAAAAACTGAGTTCCCCATGTCTTTCCTAGTGTAAACACACATTTGTTCGTTCGTTCGTTCGCTTTCGTCAGCTTTGACCTCTGACGAAGTCCCACCCACTCAATTTTGTGGGACTGAATTTTGCGTGTAAAGTCTGTTTTATCCCATTACAGGATGCCCCTCGCCATGCAGGCAGATTTACTCCGACTTCAGAGGTACTAATTTTTAGGGAATTAGTAAAACCCAGGTGTCCTCGCCAGGGTACGAACCCCGGCTGTTGCCGTGGTAAGCCAACCGCCTATCGATTGCGCTAACCGGACACCCACACACATTTGTGTATCAAACCATTCAAAGAAAACACTATTTTTTTTTTTAGCTCCTAATGTTACATCAAACATCAAACAATTATATAACAATAAGCAAATTAAGACACCCATTAAACATCAAGATCAAAGACAAAGATATAAAACAAGTAGAGGAATTCAAGTATTTAGGCACAATGTTCACAGAAGATGGAAAATTAGACAGAGAAATTGACATGAGAATACAAAAAGCAAATGCTGTCACATACCAGCTTTCACCATTGTTAAGACATCCAAACATTTCTATGCCAGCTAAACAACAAATGATAAATAGCATCTTCATACCAACTTTGTGCTATGAAAGTCAAACATGGACCCTTTCTAAATCACATTTAAGAAAGATCAATACATGTGAGATGCGATGCTTGAGAAAAGTAACAAACAACACAAGAAGAGATAGAATACCAAATGAAACCATAAGAAAAATGGTAGGAACAAAACCCTGCCAAGAATATATAGAACAACAACAACTTAAATGGCTTGGCCACCTGGTCAGAATGAATCCTCACCAATCACCATCAAGGGCGTTCTTCTCGAGAATGCATGGAAAAAGACCAAGAGGAAGACCCAGAAGAAGATGGATAGATGCAGTGACAGAGACATGTAACAACAAAGGAAAATCACTAATTCAGACAATTCGAGCAGCACAAGAACGACAAATGATATAAACCACGACACCTTTTAGGTATCAGTGAAAGAGAAAAGAAGAAGAAGAAGAATGTTACATCTAAGTGGTAGAATTTTACTACGGTTCTATAAACACAAAAAGCTTAATTCCAAGATGACAAAATATACATGGAAAGCAAAACAGTGGAAGAGATCGATCACTTTATCTATCTTGGAAGTCACATTGATCGAGAAGTGGATATAAGCAAAGAAATTAGAATCAGAATGGCTAAAGCAGCAATGTCTTTCAGAAACCTTGAAAAGTTGTGGAAATCAAAACTCATCAGCACAAACACAAAACTTAGGCTATTCAAATCAAATGTACTATCAACTCTTACGTATGCGTGTGAGAGCTGGAAAACAACAAGAGACAGAAACAAAGTTGAACACAATCAAAAATAAATGTCTAAGGAAAATACTTGGTATATCGTGAAATGAATTCAAAATAAACGAGGAAACTAGAGAAATCTCCAATCAACCACTAATATCTTCAGTAATAAAGAAAAGACGATGGTCATATGTTGGACATGTGATGAGAAGAGATAATAACCGAATAGCAAAGCAAGCCCTCATTTGAGAAACAACAGGTAAGAGGAAAAGAGGAAGACCCAGAGAGACACTGATAAAAACATTGATGAGAGAGGCAAGAGCAGCAGGAATTGGCTCCCTCAATGAGATAGAGTTGCTTGCACAGAACAAAGACAAATGGTGAGATTTAATAAAAGATCTTTACAAGGATTGAAAACTGCTAAAATAAAAATTTAGATAAGAGAAAGAGTATCTGGGTCTATGCCCTATGGGCCGGCTACAGCTAGCTCAAAAGGTCAATAGATAGTTCCTGAAAGTCTGAAGAAGGTAACCTAGTAGACAAATTGTCCAAGACATCAAGGGCAGGACTTTTTACAGACACTTATTTAGATAACACTGCATCTAGACAATGAGAAATATTCACATTGGCACTTAAAAGAGTGACATCCATGATTGGGCAAACTACCTAATGTTGAATTAGCTTCAGTTATGCAAATATTTCCTATTCGCTGCTTATGAATTTTTAGAAAATTTCCACATCAAAATATTTTGCAGTATGTAATTATATTGTAAGTTTGTAAAGTAGTTTGGATGCTTAGAAAAAAATATAAGTAATGTATTGATATTTTACTGTCTTTCTACTTTCATATTTAAATATGTACAAAAGTAATACATTTTAACTCCTTTTGTTAACTATTTTTTACTAGTTTTCTAATCACATTTTTTCTCCCCAAAACTTCAGCATACGTCAACAAAACCTAATCCACTCAACCGAAAACCAGCTCCAGAGACGGACATGGGTGCACTGGAACAGATTTGTGATGTTCCAGAAGGACGAGTAACACTTAAAACAGTTTTCAATTTTTTAGGGCAACACAGATCAGATCCAAAGACTTTCACAGCAACAAAAATTGCTGTTGACAACAAGCTGGAAGAGAATGTAGTTCAAAATGTTCTGCATTACTTTAAAGTTCTCCATCTGCATATACCACAGACGATGTATGAAGAAAATAAAAACATGAAGAAAATTGTGGCAGGCCAGTTAAAATATGCTTCCTCATTTGGCACACCATTTATTTTGTCAGAGGAGAAGAGCAAAGAAAAGCCTCAGATTGGTAGTTCAGAAACTAAAACTTAATTCTGAAATAGTTGACTAAGTTTATGTAACCCTTGATTACGATACTGTAGTAAAAACTAACTAGATTACGATACTGTAGTAAAAACTAACTAGATTATGATACTGTAATAAAAACTAACGCATTGAAAACTCAAAATTTGACATTTTCCTGTGTTCAAACACTACCCTCCCTTCCCCCATCCCATGTTTAATTTGTTTCCATTGCTGTTTTTTTTATTTTTCTTCTGTCTGTGACCAGGGAAATTTCACCAAACAGCCCTTAGTGACTTGAGAAACACAACAATTTACACTATGCAGTCGCCGAACATACTGACAAGATTTATGATGACCACACAGACATTGTAACATGTTCAGTCTATCAGGTGAAAGTCAGGTCATAAATCAACCCGAGCCAGGAATTCAGAGTCCCCGTGTTTTACCTAGTGCGGACACACAGGAGTGTGTCGAAAGCTCAGAGAAAATGCTATTTTTAGAACACCTAATGTTACATTTAAGTGGTAGTAATTTTTACTACTGTATCGTAACTGGGAAAGTTACAGATAGGTGTCGTAATTAAGGGTTATTACTTCCTATATTTTTGTAAATGAATGCCACTGCTCTAGAGTTGTAGAAGCAACTTCACTTTTGTGGCAGGGTGAATTCTGACAGTTATTACAATGCAAATATTTTGTTTCTTTAACCTTAGATTATGATCATGTCTTAAAAATTACGATTCCAAAATTAAAATTCTTGAGTTTCCTGTGCATGTGAGCCCATTCTCACGATGTACATTCCTAATTGTTCATTGTGACCAGTGATGCATCATTGCAACCTACAGTTTTTTTTTTCTTTTTAAATATATCGTAAAAAGAATTATTGTATTATAGTAGTATTTGTTTTTTTTATTTAATGGTGAAAAGGATTTTTGTGTTATATGGAAAAAGAGAGAACTATTGAGTTGTTTTTGGTCCTTCACAAACTTTTTTTTTCTTAATATGTGAACCACACCATGTTAACCTTTGGCCTTGCTGTGGCTCCTTAATTGTTTAATTTATTTTTGAAACTGTAGTTCTTCCAATGATTTGTACCAAAAAGTTAATAAAAATAATATTTTTCCAAATTATACGATTTTTCTTTGAGTGATAAATTTTACAAGTTTCATAAAAACATAATTTACAGAGAGGTATCATAATCTAGGGTTACATGTATAGCCATGTTTAGTGTAGACAATTTCAGTGCAAATGCAGAACTAAAAGCTTACAGTTGAAAATGAATTCACAAACCAAAGAAATATAGCAAGATTGGCTAGATGAGCCAATGGGAATATCCACATAATGTTGTAAATAACATCAGATCTCAGTTTAACTTGAAAAAGAAGTGAGGAACTATCTCTCTAGATTTGTTGAGAAAAAGATAATCAACACATTTGAAGGTTAAAGAATTTGTAAATCACACCTGCAGAAATCTAAATTGAGACATATGACTAGAACTCACAGTAAAGTGTTTGAAGACAGAACAACACATGGCAAAAGAACAAAAATTAAGTTCCTCCAAATGAGAATTTTAACACAAGACCTGATTCTATTGTTTTTCAACACAGAGAACTACATCGGACATGCAGCCTTTATTCACCAACCCCCACAAAGTCTCAGAACACCCTAGGCATGTGATAAAAGCCATAACAATGATCATAATTTTGTATCCACTTAACTCTTCAGTTTCCTAAAAGTTTCTGGCTAATTTTCAATCGTCAGAGCATCTGGTACTGTAGCTAGTCAGTGACACTTATGGTCACAACATTTTGCCATAAGCTGCAGAATGAAGGATCAAGGGTTAAATTACTAATGGCTGTTTTAAAACTGGAAATTATAGCAATAACTTCAAAACCCTGCAGGGCTACCTTTACCGCAGTATATTTTTTGACGACATAGATAAAGATTTTGACATATAATTATGGTTCATTATCACAAATTATATAAATTGAACCATTGTTGTTTTTGGTCACATAGAGTGCAGTGGACAAAATCCAAGCATCAGTTGCTGTTGCAGTCATAATTTCACTTTTACTATAATTTAATGCTATGATTTATGAATATATGTTTACCAATTTGTGTGAAAATTCTGAAAATCTCTTATAGTGAATATTAAATTATGAAATATTTGAGTTTATTTTTCCTTTTTTTTTTTATTCTTCTTTCCTTCCTCATTTACCTTTCAACGCCGAGGAGAGTTATAATCTGCAGTCTTTTGCTCTTGTTTGCTGCTGTTGAGTTTCCTAGTGTTTATAATCTATCTCTATTTCTCTCTGATTTCTTTGAGCATAAAATGTTTATCCCTTACCAACCTGCTAAGTTACGGACAACTTTAAAAAAAAATTCTAATTGATCTTGTGCATATGATCATCATCATTGTCTTAGGGTAGTAGTTGAAGCACTCTAATCTCTTGCTCGATGACACAGAAAAACCTCAGCACTGCTTTAAAACTGAAAATAACATCCTCATAAATGTTTTGCAGTTTCAAAATCAATAATAAAACGAGTAAAACAATCAGCATTTAGTAATAATGTTTAATACAAAAGTTTATTAATGAACATCAATAAGTAGACCCCCCTCAGTATGAACAAATAATAAATGCTGGAAGAACATATCAATGTACACAGTGTTCAGTTTTGTAGATTATAAAAATGATATTTAAATACCCTTCAACCAAACCTGCTACAAGATCAGTCATATATAATTGAATTATGAACTGTGGTATCCTAGAAACTGTAAACGAAATATGAATGACATGACTGCTACTAAAAATAAGAAAAATAATTTTATTTTTAATAAATGGCAAAAGTATTCCCATGTGGTGAAAACACAATGCAGGTCCTGTGCTAGGTCTGATGAAAGATCGTCAGACACTGGAGTCTGGAATTTCTGCCCTATGTGCACCAAAAGACAATAAACAGATCATCATGTACCATGTCTCACCACAACTTTCGATCTCAACAGTTATTTGTAATTTCTGTTATGACCTTCTGCCAAACCATTCTCTGGGGGGGGGGGGGGGGGGGCGCACCATGGAGATTATGCTTGCTGTGTGTGTGATGGCAACCCAGATTTATCTATGTTGAGCAGCAAATAAAAGAGATAACAGCTATATAAAGTATCTATCTATCTGTTGTCCTTTCGAGCCAAAGACGGCACATAGGGCAGAACCACAATCTCAAAAGCAGAAACCTTGCGTGCCAAAGTGGCACATATTGCAGAGATCACTGCTTCTAAAATCTATGGCTCTGTTTCCATAACAATACTTTTTACAATGACAGCTTGTCAAGCCATCGATCAATCTCCTTAGTCGCCTCTTGCGACATGCAGGGAAGGTCACACTGTCACTATTCTTTACTTCCCTCATAATGAGGCCCCAGTAACACACAGGAGTATATAAAGTATACATTTGCTTAAACATAGATTGCAATAGTAGACAAAAGAAATAGAGAACTAAGTGTAATGTATTTTTTTTTTTTTAGCAAACAAATGAGATAGGGCACTCTCAGTAAAGTAATCTATTTTTATTTTAAACATATAGCAAACAAAAGAGATAGAACTACCAACAAATTTTAAACACAGACAGCCCATAGTAGACAAACAAACATGTATTCAATCATTAACAATTTGTCATGGTAAAGTTAAATGCATAAAAAAAAAACATGCAGAGAAATGTAAACAACTAAAAAGAAAAAATATTTAAACAGGAATTCATTATAAACATAAATGGAAGTCATTGAAGAGTATTGGCTAGTGAACTGGTCTACTGTGGACAAGTTGTTAAATTTCATTCCAATGACAACCCCTCCAAACTGGCTTCTAGGTTCACCCAGCCTTAAAGGACATCAGCAGCTTTTTATGGGAAAGAAATTGACCTGTAAACACCTTCCAAAAATGTGTGCATGGGTTTAAAAAAAAAAGTATGAACACTAACTCAAGGAGTGATGGGAGTTCTTTCTCTCATTATAAAACTGCTATTTATTTCTGCCAGTGAGGATGAAGGAGGCTAAATTACCTTCAACAGCGAACGAAAGTATATTTTTTACTATTGCACATTTAATGTATAGGGTGGTCCAATTGTCTTGTTACCTCTGGGTGTTTTGTGCATTTATTTTCCACAGTTCACTTCAGTTGGCAGACGTGAGCTCCGTAGTGTGGACGAACATCTTGAAAGTGTGTAGACTCATGAACAACATCCACAAACTGGAGAGAGCATGAGGGGGTTGTGCAACAATCACACTCATAAAATTTTGCAAAACATGACAACAACACATCAATTTGTGACATGGTGATGGTGGTGGTTGTACAGATATTGTGGATGCTTAAATATAAAAGACTACAACGAAGAACAGAACTGGAGTCGTCAGTTGTTGGACACTTTGAGACTTGCTGAGGAGTGGATCTGAGCACCAAAGGACATGTTTGGAGTGCAATGATGATGACCCACTAATAACTCAATACCTCATCTAATAACTCAATAACACTGTCAGTTAGTCAGCCAATGTCAGTCATCTTGAAATGAAATATGGAAAATAAATGCACATTTGCATAACAGATCTAGGTGGGTAACGACTTTCAGACCGTCCTATAGATTGATAAACTAAATTTCTTTATGTGTGAAGTATTCCATGATTTTGTTAAAGAAATTGAGAATCATTAAGTTTGCTCCATTACAACTATTTTATTCATCATCATCAAGTACTGTGCCTTCTGGCATAGGTAATCATGTCTCTCCACAACTTTTGATCAACAGTATCGTTTCCGTTGTTGACCTTCTGCCAAGCCATTCACTTAAACTATCTGGTATCTTTTCTCTTTGCTTCCCTCTCTCTCCCTTCGTCCCTCAATTTTCCCAGTTGTTACAATTTATTCTAGCTGTTCCCTTCTCATCATATGGCCCAAAAATTATGATTGTTTCTTTCTAATATTGGATATCAGCTCTCTTCTTGCTTTGGTCTCTTTCAGAACATTTTCATTACTCTTCTTAGCTGTCTATGGTATTCTCAACATTCTTCTGTAAAACCACATTTCTACAGACTCCAGTGATTTTCTTGTTTGTTGTCCTATTGTCCATGATTCACATCCATATGTTAAGACTTGCCTGAGCCATTCTGCAACTCACCTCTGTTGTACATCTACCATCTGAGGTTAACATTGTTCCCAGATATTTAATTTCATTTACCTGTTTTAATATTGTTCCACTTATCTTTATTGTGCATTGCAGTTCTATCTTTTTGCTATGAAGGCTGATTCCTTTATTTTTGCTTTCTTTTACTGTAATATCTAACATTTCTTGTAACTCGCTTTCACTCTTAGCGATTAAGACTGTATCATCAGCACACCTTAGATTATTTATATTATGACCTCCAATTGTTATTCCAGGCATCCCTTATGGATCTAAAAATAATCTCACTATAAATATTAAACAAATCTAGTGACAGCACACAGCCTTGTCTAACACCCTATTTTATTTGTTGAAACATTCCCAATTGATTTCCAGTTCTTATGGCCGCTGTTTGTTGCCAGTATATGTTCTTTATTATTCTTAGATCTTTGCTGTCTATGTTTATACCTTCTAAAATTGTGATTATTTTTATTTTTTTTTTTCTTTGTCAAATGCTTTGGTATAATCTATGAAACATAGGTATAAATCTGTTTTAACCTCTAGGACTCTTTTCTACTAAAGATATTATGATGGTCAGTCATATATAACATTGTACATTCATGTCAGGTAAATTAATTAATTGTTTGCATACATGCATGCAGTAGACAATACAACCTGCAGCTGCCTTGCAGGTAAGCTCAGAAGAGTAAAAGGCTAAAGGAGGGTACCCTGAAGTTGAAAATTCCCACTATGGAAGGCAACAGAAAACCACCATCATAATTTCTTTGTACAATCATAAATCGCCACAATAATATAATTCACGACAACATTAAGGGGGGGGATTCCAATAGAATACCGTTGTTCGGTAGGGGACATCATGTAACTATTTTATTACATAAATAATTTGTTAATGTCTAAATATTGACTAAAAGGAACAATAACTGTCAAATTAATGTAGTCATTTTTTTAAAAACCAAAAATATAAAATGATACGGCATTCTGCAAATAAGCATATAAAATAAGTAATTTAAGCGTAATTGCACTAATTCTATATTTGTTGAAAAATTTATATCCAGAAAAAATAATGGAATATTTCCGGTTACAGAGACAACAAACAAGAATAGAACAAAACAAAATCACAAATGACTGACTTTAGACATGGACTCAATTAAATTACGCACAAAGATATTAAAACAAGACCATAATTTCTGGTATCATTTGATTACAAGTTTTACATATCATGCTATGCCTGCTGTCTTATTTTCTTCCTTTTTTTTTTAGCACAATGGGTGTTGAGGGAGATAGAAAGTTCTATTTCTTGCCTCAGTCAGTGACATTGCTTTAGAGTCTCTCTGATGTTGCCACTTCATCAGCATAGTCTAGATCTGCCTCAAACTCTCATCCACTTCTTTTATGAATGCCATTTATGATATGGGATCAGTGAGAATTTATTCTTCAGGGAGGCAAACCATCTTATACGTTGCTTTTGTATGTGCATGTAATTCAGGATTGGTTCTATGCCAACTCTTTCTCTTTTAACATCTTTCCTGATTTTCTCTTCTAGGCACTTGTACAGTCTTTTCAAACCTGTCATTTCCATGGTGATTTTTATTTTCTGACATATTTTGGGTAACTGTGTTTGACACATACAGTTAAAACAACTGTGCTTCGTAAGAGATGTCTCTCATTTCGTGGCTTTACACTGCTTAGTCATAAACATGAGATTATCTTGCAAATCTCCTGGTGTCTCTGCTATAAAGACCTTTTCATCTGCAATAAGTTGTTCCTTCGTTGGATTGATATTTTCATTTTTGGATTTGACATCTTTGCTCCTATCGATGTAGTTTTGAAATAAAAGTGTTGACGGTCATTACAGTAAATGGTTCTGATTTTTATTCTAACCATCTTTCTTCAATCACAGACTAAACTTTTGCCATATTCACCATTCACTATGAACTTTGTTGAATGATTTTTTTTTCTTGTTCTACAAAGGCAACAATAAGGTTCCTATTATATTGAGCTTTCTTTTCTATGAATTGCCCAACATAGCATCAGTGCAGCTTCTATTTCTTTTAAAGGTTAAAAGTCTTCTGCCAACTGTAGTTCAATAACTGGCCTTTATCTTTTGTTTCTATTATTTTGACATAAATCTTTTCTGCGTGGCTCAAAACTGAGATGCCTTGATATTTGTATGCATTCTCATTTGCTTCCCTTGCTTCAAGTTCAGGTTAAAATAGCCCTATCAAGAAGAAAGAAAATTTATTTCAAACTTTTGACAACCTATACACTCATGTACAATAATTATATGGAGGAGTTCTCAGTTATTTTCTCCTAATGTCACTTTCAGCAATATGTTTCACTGAAACTTGTAAATGAAGACCAGATTTAATCCCAAACTGAACTGTATTGGTCACAAGACTGGAGTCTATGTTCTGAAGATTTACTAAACAAAGATATCTTTCTTCAACTATGAATTTCTGAAGCTGTAAGCTATGCCTATTATATTCAGTTCTCAGTCTAACTTTTCTTAGTAAATTGTAGGTTATCTCATGTCTATGATAATCTGGGCGAGTGACTTTCCAATTCTCCTGAAAAGTGTTTTCTCTGATATTTTAAAACATTTTGTTTGTTTATACTACTGAAATTTACAAGTTTCATTGGCATTCTAGCTGCCAGTGATTTTTGAGCGCCCAGGAATTTAATATTTTTAAAAAAAAACAACCCTACCTTATTAAATTTTCTGTTTACCTGAGATCGATAAATGAGTTCCTGTGGGCAGTTGTCTCTACAACTTTTTTTGACAAGACTGTATTGTCCTTTCATGACTTGTCATACAGGGCCCTCTTGTAGTGACTCTAGCACTAAGTTCATCATCTACAGTGAAAAGTTACCAGCTCAATTTAAGTATGTGTCCTCTATAGATAGACGGTATAGAGATACTCTCTATCGCTTGTCATATTCCTGCATAAGAAAACCCAGAATGTCTTGTACTTGTAAAACTTTGCTAGTATCATTATTAAAAAATGTACAAAACGTTTTTAAAAATATAGGCCGTAAGACAATATTTTTTTGATGCGCCACACTCAAAGTATGACAGACATTACTTTCCTATTCTCGCACAATTTGTAAGTCACTATCAATGTATGGTCGCAAGATATCAAATAACATATACCCACAATTCCAGACATATACCCACAATTCCAGAAGTTACAAGCAATTGTAAGTAGCACAGAACAATCACATACAAAATTTACTAAGCAAACAAGGATTGATGGGAGACTTACTCCTTGTGTATAGCTTAATGGACTATGCTAAATTGCCACATAAGAGACAAATTCCATATAAAAAAATATTTATACTTTCAAAATTAATTGTTTGAAGTATCTAGTCGCGCAGTGTTGCTGCATAGATTCTAAAACTAAAGTAAAAATTGCCATTATAAAGAGATTAGTAATTGAAGCTACATGACATTTGCCGTAAATCATACTGTACAAATTAAATAACTTAGTAAAGTAAAGTGCCCCGTCACATGAAGTGACATATAGGGAATATGGTGTTCTATCTATCTATTGACCTTTCGAGCCGTAGCCGGCCCATAGGGCGTAGACCAAGATACTCCTTCTCTTATCTGAATTTTCCTCATCAAGGCCAGCTCCTTGTCGTGGGGATGGGGCTTAACAGTCACCAGGGACTGAAAACTGAGACTGGCCAGGCCTTCCTACAACCGAGCAAGACCACAGTCTGCTCTAGCAAGTTTAAGTGCTGAAGTCGGAGGCAACCAGCCAAAAGGCGCACAACAATCAGGATGCCAAGCACTCAACGCAAATGGAAGTATGTCTATAACCGCAAATCGATATGGCACTCACCCTGTGATGGACACTCAGGCAGGTGCAGCGCCGGGCCCTCAGCCTCGAAAGGGCCCAACCTCTATTACTGGATGTCCTTCTCAACCGCTCTGTGGAGTCAGGGGGCGAGAGAATAGAGCTATTGGCCAATCCAAAATAAGACCACTAAAAATAATGCACTGGAATGCTGAAGGCATCAACAGCAAAAGAGATGGGTACAGTAAAAAGATAGAATTAGAAAATACCCTGCATGAAGAACAAATAAGCATATGCTGTTTGCAGGAAACCCATCTAAACAACGACATAGCCTTGAAGATTAGGGGATACCAGTGCTACCGATCTGACAGAAAAAACAGACAAAAGGGCGGAATACTGACTCTTGTAAGGAACAACATTAATGCATGTCAGATTGAAGTGTATATGGATGGGGCGGAATATCAAATACTGCACCTCAGGACAAGAAATACAGACTTCCATCTACTTAACTACTACTGTCCGAGTGACCGCCCACTAGCACTAGACACAATTACATTAAAAAAAAGAATAATTGTATGTGGAGACTTTAACAGCCATTCACAGAGCTGGGGCTATGAACATATGGACAAGAGAGGTGAAGAGCTTGAAAATTGGCAGGATGACAATGGGCTTATACTATTAAACCAGGCAACAGATCCACCAACATTCTACTCCAGATCATGGCATACCACATCTACACCAGACCTTGCTTCCCATTCACCAGACCTGGATTAGAATATCACGCGAATCGTTGGGAAACAACTTGGAGGCAGCGACCACCGACCGGTCTTTTTAGTGGTACAAAATAAGGCCATCAGGGAGAGCAGTACTCTCTCCAGATGGAATTACAAAAAGGCAGACTGGAAAATGTATCAACACTACACCAGTGTACTGACTAAAGATATAAATACAGATAGAGACTTCAACAAAATAGTTGATGAATTCAGTAGACTAATAATACAAGCTGCCAGTGAAACAATACCTAGAGGGGCACGGAAACACTACAAACCATACTGGAGTAGTGAACTAGAGCAACTGCACAATGACATGGAAACATCTCAAAAGCAAGCAGAAAATAACCCTTGCCAAGAAAACCACAACAACTACCAACATGCTAAAGCCAAATTTCAACGGGCTAAACTACAAGCCAGACGGAGAAGCTGGAAAGAGAAAACAGAGTCCTTGAATCTTGAATGAGACACAAGAAAAGTGTGGAAGCTTGTAAAACAGCTGAATGATGAGGGTACAGAAAGGAACACCAAAATTACACTGAAGAAGGATGGAAACATTCTAACAGGTAAACATGCAGCAAATTACTTTGCAGACTCCTTTGCAAATGACAATAATATTAGCCTAGAAAAACGACAAGAGACCCGTTTAAAACAACAAAATGCAAGACAAGAAGAGACCACACATGAAGTCATGGAAACACCCATTACACAAAGAGAGCTAGAGCTGGCAATATCCAAATTAAAAATGAAAAAGTCACCAGGCAGTGATGGAGTGTCCAATGAAATGATTAAGAACTTGGGAACTGCAGCTAATGCAAAACTACTGCAGATCTACAACATTTGCTGGATCACAGGTAGAGTGCCACAGGCATGGAGAGAAGCAATTATGATACCATTACTAAAGCCAGGAAAAGATGGTTCAATGACATCCAGCTATAGACCAATCAGCCTTACAAGCTGTTTGTGTAAAACAATGGAACGTATAATCAATCTCAGACTGCAGTGGTACCTGGAAAGTGAAAATCTCCTTGTCCCACAACAAGCAGACTTTAGACAGTGTTACTCTACTGAAGATCAAGCAACCTATCTTTCCCAGGAAATTGAAGATGCGTTTCAAGAAAAGAAACTGGTACTAGCAGCATGGATAGACCTAAAGAAAGCATTTGATAAGGTATGGAAGGAAGGACTTTTGAAGAAACTGATAAATTATGGAGTAAATGGCAGGATGTACAAATGGGTCAAAGCATACCTGCATAACAGGAGAGCCAGAGTGCAACTGGATGGTCTTAAGAGTAAGAAGGTCTTATTGCGCCAGGGCGTTCCACAAGGAGGGGTACTATCTCCAACACTTTTTCTGACCTACATCAATAACCTAGTTACTGAACTACCACATGGCATCAAAGTGGCAATGTATGCAGATGACTTGGTAATGTGGTGCACAGAGGAGTATGCAACAGTGGCCTCCAAATTGCTACAAAGAGCTATGAATGCACTGAATTCATTGACAAATAGATGGTGTTTCAGCATCAATACAGACAAATGCAGTACTACACTTTTCACACTCTCCCCAAAACAAAAAGCAGGAGCCATCTACATAAACAATGAGCCTGTGAAAGAAGACATACAAGCTACATATCTCGGAGTTACATTTGATAACAAACTATCTTGGAAACAGCAGATAAATAAGGCAACCCAAAAAGCAAGGAGGAAATTGGCTATTCTAAGAAAGTTGTGTGGAACCACATGGGGTGCGAGTGGGAAAATACTCAGTAAAGTTTACCAACAGAGTATACGCCCACATTTAGAATATGGATCATCCGCATGGTGCTCAGCATCAAACACCACATTGCAAGAACTGGATAAAGTACAAAACCAGGCACTTAGGGTCATCACAGGAGCAATGAAATCAACACCAATATTGGAGATGGAGAAATTGTGGAGGATACCAGCACTGAGAGAACGGAGAGACACAAAGGTGCTGATACAGGCAGAAAAATGTGTATGCATGCCGAGACATCCAATGAAGGACAGATTCCAAAATCTTGCATTGGGACAACTTAAGAGAAGCAGCTTTATCCACCAAGCCAAGCGTATTAGTAGACAAACACCAGACATGCCAAGAGTTGTTAAACCCCTTCTGCCCATACCAGAACAGACTCCCTGGACAGATGAATCAGGATTATCAGTTCAAATACGGACAGAAGTGAAAGGAATCGTTGACAAAGAGGAACAAAATAGTCTACAGCGAAAAACAATAACTCTCAGTTTCCTGGATGAAGAATACCCACAAGACCTATGGATCCGTGTGTACACAGATGGATCAGCACAGAATGCAGTAAAGAATGGGGGAGCAGGTGCATATATAGAGTACCCAAATAACATCAGGGATATGAATAAAATAGCAACAGGGAAATATTGTCACAATTATGATGCAGAAATACAAGCAATAAAGTTGGCAATAGAAAAACTGCTGAACAGTAATCTTAGCCCACAGCCTGTAGTGTTTTTGACAGATGCAAGATCAGTACTCCAGGCACTACAATCCAGAAAATTACCACATCTGCAGACCTTATTGACTGAACTCTGCCAGCACCACAGGGTTGCCCTGCAGTGGATCCCGTCTCACTGTGGAATATCAGGAAATGAGAAAGCAGATCACTTGACAAAGGAAGGTTCAACAGGCACACAACTAGATACACCAGTTACATACCATCATAAGAAACAGATAACCAAATCAATCAGAGGACCACAAGCCCCAAATCAGGATGCCTTTCATAATATGAATAGATATGAACAAGTTATCATTATACGCCTAAGAACAGGACACAATCGACCCCATAGTCACATGTATACAAAATTCAAGATCGGCACATCAACTACTTGTACATGTGGACAGGCACCCCAGACTGCTGAACACATACTTCAAGACTGCACTGAATATAGTAGACTGAGGAAAATCCATTGGCCCATAGATACAACACTACAGACTATATGGGCCACTGCAAGAATTACAAAAGACAGTAAAATTCATACAGGAAACGACATTGCTGATATAGACAATACTTCGAGCGAACGAAAGATAGATAGATCTGAATTTTTTGTTCCAGCCGTTTTCAATTCTTTTAAAGATATTTTATCAAATCTCGCCATTTGTCTCTGTTCTGTGCAAGCAGCTCTATCTCATTGAGAGAGCCGATTCCTGCAGCTCTTATCAATGTTCTTCTCATTGTCTCCCTGGGTCTTCCTCTTTTTCTCTTACCTGTTTCCTACATGAGGGCTTGCTTTGCTATTCGGTTATTATCTCTTCTCATCACATGTCCAACATATGACCATCGTCTTTTCTTTATTACTGAAGATATTAGTAGTTGATTGGCGATTTCTCTAATTTCCTCGTTTGTTTTGAATTCGTTCCACCCTATACCAAGTATTTTCCTTAGACATTTATTTTCGAATGCGTTCAACTTTGTTTCTATATCTCTTGTTGTTTTCCAGCTTTCACACGCATACGTAAGGGTTGATAGTACATTTGATTTGAATAGTCTTAAGTTTTGTGTTTGTGCTGATGAGTTTTGATTTCCACAACTTTTCAAAATGTTTCTGAAAAACATTGCTGCTTCAGCTATTCTGATTCTAATTTCGTTGCTTATATCCCCTTCTCGATCAATGTGACTTCCAAGATAGATAAAGTGATCGATCTCTGCCACTGGTTTGCTTTCCATGTATATTTTGTCGTCTGTTGGAATTAAACTAGTGACCATAATATTTACAGACCTTCAGCACATGATTTTTGGGGTAATGTGGTGTGTCGCTTTACTGGTACTATTTTTATGCTGGGTTCATGTAGCTGTCAGATTCTAACCCGACCCTATAATATTTTTTTTACCCTACTTCAAATGTTTTGCATTTCTTGAGGGTGTTCACTGTCTCACAGACCTTCAGCACATGATTTTGGGGTAATGTGGTTGGTATTATGCCTGTGTCGCTTTACTTTCCCAGGCAAAAATCTGGTACTATTTTTATGCTGGGTGAATCATGTAGCTGTCAATTCGGATTGAACCCGACCTATTGTCTTTTAAATAATAGCATACTTGCCCTAAAAACAAAGACTAGCTTCAAATGTTTTGCATTCACTGTCTACTATCTGGTGCCATTCTTTGTGCACTTATCTGTCATTTCTTCCCATCTTTTTTTTTCTATGACCTTCGACTATATTTGGGTAATTGTCCTTTAACAGAGCTGATGCTTCCTGACACAGAATCCTACTTAGCTGCTGGAAATTGGCATTCACTAAGTCTTCTACATCCTCATTTTTAAAAAGTGATTTGGCAGTGTCTCCAATTTGTTAAGCCCCACAAAAGAATTTTCTAGCATAAGTAATATTTGTGTTAGAAATATTTTAATACATTAATTAATTAATAAATAATTAATACATGAATGCTTCTGGGAAAATACATAAAATATTGACAAATTTTACAGTCTGATGTGAAATGTTACAATTTTAATGACAACTATTATTGAAATTTATATAACTTGTGGTCAACTTAATTGTATTATAGAGGAATCCTATACAAGTTAGGAGCCACAATAGCTCAGTGGTTAGTGAAATGGACTACAAAGGACAAGAGGTAGGGTTCGATCACAACTGACAGCTTTCGGTTCACCCAGCCGTAAATGGGTACCGGATTTTTTTTCTGGGAAAAAGTAAAGTGGCACGGGCGTAATACCGACCACATTACCCCAAAAATCATGTGCTGAAGGTATGTAAAATTGATGGTCACTAACACCATATTCCCTATACGCCACTTGGCGTGACGGGGGTACCTATACAAGTTATTTCTGAGATGAACAAAACAACTAAAATATCAGTAACAAACAGCAGCTTGAGTTTTTGGTTTGAGTCTTTGGCCAATGGTCTATGTCAGCAGCTTGAAATGGTAAAGAACTTAGTAAAGCCTGATTTAGATCTTATCATTTTTACCCCACAATATGACTTTAAACAAAACAGAACAGAGAATTGAAGCCTTTGAAATGTGGATTTATAGAAGAATAGGTAGAACTGGATGGAAGGAAAAGAAAACAAACGACAAAGTCTTAAAACAACTAAAAATGAAAAGAGAACTACTAAACATAATTCAAACAAGACAAATGCGATTTTTGGGCCATATTAAAAGACACAACAGCCTACTAAAAGTAACCCTGGAGGGGAAAATACAAGGTAAAAAAGACAGAGGCAGACCAAGACTAACATGGACGAGTAACATCAAAAGATGGACAAATCAGTCTATGACAAACTGTACCATCAAAGCAAGAGACAGAGCAGAATGGAGCTCCATGGTAGCCAACCTTCATTGCGGAGACGGCACTCGATGATGATGATATGACTTCACAGTATTCTTTGCAGATGGAGAAGTTACTGAACAGATGGGATACCAAGCAATATCATATCATTGGCTTGTGTGGGGAGACAAGGCTGTGCTATGTTACTCAAATCCATATAATCTTCAAAACAATAGTAGCAAGTAACATTTGACTAATATACTTAAACATCAGTTTCATTGTGCAAGTAAACTGTGCATCAAAAATTGTATTTACAAAGTAAACAGAACAATCAAATCCATCCTTACTTTCTCCACTTCTATTGTACACATTATTTATATTCCAAATTTTATTTTGAAGTTAACTCCACAGTAACAAGAAATAGTTTCCAAAATTATATGAAACGAAATGAACTCAAAATATCATTAATCTAGAGAAACACTACTAACTGATACAATACACAGGTCTCAATAATTTAAAATGTTTTAAACTGATACTAAGCAACACGTGGTCGTATATATATATATATATATATATGGCTTTAACTATATCAGGCCTGAAAATAAGATAGGTTGATCAAAGAAATGAAAAGTACCATGTTTGCACTTGGAAAAATTGGTTCTAAAGCGGATACCAAGCTACTGCAACGTCACTGGAAATGAATATGTGAAAATCTTCAACCCACTTCAGACATTTGAGAGGAGTTAGGAGACTCTTCAAACAAGCCATGAAAAAGAAAAAAATATGAGCCTGAACAAGACAATATAAACAGGCCCACGAAGACATTAGCAGACTAAGATTATCAGACTAATATCAAAGCACTGTGGCAATAGAGCATGCATTCACAAAATGGGTCTCAGGACACTACAACTACAGAGCACCCTGTTCTACAAAAGTCTGATTTTAATCTGTTGGTTTGAGAGAAAAATTGGGCACACATTTCTTGTAACATTACAAATAACTACTGGATAGAATCACCTTACAAACTCAAACATCAGGATCTTCATGAGCCTAACAATATTAATAACTCTGGTATGCTCAAAAGTGTAAACATCAATAAAATATTAAAGGGATTATTGTAATACTTAATATATGCTGCTTATTGAGTTGTCTAATATTGCAATGTTTGTGGTAACATTACACAAATGCCGTTTACAGTAAATATGGTGGTATCTAATATGTGGTTTTCATGATGGTCTTGGTATATAAAGTTAAGTATTAAATGCAAAGAACGAGATGAAAAATATATAGACATTTGTGAGGATTAGACAAATGAAATATTTTGGGCATGATATCCTGCATAAGGTCCTATTTATAGGGTAAGGTTGCAAATAGACAAGATGATTGATAATAGTACCACAGATGGGACAGCAACATCATGGAGTGACCATTCTAACTTAAACCCTTTGTAGTGTTAATGTGCTCACTACTAACATGAAGTGATTAATGTGCTCACGACATGTCTAGTCTGGGTTTTCTCTCCAGGTATTGCTAACTATTTTTTTTAGACCAATACAACTCTGAAGTTCACCATGCCTCTGAAAATAGGTACCAGCAATCATTTCTGGGAAAGTACAGTGGCATGTCATGATGTCAACACCATACAAAAAACCACAAGTCTTGTTTTACTGCTCTATTCATTAAATCAGTATCAATGCAGTCGGGAATTCCCCAGATCCACTCCATGCATGTCACAGCTAAGCCAAGGTGATGTGGCAAATTCTGTGACATGGCTGACTACAGTGAAGCCGTAATCTAGGAGCATAGCAACAATTACAAACAACTTCCATCAAACAGAGTGCGCAGTCAATCCGCGAATACACACGTTTAAAACAAACAAAGCAACCGAAACAGTTTAAGCGACTACGTCTGCAAAAACAGGGCGACATGCAGCCATTTTGAAATTGCTTTGTCAGTTGATGGCCGTTAGCAAGGTCAAACTCCAGTGCTAGCCATAATGGCTGTGTGGGTGATAATTTCAACGACATCACCGAAAAAAAGAGTTCCCACAGTCAATTCCAACACAAATTCACTTGAATATTTTGAAAAGCATATAGAAACCAGTCAAAAAACTGCTTCAGACTTAGCACTCTCTAAAGAGGCATGTGGTAATGGCTGCCATCTTTTTTCGGAAGTCCTGTTTTATTGTTGTTTTGTGCCACTGTTCTCTGTATTCTTTTAAGAACATAGCTAGTCAGCCTAGTTGTAAATATGGGTACTTGATTGAGTTAAAATAACAGCAAGGAAAAAAGCTGGCCTACTAATTCTCATAGTCATATGTATGCACGTGCGCACACACACATGGCTTTGGCATCTTGTCAGTCGGTTCATAGAAAGCAATCATGATTTGTCAGAAGTTTGGTAATATATTTGACTTTTGCTGGATGCTGCTTTACTGAGCAGCTTCTCTCATGGCTGGATCTGCCAATATTGGATAGACAGATCCGATCGCAGAATGAACAAGATGTATTTGTGGTGCCTGGCTTTAATCTCCTTTTTCCTGCATCTATTGTCTTCTGAATTTGACACTGCTTCCTAGAATGTTGTTTATGCCATTTGTGTGTGTGCTACTATCTGATGTCAGAATATTTGCCAGTTTCTTTTGCTGATAGAGAATTCACTCAAGGAAGCCCAGCAAACATCCTGTTATCGCAACATTGGTCAGCCCTTCCATCTCTCTGTACTATCAGGTTAAAACACTTTATACACTTACAATCTTACGAATGAATACTTCTGCCTGATATTTCACAAATCAGACATTTTTATTTACTTATTTTAAAGAAACTGTTGTTTATTATTTACCAACACACATCAGACTATAATGGCATCACGAGACATAAAAAATTCATGTGTTGTGTAGAGTTGCATTAACATACCTGAGACTATTTATTATCAATTCTACAGCTCATATTATGAAAAGGCATTACTAAAATTCAGTAGTCTTTCAATAATTATTAACAACAAAGCAAGATGTTAAACATGTGCTAAATTAATCTTAAATAATATTTGTACGCTCATTATATAATTATGAAAGTAAATAATTTCTATGGAATATTAACTATGAGATGCCAACATATGAACTAATGATTTGTGGTTGTGATGCTGTAAGAACATTCTGGTGCTTTTATTTTTAAAGTCATCTGTGTAAAACTGGCTCACACAATATGCATGAAATTATGTACACAATGATAATAAATTTGAGATAGAATTAAAACCAAACACATGGTCAGTCTTGCCAAAATTGTGTCTGCATTATGGCTCTGAAGCTCAAGGACATGGTTTTACTGATGTAGCAGCCAGGACTCAAAGAGTTCATGAAGATTCATTTGGCCACAGCTCTTTTATTTTTTTAAATCTGGTATTTCATGAAAATAAATTACAATAAAATAATAAAAATCTAGTGCCCCCACCACTTCAAATTACACTAAAAAGATATTGTAAATTATGACACAAAATAGCAGACAGTTCACATCTATCTATATTTGAATGTTTCCTTTTCAAAGTTTCTGTTCTCATATGTCTTCAAGCTGTCTTTTTCATAAAAAGATCTTTCAACAAAGTACAGCTAAACATTTCAATTGTCCCAGATCAGAAGATTTGAATGGTAATGTACACTGTCTACTTATAGCAATTATGGTCTTAGACTAGGATAAATTGTTTGTTACCTGTCCAATATTTGACACGTAATAATCAGACAGTATATACATTTTGTAAAATAAATAAGACTGTGTATACATTACACTAGAGGACATCTATCTATCTATTGACCTTTCGAGCCGTAACCGGCCCATAGGGCGTAGACCAAGATACACCTTCTCCTATATGGATTTTTTGTTCTAGCAGTTTTCTTTTAAAGATATTTTATCAAATCTCGCCATCTGTCTCTGTTCTGTGCAAGCAGTTCTATCTCATTGAGGGAGCCGACTCCTGCTGCTCTTGCCTCTCTCATCAATGTTCTTCTCAGTGTCTCCCTGGGTCTTCCTCTTTTTCTTTTACCTGTTGTTTCCCATATGAGGGCTTGCTTTGCTATTCGGTTATTATCTCTTCTCATCACATGTCCAACGTATGACCATCGTCTTTTCTTTATTACTGAAGATATTAGTGGTTGATTGGCGATTTCTCTAATTTCCTCATTTGTTTTGAATTCGTTCCATGCTATACCAAGTATTTTCCTTAGACATTTATAGGGCCGAAAAAACTATCACAACTATCTACTGCTAATTTACACATTCTGTATCAGGTCTACGTTTCATTAACAACATCGTTTTTACGATAGCGGCTTGTTAAACCTCTGATCAACGGTTATATACCAAGCCGGAGAAAAATAATTCCTCCATTTTACTAGAGGACATGCATGTATTAAATTTTTAATGAACATATCTAGTTCCACTTATGCAGGTTTTGAAATTTTACTGAAAGTGACAAAAATTAAAGCAATACATTAGAGATATAGACATTTACTGTGACTTAATGAGCTGCATCAGAACTTCATATGGCATGAAACATGACATCATGAGTTTATGGATGGTGAACTTTTTGTAAAGGTGTGTCAGGATCAGAACTTTTTAGATAAACTTTAGAAAAATAAGCAGAATTTTAGAATAAATTAACCAAATATAAAATTTCATAAGAAACTCAACAAAATTGTGGCTTTAGTAACCAGCATGAGAAAACCAGAAGCTGCATCTTGCGGCTTTTAATCTATTGATATCATTATTCTGATAAAACTTGTAATTCTCATATTTAAGGTGTATTCTGACTTCCTTAGCAAATTGTCCAAACAAACAGCATATTTTAGATAAATTATCATTTATTTTCGTGCTGTTATTTCAAATTTCAGAACAATTCCTAAAAGCAGCCTTGCCGCAGCATGTTAAATGCGAATGTGTTAAATGTTTGCTGTGTCATATGTAAATAAAAATAACTGAAAAACTAGCATAACACACATGTACATGGCACAAACTCTACAGAATGTGGTTAATATTGTGATATGATTGCAGAAATCTACCTGAGGTATAAAAGAGTATTACTAATGATATAAGCTTGAGTTTATAAGGCACATTCATTATCTTAGCTTCACTGTAAATAATAAGTACAGGCTAAGATGTTGTGCTAAGCTGTTGTAAATAATAACTATAGGCTAAGCTGTTAGATATCTCCAGAAGGGATGAATAGCTGGCTTGCTCCACTGCATACACTGATGATTCAGTCTGATTTATAAGTTTGTTATTTTTCCGCGTCTGAAATATGAGAAATTTCATGTTATTTGTAAATTAAGATAAATTATTGTAAATATATTGTAAATTACCTAAGATTTCTAAAGTGTGAGATTAATAAAGAATATGTCAATAATTATATCATTTTATTTGTAAATTTAGTTGCATATAATAGGAAGCTTCTGTCCCATCGAGCATATCTCTGACTACAAAGATAGTGTAATGTATTGTCAGGGGTTACTAATATTGTCCTTAATACATTTCTGTGACTCACACCAGGCTACAGATTTTCAAAATGTCTTCTTCACTACACCTCAACTCATGCCAAAGGCATGTTAGAACTTCATGTCGACCTAGATAAAAGAAGCCATACATCTGCTGCCACTTATGTTTTTCTCTTTAGAATACTTTAAAAGTTTCTGGAGAAATATCTGCAATAGTGTACATTTTAATTTTGTCTTTAACACAAAATTCAGAAAAAGAAAAAAAAACCTACTTTCTTAAGTGTCCTTCCAAAGCCACAGAACAACGTTCTTCTGTATCGGTCCATTGGAGTTCTGGGTCATATCTTGGTGTGGTTGGACTGCGCCGTTTTCGTGAACCAGGTGAGTCCTGCTTCAGCATTTCTACATCATTAAAGATGACAGCTGAACCACCACTAGCTGTTGGGACAACATCCCCCTAATAAAACATAACAATATGTCAATGAATGCACATTCATACTTGTGTGTGTAGAGGGGAGAGGAGAAGTAGGTGAGTAAACAAAGAGACGATAGGACAAGGTCAAGGGAAATAAAAATAAAAAGACAGTAAGACAAAGTCACAGGGAAAAATTAGCAGACGAAGGTATAAAATTCATGTGGGAAGCGTGGAAGTTATGATCAGAAAGGAGTGGGCAGATAGACGCGTAGGAAGTCATTGTGATTGGCTAAAAAGATCCAGATTTAAGAGAAAAACACAAAGGATCGGGAGCACTTGAGAAAGATTAGTCCGGCAGAAGGATGCACGTTATGTAGGAGATGAAGAGACTAATATGGGAGATAACATAAGGAACAGTTTAGGCGGACAGGTTAGTGAGAAAGCAGAACTTAAGACAGTTCGTAACAGTAGTAAAGAGACAGAGTAGGGCCGATAGAAGATAGCTAGCATAGGGAGAACTGTTCAATGGGATGTCCCGTCATTGCAAGACCACATGAAACCCTTGTGCTTAATTTGCAATAATCAACTTTCCATTGAAAGTATGTGTGTAAGTTGCAGGAGGATTTTGAAATGTTCTGTAAAGACAAAAAGGATGAACCACTGGAATATCTGTGTGCATTGCAAGATAATTTTGAAGGTAGATCTAAGGTGAAAAAAATGCTTGTTTAGAAATCTACAAATTTAAATCACATAAGTCTAATCACATAAAACGGATTAATGGAAATGTTTCAAGGATAAAAAATATAATTATCCTCTCACTCACTACAGTGGTTTTGTATCAGATTCTACGTTAATTTGTTAAAGGACCATCTGAAATAGCTTTTTTGCTTATCTTCACATTGAGGTATTATTCTTGCATATCTTAATAGTCTAGATGTTTATCAAATGATCTCACTTACCTTAATAAGTTTAGTGACCAACTCATCATTGGAGTCCTGCTCCTGGTGGGTAAGCACATACTTAGTAGCTGATTTTGTGTCTTTAACATCAAGTTTAGAAACAGATTTCTTCCTTGTCATAATGGGCTGAAACAAGGTGTCTGCCAAGATATTGTTGACAAAATATAAGAAAACAGCTGCTAAAGTAATTTGAAATGTGGAAACAGAAAAAAAAATGTTAATTATTGCTGTTTTGTTAACTTTCACACCCTGTGGCATTGGCTTTTGCTGACATACACCTCCTTCTTAACTGATGTTTCTCAATATTTAATTGTTATGGAAAGCAAAACAAGAGAGAGAGAAAGAACACTGTCATACCTCAAGTATGGCCTATAGGGAATATATTATTTGTGTCCACACTTTTATGACAATCAGCACATTTCTAAGTGATATGGTCAGCGTAATGCCATGTCAAGTTTCTATTCAGATTTTTTTTTTAAATTACGTGCTTGAAGCTCAGTAGGCTCAGAAACTAATCAGTCTGGGTTTCAAAACTTTCAAAATAAGAAATATCAATATGAACACAATGAACTTTGACCCCACAGTTGTTTGTTTTTGATACTTTAGTTGATTTGCTCAGGTGTCTCTCCAGAACAATCATCATTTTCTGGCCATGTGATGAGAAGAGAACAGCTGGAATATATTGTAACAACAGGGGAAAATTGAGCGACAAAGATATAGAGGGAAGCAAAGAGAAAAAATACCAGACAGCTTAAGAGAATGGCTTGGCAGTTTGGAGAGAAGGTCGACAATAGAAATGATAAATAACTGTCGAGATCAAAAGTTGTGGAGAGACATGATCACCTACGCCAGCAAGCCTGATACTTGATAATGATGGTCTCTCCAGAAACATAAAACACATGTTTCTTTTTTAACACATTAAAAGTAATTTTAAAAAGTTAAATTTAAACAAATGTATGTGATTTTAAAAATTGAATACCACATCCCCAAAATTATCAAATTTGCAAAGTTTTATCTTTTTATTAAGAGCATTATCTACCAACATATCATTGATACATAAATATCGACTCTAGCTAGAATTGTTAAGCTTTGTATGTGGTATCAGAAACTGAAACCACTTCCACACAAAATATGAATTTTAATCACGAGAGAAAGATACTAGGCTCAAAATATCTTCATCCATGAAGCTACTAAATTTCTAAGATTAGAACTAAAATGTCTTTTTTTTTTTTTTAAATGAAAACAAACTGTGACCTAAACACCCTATTTTTCCATAAGGCTGAAAGGCAGAGTAAGTTCCCTTTGCTGTCCTTGACAGCTCACTGCACGTTAGTATAACTATTCATCCAACTTTAAATTTGTTCTCATGTGTGTATTGTATGCAAAAACTTTTACTGGCACATTTTAAAATATCTGATTTAAAAAAAAAAAAGAAGTGCTAAACATGTAAAGTGCAAGAAAAAGGAAACCAACTTGTTTGAATACAATCTGCAGGCTTATGTTCCAGCCATGTTTCAGCACTTCCTGAGGACTTTGATCGACGATGACTGCGATGGTTCACTACTGGTTGCCTCTAGAAAAATAAACGATGACAAAATTAACATGTCAGAAATGTCTGTTGTGTGGTGCCATCATGCAGAATTGTCAGTGCTGTTGTGTTGGTTTGCACAAATGTCAGTGTGGTCATGTAGAATTGTCAGTGCTGTTGTGCTGGTTTGCACAGATGTCAGTGTGGTCATGTAGAATTGTCAGTGCTGTTGTGCTGGTTTGCACAAATGTCAGTGTGGTCATGTAGAATTGTCAGTGCTGTTGTGTTGGTTTGCACAAATGTCAGTGTGGTCATGTAGAATTGTCAGTGCTGTTGTGCTGGTTTGCACAAATGTCAGTGTGGTCATGTAGAATTGTCAGTGCTGTTGTGCTGGTTTGCACAAATGTCAGTGTGGTCATGTAGAATTGTCAGTGCTGTTGTGCTGGTTTGCACAGATGTCAGTGTGGTCATGTAGGAAAAAAAAAAAAAGGAAAAATAGCCAATTTCTTGGAGGATTTCTTTTGTATAATTTTGTTACTACATATTATAAGGAACATTTTTGACACATCTTTTTGTTCAGTGGTAAAATTTGCACAGATAAAAAAAAATCAATTAAATAAGCAAAAAGGAAACAAATCCTTACTGATTTACTGATTGAAGGTGTAACTCCAGCTAGATCTAGATTGGTGATGGACTTTGCTGATGGAATTCTAACTGTATTCCGAGAAATAACTTTTGTGTTGCCAGCACGTCCAGCTGCTATTGCTGCTGCTCTGGCTGATGATGCAATCGTGCTTGAACCAATTGAGGTCACATCAGATTCTGATCTGTAGAATAGTGACAACAATTCAAAACAAATCTTTGCAAATTTAGTTCCATTACATAATTGCTTGACTACAGTGGTTGTAACACAGTAAATTCTGAGAGCTAGACTTGGTTGATCAGAAAATTTCTGGAATCTAAAGTCTTTGGGTCATGAAGTTAAACAACCATCATGCAATTTTCACATTTTTTGTAACAACATTCCTACAACTAATCTTGCATGCAAAATGTGAAGTTATTTTAAACACAATACAAACACATATGTGCATTATTTAAGATAAAAAAAAAAAAAACTTAGCACACAAAAAAGTATTGAAACAGTAAAATATTATTTTAAAATTTGTTAATAAGAAGGAAATAACTCTAGAGGCAAAACGGGCATTCTACAATATAATCTTCATCCCAAACTTGTGCTAGCAATGCCAGTCATGGACCCTAGATGCAAGAACAATAAGAAAAATAACCATTACTGAGATTAAATGTGTTAGATGAATGACAAGAAACACCCTGAGAGATAAGATCAGAAATGAAGAACTGAGAAAAAAGCTAGGAATAATCCCCACCATAGAATATTTAAAGAAACAACAGTTAAAAAAACTTTGGTCAAGTGATAGGGCAGAAAGATTAAAACACAACACCCGAGCCTTCAATAAATGTTGTGAGAAAACCAGACTCAAGGGTCGACCATGAAAAAGATGGATAAGGAATATTAGAAACACTAGGAAACATAACAACAGCAGAGGCAAAGAGATGAGCAATAAAGCATAAATTATATCTCCCCTCGGCGCTGAAACGCAAATAAGGAATGAAAGAAGATGAAAAATGATAAAAAGACATTATATTTTGGAAAACAATGAAAGTTTTAAAAATATTCACTCAATTTAGGTAATGATATTCTAGATGTTTCACATTTAATCTTAAAGCACAGGAAGATTAACTGCAGAGATATTAGAGAGGATCGTACAAAAAGAAAGCTACGAAAGAATTGAATACTCATAAAACTTTCGCAAAAGAGAAACAGAACATCAACATAACTATAGACGGCAGACAACTAAAACATGTAGAGGAATTTAAATACCTAGAAAGACTAGTGACAAACGACATTTCACAAGCAGCAGAAATAGACTTAAGATGCAACAAACCTTGAAAAATCATTGGACAGCTATTAAAGAAAGATATTAATATCTTGAAATTCATATGCAAATTTTGAAATTGATTACAAAACCATAAATTTAGGACTAAACGTGAGATGAGAAGAAACTAATGAAAAATTATGACCTTGCACTAGGTAAGGCAGCTGGTGTAGTGTAGGTACGTGGTTTTGGTGTGGGCATAGGGGGATTTCTGGAGCGCTGACGTGGAGTGACATTCTCAGTATCGTTGACAATTTCTCTCAGCATCTCCAACTTTTTGTCACGTTCATCAAGCTGATTCTCGGCCTCAATTTCAAAATGGCGCTTAGCTTTTTCCTAAAAATATTAACAAGAGCTATAAAATTCTAATTTAATAACATTAAATCACATAGCAGTCATGGGTTATTTTATATATGAAACTTTATCGTAACATTTTTTTACTTTATTTTTGGATAAAATAATATGAAACAAAAACTCATGTTTGCACACCTCAAATACAGAATAACTAAGTGAATAAAATAGAACAGGTAAAGAAAGCAATATTTTAACATTTTATATATCAAATAGTGACTTTAATCGAAGCTAAGGAACCATGTCTAGGCTGGGAAAAAAAAAGAAGTAAAATTCTGTTTGTAATTTATAGTGATCACCACATTATATATTGAAAAATGGTCAATAAATGTAGACCAATCTAGCAAACATATTCAACTTTGTATGACTTTGTTATAGCAAGTATTTATTTAAATTTTCACCTAAATACACTATATAAACCAAAAAAAACCCATACAAAAAAATTTTAAGGTACAGCATAAAAAAAAAGCATTTGCTACTGATTTTCATCAAATACAAGATAATACATTCCAGTGAATAGTCATTGTTTAAACATAATCAGCAATCTTAAATTCAGTAGCTTATGAAAATCAAACTTGAAAATAATCATAAAAATCTTCCAACTCAAATCAAAGCTTGATAACATTAATCAAACTCAAGAATTTCTGTGGTTTCATATTATACAACAAACACTATATCAATAATATTAAATAAATATTTACTTGTTAGCTATTTAGATAGTTACAACTGGTGCTTACTATTATCAAGTCTATATTTATTTTATGCACCACAAAAAGATCAACTAACACAAAATGATAAAATCATGTATTACCAAATTTTTCTCCCAGGCTTGGTTGTTCATTTGGAGGCGATTTTGGAATTCACTCTTAAGTTTTTCTTTGGAGTTTCTCTCTACCTGAATTTTCCATGCTTTATCTTGGACCTGCACAAGTGATAATGCTTTATAACAGTTACTGCCTGGTCCTTAGAGAGAGAGATATCTTCTTTTTTTTTTTATTCTGTTCCTTATATAAATACAAATTGCTAATTGAAAATGCTAACTTAATCCACATTGGTAAAACAAGTTAAGAAAGGCAATGACTTCTAGAATAATTTGTGTAAATTGAGGGGGAAAAGCTGATTTACCAGCATATAAGTGAACATTTTTACCTGATTGTGTCAGCAATGACAATATGAGTCAGGTAAATGTTATAAGCAGATGTCACCCTGGTTATGTATATATAAAGTGAACTACAAACTTTGCTGGATAGATTAGCTGCATTCTGTGAGATGTTTGAACTCACCATCAACTTAAAGACAAATGTGATAGCCTAGGGTACAGAACCATCATTGTCATCATCATTATCATCGTCAAGTACCATTCTCTTAAGCTGTCTGTTATTTTTTCTCTTTGCTTCCCCCTATCTCTTCGTCCCTCAATTTTCCCAATTGTTACAATATATTCCAGCTGTTACCTTCTTATTACATGGCCAAAAAATGATGATTGCTTCTTCCTAATATTGGAAATTAGCTCTCTTTTTTGCTTTGGCCTCTTTCAGAACGTTTTCATTACTCTTCTTAGCTGTTCTTGGTATTCTCAACATTCTTCTCTAAAACCACATTTCTAAAACCTCCAGTTATTTTCTTGTCTGTTGTCCTTTGTTCATGATTCACATCTATATGTTAAGACTGGCTCTACATAACATTTAAGAACTCTTTTTTCTTGTTTCTATTGTCAAGAATTGATTGCACTGTATCTTCCTTATTTTTTGGAAAGCTGTTTTTGCCTAAATCATTCTGCATCTCACCACTGTTGTACATCTACCATCTGAGGTTAACATTGGTCCCAGATATTTAAATTCTTTGACCTGTTTTAATATTGTTCCACTTGTCTTTATTGTGCATTGCAGTGATGACTTTTTTTCTTTTTTGCTACCATTAATTCTGTCTTTTTGCTATTAAGGCTGTCCATTATTTTTGCTTTCCTCCACTATAATGTCTAACATTTCTTGTAACTCATTTTCACTCTTAGCGATTAAGACTGTATCATCAGCATACCTCAGATTATTTATACTATGACCTCCAATTGTTATTCCAGGCATGCCCCTTATGGATCTTAAAATAGATCTCACTATACACATTAAATAAATCTGTTGACAGCTCACAACTTTGTCTAAGACATTGATCATATAATTAATATAATCATTGTCATAAGCAGCTACCAAAACCCCAAAATTGAGGTTTTTAGCTACCTTGGACCCACCATTACTGATAATCTTTCTCTGGACGTTGAGCTACAAAAAATAATTATCATGGCCCGGCGCACTATCTAGAGTGGCATGGAGTGTGGTGTAACAATGTCTAAATACCAAAGAGATTGTATACAAAGCATTCATACTGTAGCACACTACTATATGCCAGAGAAACCTGGCCTTTATACACCTCACAAGAAAATAAAAACTTTTCAAATTGTTATCTGAGACAATTACTTGGTATCTCCTGGATAGACAAACTAACAACCAATGAATGGCTGGAATGTGCTGGGATAACATGCATTCTTACTATCCTCAAGCAATGTCAACCATGATGGCTAGACCCCCACATGCCAAATACAGAAATGACATATTCAAAACATCATCTAATTAAAGAAAGAGAAAAAAAAAGAAGACCCTTCTTACACAACAAAGACATCTGTAAGCATGACATGAGTGCTCTTGACATGAACATAATAGAATGGATAGTGTCAACTAAAGATAGACCTGACTGGATGAGGACAGTGAATGCTAGACTGAAAGAGGCAAGCTGAATTCAATACAAATTGAAAATTATTTATGCACACAAAGAGAAAAAAAGCATCCTCTGACAAAGTCTCAAGGAAATTAAATCAATCATCTCTGAAGATTGATAGCATTCTGGTACTGCTTATTTGTACTTTTATGCAAATGACATTAATATAAGCATCAGCAAGCGAGTTAAATATGACCATTAGCAACAGACATAAAATATGGCCATCAGAATCTGACTTAAAAATTAGCAATGGCAGCTGGCATAAAAATGAGCATAAGCAACTGATATAAATTATGAGCATTAGCAGCTGGCATAAATATGGGCATCAGTAATTTATATGAATTAATAGCATCAGCAGCTGACATAAATATGAGTATAAACAGCGGCAGATAAGAGCATCATCAACTGACGAACAGTAAAATATTTAAGTTTTAAAAACCCACAGACAGATTAAAATTTTAATTAAAACAGTGTCTTTTTGGGCAAGTCTAATAACCTACATGACTGTTAGAGAGTAAGCAGAGATTTATCCCTAAATTATGATACCTACTTGTGACGCAGGTAATTACATTTTGTAGTAGTAATTACAATCACTTAATTGTAATATTAGGAGCACTAAAAATAGTATTTTCTTTGAACTTTTGACACACAACTGTGTTTTACCAAGTAAAACACTCAGATTTCCAGTCCTTTGTCTATTCAGAGGGTTGTCGTAAGTTTGTCAGTATGTTCTGCTAACTCAAAGCGATATTCGTTGTGTTTCCCGAGTTCATAAAGGGTTGTTTGATTTATGTCTGCCAACGATCAAGGAAATTATCTGGAATTTTTTTTTATTATAGGACCTATCTCACAAAATGGAAAAAAAAATATCCTACATCAATAGAATCAAATCCAACACTCAGGGGTCACCAGAAGTAGTAATTAGGAAGGTACATGAAGGCAGGGAATGTTTGAATGCTGCAAACTTTCAAATTTTAAAGAATTTGTGTTTTGATTCTGTAATTTTTACTACAGTATCATAACCTGAGGTTAAAAGATGACAAACTAAATTTCAAATTCTCCATTCTGTAATGTTATATATATAAAATACTATATTTATAAATGCATATCTACAAAGTCAACAGGCTGGTCTGCAAGTTGTAGATCCTGTATGAACCAGATAGCTACACTAAGTTTAATTCTGGAACATTCAACTGAAGGGAACTCCCTCTATTATGTCAACTTCACTGACTACAAAAAGGCTTTTGATAGCGTAGTCAGAAACACTCTCTGAAAACTACTGAACACCAGTCAAGCTAGTCAACAGCATTAAAATTCATATGAAGGAATGGTATGCAGAATAGTTCATAACAACTAACAGAAAAGTTTGAGGTAAAGACCAGGATGTCCACGGCCATCATTTTTATTTCTGCTGGTTATAGACTGGGGATTATAAAAACAGCACCAGGACACACAATGAATGAAATTCAAGGGACTCCATGGACACAACTTGAAGGCATAGGTTTTGCAGATGATTTAGCACTGTTGTTGCACAACCAATAACAGACGCAAGAAAAGCCCAAAGGGCATCAGAAATAGCAACATGGCTTGGACTTTGCATTAACAAATTAAAAAAACTAAAGTTCTTAGAGCAAACACAGAAACACTAATTCAATCACCTTTGCGACAAGAAACTGAAAAATGTGAATAGATTCATTATCTTGGTAGCATCATGGAGTGAGAAGGAGGTATGGAAGATATTATGGCAAGAATTGGAATGGCTAGAGGAGCTTTTGTACAGTTGAAGAATGTTTGGAAAGCAAAGGGACAATCTTTAACAACCAAACTGTTGATATGTACATTGGTCCTTTTGTATGGTTCAGAAATTTATGAGAAAACTGCAGTTGATTATTATCACTTACTTAAGGATGATACTTCAGAGCAGATGGTCAGACACCATTATAAATGATGAACTGCGGTAAAGAATAATTTAACTTAGTTGAAGAAATAATCAGAAAAAAAAAACAGTGGGGATGGAAAGAACACACACTATACAAGCCAACTACAAGCATTACTAGACAAGCTCTCACCCGGAACCCACAGAGCAAAGAAAGATAAAACCCCGAGACTGAGATTACAAAGATAAATTATACCTGGAAATGAATAGAGTAAAAAAACAGCGAAGGACAGAAAGCAGAAGAGTGTTCTTGTGGATGGCTTATGCCTCAATGGAGAGTAAAAAAGGCAAGAACAGAATAGAAATTTATAAACATAAAAGTGAGTAGAGGTCACATTTCTGTGCTTTTTTTTTTCTTAAAAAGGGGGAGGGGAGTTCTTCATGAAAAGGAAAAACAAAAGAGTGAGGTTATGCTTTTCTAGGCTCCACAGGATTATGGTCTTATTTAAGTATCACAAGCACATCTAGAAAGAAGCAACAGCAGAAAGACCTAAATACAATATTTCCAGCCATGACATTGCATGCTCGACATAAAGTAGATGTTTGATAAATATTGACACAACTCAAATACATCACACATTTGTTATAAAAAAACAGTTAATAGCATGGACAATAACCACTAAACTTTAAAACCACCAACATTTCCTGACCAACCTGAAGACTCAATAACTGGTTCTCTTTCTCCAAGTCTTTCAACTGTTTGTTCATCTCCTCCAGTTTTTTCTCTAAAGTTCTGTTGTTACTGTTTAACCGAGCTGCCTCCTTCTCTCTGACTGTTGACTTTTCCTCTAGCTCTTGGAGGCGATTCCTTGTATGCACATAGCTCTGCTCAAACTCAACCAGTCTAGCTCGAAATGATGTACCTGAGATGGGATACAAATTAGGACTTACAGTGATGATATGATAAGTTGAAAGACAAAAGAAATTGGCCTCTCTTGAAGCAATCTAAAGAAATGAACCCATTCTTTTGAAAATTATGATTTGTTAAACTAATGTTACTTCTTTTGTCCTTTTAATATATTCATTTTTGGATATTTTTTCATTAAATATAGCTACTTGATGTTCAAGCCTGTATCACTTATTTAATCATTAGGAGCTATTACCTTACTCAACATCTCATTTTATAAATATAAAGAATGATAATTTCTTGGACATAATTCGGATGATTCCACTGGCACGGAAGGTTGAGCAATTATGAATTTTAATTCGTTTGCAGTGATACCGTGGCCTTCCATAAACAAAGAACCAATTTCTTGGACATAATTGTGTCTTGCTGTATAAAGATAATCTCTCAGGAATATTAATGACTGAAATCAGAGTTACAAATATACACAACCAGGGCATGGTATCTCAACATTATTTTGCCTTGTAGTAACTACATCCGGGTATTTTTATTAGCTAAAGAGATTGTGATAGTACTAGGGGTTAGTGGTGTTACTTCAATGTGCCAATCAGACCAAAGTTCTTGAAAGCCTTGTCTCCTCTGTTATAGTTTAGTGCTAAAATGCAAGATCTAACAACATACTCACAAATATATATATAGTGATAGTAATTCGAAGGCCCCAGTATCACTGCAAACGAATTAAAATCCATAATTGGCAAAGCCAGTGGAATCACATATGAATTAAAACTCATCTCATTTAAGGATCCAAACAACGAAAGGCAGCTGCAGTCCCCATCATAGCAGTTACAGCACACGCCAAAAGACAAGGCATAACCACACTGAAAGTGAATGCAGCCAAACTGTCCGTCATACATAACATCATTCTTAGTAAGCAATCGGAATATCGAAACACAATCCGGAAGAAATGCATAGCTCAGTGTGCACAGAGCACTAAACTCAGTAGTTCGGCAGCAAGCTGAACAAATATATATATTTAATTTATTTTTTATTGCCAGCTTTCACTTCTGTCGAAGTCCCTAGAGACTAAGAACTGATTTTTGCATGTTAATTTTTCCCTGGCAACCATGTGCACAGGGATCCCTCGCCACAGAGACAAATAACTCAGAATTCGAAGGTACTCATATTTATTCCGTCGATAATTAATTGACATTTCAAGCCGGGCCTCGCTACTGAGACCAGAGATGGTTGCCACAGGTGGAATTCACAAATAAAAATCCCAGCTAATGCAACCGGGACTTGATTTCACAACCTCTGTTGTCTTGCCTCAGGACCACCTATATAACTGGACTAACACAAAGCCATTGACCCAAAGTTAATATAAATGTCTAAAAGATTTTAATATAGTCCATTATCTTCATCTCGCTGTACATTATACTATCTCAAGCTTTAATATATCCACCAGTACACATTTATATATATATAAAATTTATAGCTAAATTTTATACAGAAGACCAATACCATTCTGGATAATCATAAACAGAGCCAAACCTTGATTGTGGAAAAATTATGTTTCCCTCTCCACAAGTTATAATAGTCATACTTGCTGCAATCAAATTGCATTATTGCAAAGAACAACCCATAATACTTTCAGGATAATGTTAGTTATCTACTATTCAATATATGTAAGCAAGTAATTTAATTATCTTCATTACACAATTATCCATGTTTATACTAAAAACAACTTACATCTTTGCACTTTCTATAATCTATCCTGTTGTTTCTTTCTGCTTGACAATCTTTTCACTTGACCTTATCCTTGATCCAATTTTAGTTTTATATAATTTATAATGCATAAGTTCTCTTCATTTTCCTATTGATTTTATCCCAATCTACAACACCTCATAGCACAGACAGCCTGATGGTTAGTGCACTCACCTCCAGACCCAAAGTTTGGGGTTCAAATACCAGTTGAGGCACACACCAAAAAAAAAAAAAAATAATAAATAAATAAAAATAAAAATGTTCTACCAGAATAGTTTTGGGGATCTATCCAATCTATTAATTGAGTGACATAGACATTATCTTGGAAGGAAAGGGCAGAAAGGAAGAGAAATGGCCACCCCACCTTATGAAACTGAAGCTTAGTACAATGAAATCACTAACACATCATACCCCAATGCTATCGGACTATCTAAATATTTGGTAGCACAATATAAATTGAATTAACACAATGTCTCAGCTAGATTGAATGTTCTGAATCAGTCGAGGTCTAGTCTTGCTTCCTGGTGCATTCAGCTTATAATTAGCTGCTTGATTGTTGTATGATTCTTGTGTCCAAGTGATAAGGATGCCTGTTTTTTATTTATGTTATAAGATACTTACAACATCGTTCATAATCTGATGCCATTTCTCTTTTACGTTTCATTCTCTCTGTCAAGCACAGCATGATGTTTCGAATTGTCATATCATCAGTTGGATTCAACAACTGCAAAAGAAAAACAAAACAATAAATAGTCATTGCTGTGTAATTATTTATTCTATGAATAATACTTCTTTCTCCAACAATGTAGCCAGTGGCTGTCACACCTTATTTATCTACTGGGGCAACTCAGTGAGGTCCATAGATACTCTACAGTCATATGACTGGTCAACATTATTAATCTCTCTTCTATTGCCCTCCACCAAGCTGTCCTTTGTCAACTTCTCTCTTGCCTTATCTTCAGAGTCCACTTCAAGACAGTCTTTTTTTTTGTTGACTTGGTTTTCCAGGAAGATAAAATATGCATGCTTATACTATTATACATTCAAAGCAATTAGAAAAAGCTGTACATTAAAATATTTAAAAATTGAGTGGTGCATCCCTAAAACTCTCAGATCTGCCATTATTTGATATTTTTGTTTACAAGCATTAACATCTAAAATATCATTCACACACAAATATTGATGTTACCTAAAACATTTTACAATTTGCATATGGTACACTAACAGAAAGCACTTCTGTAAACATACATTTTATGAATTAGTGGAGTGGAATGTAGTAGGCTCAGGAGATATTCATCCATAAATGATGTAAAATTTTCAAGAGTAAAACACCACTTTGAGATACCATTTGATCTAAACTGATTTAACATTGGTGACACTCCAACTTGTTTACTTATAATCCTCATTTCTGATTGTGCCGCTTCTAGTCACATTCAATACTATTTGTGAGCATATATGCTGTATAATCTGTAGTCAAGATTCTTTTTACTTTGGCTGTTAATGTCCAAGTTTGGGGGAACTCAAATATTTTTGAAACTTGTCATTAATTTATTATAAGTGTTTATGTAGTTCATATATATGAATTAAAGTATAGATACACAAGCTCACCTCCAGTAGAGGAAATGGTGGTCCAACTGTAAATTCAGGAGCAGGTATGGTAGATGGACCTGAAAATATTCAACCACACACAAAAAAAGATGTTAACAAACATTAGAGATATAGCCTGAAGGAAGAAAATTCATAGACATTTGATGAGGTTCAGACTGTAATGTTGCAACAATAAGATAAACCCATTCTTAAAAGTTAATGCACTTATTCTATGTGCTACTCTAGTACTTATTCTTATACTGTAACCATTATTGCTGAAAATAAATTCTATCTACTATTATGTTACCTTTTGCCTTTTATTAGTAGCTGAAGAGTAGTTTCAAGATGGCGTCCGCGTGTGGACAGTGTTTTTACGTTACAGCATGTGTTGTTTCTAAATACGCCGGTTACACGTGGTGTGCTTCTTGGGATTAATATTTTGCTCATGCCTGTTGTGGTTGTTTAACTTCTGACAGGCTGGCGGAAATTCTCGTTAAGTGGGTATTTATCTTCTTTTCATTCGAGATAGACCTATCGGTGATAGGTCATTGTTTTTCACTGTCGCGCCAGGCAGACGGAAATGTCCATTCCGAATTGTACAATGTCTGCAACGGTGGATGAGGCGGAAGAGTCAGCAATGACCAACAGCCCAGAAAGTGAAAACACCAAAGTGTGTGGTACACAAGAGGTTCAGGACATGAAAGACGAATGTGACTGACCACCATGAAAGAGATTGGAGCCTCATCACGTACTAGTCCAGAGGAAGCCATGGAGAGGAATTCGAACTTATGTCGGAGACAGAATGGCGCTCCATGGTAGCCAACCTCCGTTACGGAGACGGCACTCGATGATGATGAGTAGCTGAAACTTGAAATGTTTAAGATTTCTATAATACTCCACAATGGTTAATCACCAAAAACCAGTAACCCTAGATTACAATACCTATCTATAAAACTAGTTGTTACGATACATTTGTAAAATTTACTACTCAGCCTTTTACAATTTGGATAAATATTTTCATTGAACTTTAGCTACAAATCTTTGCGCTTATCTACGTAGAGCCACAGGAATTGGATGCGATAATAATTTTCCTGCTTGGGCTAGATTTCTGGCCAGAAAACCAACTGCATAACGCTATGTCTATCAGCATGGCGATATGTCTATTAACATGTCAGCTGTTCAGTAAGTTCGCTTTTTATCTTTGTGGTCATTCCTATCCTGTGTTGTACTGAGGCTAGTTTTATGTCTCGCCATAGCCAAAGAGAATTTCAGTCAGAAGTTAAGAAAAAATAAATTGCACTTATGGTCAAATTTATATTTTTAAAAAATAGATAGGTATTTCTTATTACATGCACATAGGGTTAAGCATTATAGCTGCACCGAAACATTTCTCATTACCTAGCAGATCCAATTTCTCCACTTGTTCAAGATGCATACGTCTACGTCCAGGTGTTAATCCCATGTCAAATTTATTTTTCTCTTCACATTTTGTAGTAAGAATTTCCTGTGTCAACTCTGCAAATTTCATCACATGCTGTGGAAATGGGAAAATGAAGATAAATAAGTACAAATAATGACATGTTCAATCACCATTTAACCTGCTCTATTATACACACATGACACTCTTGCTTTCACCCAATGACTACAAATAGATTGTACAGTCTCCTTCGTCCTTAAAAGGACATTAGATGGGCATAGATGTGTAGATTGTGGTTTATTTGCACTTTTCAGCCCAACACATCCTACTTCAGCAAGGCATTTTTGAGTACTGTGCTGACTTCCCTCTCTTTGATCCCTACTTACTTGACCAAAATGCAGTCTCTTTCCAGGAACACTGTTAGGAGGTGGTGCAAGATCTTGATCAACTCTGTATCATTGACTGCGCTCAGCTCAGTTATTGGATGGGCATCTTTCTCCCTTCTCCTCGAAACAGATCTAATAAACTGAGCATATAGTTTCTTCACAAACTATAAGTTGGTGAGTCATTAGAGCATCATCAATAGATGCATCTGTTCTTGTATAAAACAAGTATTATCAAGGACCTTATATATGAGGACCTGCTATAAAACAAAATTGAGTAATTCAATTATCTTATTTACAGGCAAAAACATAATTCAGAATCTAATTAGAAAGCAGGCCGCCTCTGTAACACCAGAGCTGTTATGTGATCTAAGACTCACAGCTGACTACTTGCAGGTCTGCATCTGTGGTAACAGCAATCCTACCTCCCTCTATCAAGAACCTCTGGAAATAGACTAACTAGTCAGGCCAAGTAAATAATGATTGAAGGGGGAATAAAACCCACCCAATATTCAAATATGCTGGTGTGCTGAAATCGAATGCAAACCCACCCAATATTCAAATATGCTGGTGTGCTGAATCGAATGCAAACCCACCCACTATTCAAATATGAAAGAATAATTTGGTGCCCTCTTTGAGAAATGTCTGAACCTTCTAGTAGAAAGTGAGAAAGTCTGAAACTGAATAAAAAATTGTAATATGTTCTATCAATAAAATTTTCAGTGGAGATGTTATTCTACTAAAGGTCACAGAAGTGCAAACAATTTTTTTTTTAACTAGAAGTTTAGAAGTTTTCTTGCATGTTTATAAAATAATAACTTTTAAGATATTTAGTTCATTAAACATTTAGTAGCACAACACAATTAAAAAAAAAAAGATCAAATATGATAAAAAGAAAATAATTGTCCCATTTACTCAACTTCTTGAAGTGCTATGACATTTTTTCACAAAGGCTAATTCATAAGGAGAAAAAAAAGCTTTAAAAATAAAACAAACTTACAATAGTCTCTTCATAATCAGCTACCTTCGGATTCACACAAACAATCATGCGAACCTTGCCGTCACCATCAAAGAAATTCTTAAACAAATGAGTTAGTCTGGAGTCTCTGTAGGGTACAAGCTGTTCAAAGACAAACCAAATCACATTAACATACAAAGAGTTATGGCATATATATATATATGATTGAATCAATTTTTTTTATCCATTTATCAAGGGTCACTACTGTAATCATTTACACTGGGTTTGGTATTCTCCATCCAAGAGGGTTAAAATCTTTTCTTTAATCGTTGGCCACATCTTTATTCCTTCTACTCTTCTTCCTTCTTGCCACACCTGTTTTCTCTCTTTTTCATCCCAACCTATAGGACCCCTTCTTTCATTCTACTTCATGAGACCCTTTCCTATTTGTCCCTGTTTGGCTAGATTCTACCTGTTCAATTCTCACTTATCATTAGACAACAACACCTAACTCATGGCCACTGCTCCTGTTCCATCATTTTTATTTTGAGATCTATGTTGATATCTGCTCATATTTTTTGCTTTAGATTAGGATCATTTTGTTTTGTACCTGATGAAGGGTTTTGCCGATATGTCATAATTTGTCTTGTCTCTCTCTACTAGCTTAATTGCTTTATACCATTTTCTATTTATTCAACACATTCTCTGCCAGTTCTACTCGTGGTCCCACATAGTATTTAATATTTTATAGTCCCATATAAACGTGCTACAGTGGACACCATGAAACAAAGTGTGGGGCAACACAATCTGCTAATTAATGTGAACGATGAAGAAGAACCAACATTATGAGCGCGGATGAACTCCATACTTTCAGCCACAGAAACTCACACACAACATCATTATCTGATTTAATAGCAGAGATCACAGAAGTGATAAAGACTGAAATGATGAGTCAATCTAAAGTTCATTATACACAATTTATTGACAATACGTCACCGATTATGTTTACGAAGTGTCAGAAACTCATAGTACTAAACTGCAGCATTGAAAGTAAGAAAGTCAGTGATCCTCCCAGTTATCAGTATCATTACAGCTGAGAGTCAAAGTATCAATCTGAGGAACTTCTAAGAACAAACCAACATTTTACACATGATGTGTGAGAATGCTACAAATTCACCACTCTTACCAGAAAAAAAAATCTTCAAAGTACTACTAATTAAGAAATGGTGAGAAAAAAAACACAAAGTATTAAACATTTTGTAACAAAGCTTGTAAAGTATGAATGAAAGTACAACTATGTATATTTATTATAAAAATACTAAAGAAATAATGCAATGATACCTTGTTGAATCCATTTTTCTGGTTTTCTCTTAAAATCTCCAAGCATGTCCGAAGCACCAGCAAGGACTGGTTGATGTTGCCAGCTTCCTTCAAACGGTCACCAGTGTTTTTTGTCCGGTTAGTTCTCTCACTACCAGCTAAATCAACCAGTGACAATTGTGAAACACACAATCGACTTGAATCCTGCAGCCATTAAAAAAATGTTATGCGATCACCATGAAATGTCTTAATTTTACTACATTTTTACAAATTTACATTTACAAATTTTTACAATTTATAACTAATATCAATATTGGTCTACCAAATGTACACCATGGAGTGTTTAGTTTATTGAGATGAAGGTGACTTAATTTTAACTACTTCCAGCTGCAAGCTGGTTGCTCTTAACAGCTCATGTTTCTCAGACAAAAGTCAAGTAACAGCTGGCTGTTCTGCTAGTGAGAATTATTTTAATTCTTTTGCATACTCCTACTTTTTATCTCTAGCAATGGCAAAGTCCAAAGGGACTGAATTTTGCATGAATATCCCCCCCCCCCATTTTTTTTTTCACACCAGCAGCCATGTGTTCAGCTGTCCCATGCCTTGCAGACAGATCTTCTACAACCAACCCCAGAGGTACCCTATTTCATTTTTATATCGCAGAGCTTGGTGGTGTGTGTGTGTGAGTTTTAGTGTTTTTACAAATCAGTGGCACTTTTTGGCCTTTCCATTTCCTTTCCATTGCAAGCAACCAAGGTTTTAGTGTGTGCAGAACACATACAGAACCTTTTCTATGCCGTTATTCAGAAGGGCCATACATCGAATCTCACTATCTAGATATTGGAGAGAGTAAAGCACAGATCTGAAGTAAAAATTCACACTGCCTATGGTGGGATTTAAACCAGGGACCTTCCTGTCAAGAGGCCAATGCCTTACCTCTAGTCCATCCAGTTTAACAGCTTTCAAAGTGTTGTTCATTCAGTTCCGCAACTTTTTCTCAGTGCTCTGGTTACAAACAGGGCAATGGTAGGAAACTTTATACAAAACTTTACAAACAAAGAGGAAACCTGATTATCAGAAACCATTCCATTGAGAAACTGTTTTGACCCTTTAGTTTCCAAAAGCTAAACAATTGATTAATGACACAGCTATCCATTATTACTCACAACTCTTAAGATATTAATAGCTAGACTTACTTGAATAACCTCTTCTCCTTTATCATCCAGGGGTGCTTGCACCAATCGGATGTTGAATACACTATGACTTCTACTGGATTCTGCATTCAAAGTTGTATGGGCTACTTTTCTTCTCCTCTGACCTAAAAGGTGTCAAATTAATTTATTTTGTTAAAAAAATACCATTACAACCTGTCTTCCCCATTTTGACAGTTGCTGGTTCCCAGGACATCACAGTTTTAGAGATGCCAATAAAAATTGCTGCTATGAATTCATATTTTTATAATGAGTAACTGTTTTCCACTTTTCCATTCTTTTCTCCATTGGTATGCAATCATGTGCATTTTTTAATCTTCTAGCTGCTTTGTATTTTTCCATTAATACACCTCTTCACTATTATAGTTCTAATGATTGTACAAAACCTGTCTTTATGAAAGCACACAGAAAGAACATATTGGATCTTTAGTAATGTCATTTTTGCTCAGACTAATTATAACACTTCCTGTGTGTTACCGGGGCTTCATTATGAGGGTAGTAAAGAATAGTGACAGTGTGGCCTTCCAGGTGTGTCATAAGAGGCGACTAAGGAGGTTGATCGATGGCTTGACAAGATGTCATTGTAAAAAGTATTGTTATGGAAACAGTGCCATATATTTTAGAGCAGTGATCTCTGCAATATGTGCCACTTTGGCACGCAAGGTTTCTGTTTTTGAGATTGTGGTTCTGCCCTATGCCCTATGTGCTGTCTTCGGCTGGAAAGAACAATAGATAGATAGATAGATAGAATTATAACACATGTTGGTCCATAATTTGTGGAATGTTTGATGAACTTTTGATTTATATTTATATATATATGGTAGTTGGGTGGAGTACAGGACTTAAGTACACAAATCAAAACAGTTTAAATTTATTTGCAAACATGAAAAAAGGTTCCTTCAAAGAATTGTTTGATATTTCTTCAAAACTGACTATGTGTGTGTCATTATTGAGTGCCGTCTTATCGAAGGTTGGCTACCGTGGAGCGCCATTCCGCTCTGTCTCTTTCCTTGACGATATATACAGACCTGTCCGTCTTTTGATGTTACTCTTCCATGTCAGTCTGGGTCTGCCTCTTCTACCTTGTATTTTTCCCTCCAGGATTACTTTTAGTAGGTTGCTATGTCTTCTAACATGCCCTGAACATCTAATTTGACTTCTTTGAATTGTGGTTTTAATACTCTTTTCATTTTTAGTTGTTTTAAGACTTCATCGTTTCATTACTTTTCATCCAATTCTTTCTATTCTTCTATAAATCCACTTTTCAAAAACTTCAATTTTCTGTTCTGTTTTCCTTGTGTGTGTGCAGGTGTATTTTAAAAGTATGCTAAATTATCATGCGGATCTATTGTGCTATCTAGGAAAGTTAAAAATAGTTGCTCATTTTTTGCATGGTTACGTTAATGTTATTAAAATTACAAGAGGTTACCTTAATGTAATCACAAATGCTGGACTGTGTGAAACAGTTTATATCAGAGGAACAAACAAATACAAAAATGACTGAATATATTGTTTTTCACCTTTGTAGAATACATCAATAGCCTCTTGTGGGTGCTTCACTTCCACTTCTGTACAATTGTGAACATACATGTTGTCTGAGGAATCTGTACGCAAGATCTTAGTTTGTGGAGGTCTGTATTTGTTAAAAGAATAATTAAATGTTTGAAAAGAGAAATATTTCAAATATAATACAAATATTTCTAATTACATTTGCCTTTTTTTTCATGCTCATGTCTTATATCTAAGGAGCAATACAAAAGTCAGTGGTCAACACACCTAGTGTCACAGCAGCTAAACTATCTCTCTCCGATATAGGTCTGTGACAGTTCTTCACATGGCCATCTTTCCAAAGTTTTTGAAAACTATATTTTAGTCTATATTGCACATTAGTAATAAAAAAAAAAAAAAAATATCTATGGCAGTCCAGTGCAAACCTGCTTTTGTAATGTTACAGGATCATTCATCATGCTTTATCTATCCAGTCTCAGCATTTTCTTATTTTAAAGTTTGCATTCCCAGGAAGAAATCATCAACTTTCTTTGACAGCGCACCAAACCATTTTTTGTTTAACAAATCAAGCAATGGCAGTATAATTATTGGTAGCAAATTATAAATTCTATTCAAGCAACAAATTACCTAAGTTAGAGGTCAGCAGTCATAAACATGGGATTTGAAACAATAAATTATCTCACAGCATTTTTTTAAATTAAGATTTGTTAAGACAGAATGTTATGTTGAAATTGGGACTTTGAATTTTACACCATAAAAGAAAACAAAGGATGAACCATGCATGTGATTGTGCTCACCAAGTCCTGACAGCCTAAGCAATCAATGAAAATGGATATAGTAGTGAGATTACTTACTTGTAGCCAGTTATGGCATTATAAGGGAGCTCTTCCAAAAGATCATAGACATAATTATTGTAGATCTCAATGTAGGAAACAAACACAGCATAGTTGTTGTCTTCTTCAACTGTGTCCACTCTTGTAGGGTCAACAATACGGTCTGTTTCACATGAGTCAAGTCTGAAAGATGAAAAAAAAAACATAACAGTGACACAAATAAAAAATATAAACAAATAAGCACACAGATATATAATAAATTTTCCATAAGCGATGCCAACACCGTATCCTTAGTATCACTTGAAAGAACAAGGTGACAAATGTGGAGGTCCTCACTCGCACAGGTCTACAAAACATCTACAAGCTGCTTAAACAACACAGGTTACGCTGGCTTTACCATTGACACCATATGAAAGATAGCAGAATACAAATGTATATTTTATGGATAACTAGCAGATGACAAAAGAACTAGAGGGCGCCCACAACTCTGATTTATACACATGTGTAATGTAAATGTGACAAGACTCTAAACATGAACCATGCAGCCTGGGAAGAAATATCCACAGACCGCAATCGTTGGAAAAACAGCTCCAACTCAAGCAAGAAATGGACAGGTTCATAGAAAATAGTGTACACACTCAAAGAAAAAAAAACATAACTGTCCTAAGGGCGCTGCAAAATCTAAAGTCAACTATGACTGATGGATGTTACTACTATATATAATAAATTAATTTGTAATAAGCCATTTGTGAAGCTATTATTTACAAGTTCCACTATAAGAAATTCTGTGGTATTACCACATGGACCTGCAAACGAAGCATCAAAGAAGGATGGCCAGTGGTATCTATACAACCCAGCCAAGTGGAATTATAGAAACATACGCTTTTTCAGCCTGAGAAAGGTGTACAAATTTCAGAGCAAAGGTAATGGCACTACACTCAGCCATACAACCTCTCAATGCACAAAAAGTCCTAAATTTAAAAATAGTCATCCTTCGTGATGCAAGATCAATCATACAAGCAACATGTAACTGCTTGAAACAGAACAGACACTTTCAAATATTAAAGAACAGCATATATTCATTGTTATAAATGCCGGGACTAGTCCAGCAGTGGATACCAGCACACTGTGGCATTCCTGGAAATGGGAAAACAAACAAACTTGCAAAAGCAGGTAAGAGCCTTCAACAGTCTAACCAACCCCAGAACCTCAAAGAAATAAAGACAATCCTGAAACAAGTTAGGAAAACAGAAATGAAAGAATTATATGAAAAATATGAGCCAGGACATGACAGCTTGAACAAATTCAGCAGACATGAGCTGACCAAGATATTCAGACTCTGAACATTGTGGCCTCACAGCACACCTACACAAGGTAGGATTTAATAACTTTGCAACATTTAACTGAGAAGCATTCAGACAAACTCCAGAGCACACACTAAGAACACAACCCTGCATGAAAAATTAAGGGGAGGTGATTTCAAACGTGCTGTTTTGTTTGTGACCTTTGTCACAACCCCCACCCCTCTATCTTTCTTCTTCTTTTCTCTTTCACTGATACCTAAAAGGTGTCGTGATTTATATCATTTGTCGTTCTTGTGCTGCTCGAATTGTCTGAATTAGTGATTTTCCTTTGTTGTTACATGTCTCTATCACTGCATCTATCCATCTTCTTCTGGGTCTTCCTCTTGGTCTTTTCCCATGCATTCTCGAGAAGAACGCCCTTGATGGTGATTGGTGAGGATTCATTCTGACCAGGTGGCCGAACCATTTAAGTTGTTGTTGTTCTATATATTCTTGGCAGGGTTTTGTTCCTACCATTTTTCTTATGGTTTCATTTGGCACTCTATCTCTTCTTGTGTTGTTTGTTACTTTTCTCAAGCATCGCATCTCACATGTATTGATCTTTCTTAAATGGGATTTAGAAAGGGTCCATGTTTGACTTTCATAGCACAAAGTTGGTATGAAGATGCTATTTATCATTTGTTGTTTAGCTGGCATAGAAATGTTTGGATGTCTTAACAATGGTGAAAGCTGGTATGTGACAGCATTTGCTTTTTGTATTCTCATGTCAATTTCTCTGTCTAGTTTTCCATCTTCTGTGAACATTGCGCCTAAATACTTGAATTCCTCTACTTGTTTTATTTCTTTGTCTTTGATCTTGATGTTTAATGGGTGTCTCAATTTGCTTATTCTTATAGCCTCTGTTTTTGCTGTGTTAATTTTCATACTGTAGTTTGTGCAGCTTTTATCTAGAGATGTTAAATGCTGTTGTAGCAGGTTTTCATCCTCATATATTAGGCATTGGTCATCTGCGAAGAGTAGCTCATTGATGTTGGAGTTTTCTACCTCTATGTTATTATTTGATTTGTCCTTGTTGTTGGTTGTTTCCTGATTTATTTTGTCCATATATATGATGAAGAGGAGTGGTGAGAGGACACATCCTTGTCTTACTCCTGTTGTAACCTGAAACCATTCTGACAGACCTTCCGATGTTCTGACGGCACTTTGACTGTTTTTATATAGTGCTATTATATTATCTAGTAGTTGTCCTGCTACCCCGTATGTTTCTAAAGTTTGCCAAAGTTTGTTCCTGTCCACACGATCAAACGCTTTTTCCTGATCTATAAACACTATATTTAGGTTTCTGTCATATTCTATTGTTTTTTCACATAGTTGTCTCAATGTAAATATAGCATCAGTGCAGCTTTTGCCTTTTCTGAATCCGAATTGATTATTACTTAATTGTGGTTCTATTATGTATCTTACTCTCCTCTCTAATATTTTAGCAAACATTTTACCAACTTGACTCAATAGGGATATTCCTCTGTACATTTCACACTCCCTTTTACTTCCCTTATTCTTCCAAAATGGGACAATGATAGCTTTTTGCCAATCGTCTGCCACCCCTCTATAAAGACTATAAATAAGATCAAACATCTCGACCAGAATAGAGATGGGTGGTCAAAAAGCCCTATGTGACATCTATCTAATGGCATGGGAAGGATCAGGATCAATCTAGTGTGTAGTTAATGAGCCATAGAGAATACAGATTTCCCATTTTAATGCTGATCCACAATGATTAATTGTAATGTCTAATATACCTTTTCAAAGAGGTCTTGCTTGGTGTGGTTATATTGGGAAGAATATCCTTCCTCTGTCTCTCTATCATAGCATCTGCCTCAGACTGAACCTCAAATCCATTCAATCGATCTGGCCTGAAGACCTGTTCAAAATATTTTTTTAAAATAAATAAATAAAAAACTGCTCCATATTCCAGTTATTGAAGAACTAAACACTATCATAAACTATCACTGCAGCATTTATCAAAATTATGGGGCCTCTAGAGCTGAAGAATAAAAGCTTTACGTTCAGTCCAAATCTTGATCAGAGTTGTAACTCCCTAATTGTATAATTGAGAGATGTGAATGCATCTGCGTTTTATTTAGTCTACAAATGAGATATTTTCAAATTAGTACAATACAAGAATATAAAAACAAAAGCCATTGTTCAACTATATGTACATACATCTATTCATTTGACTTATCCATATTTGTGAGGTTTTTATTGCTTTTTTTAAAGCTATTCTTTACTTTCCTTTCAGACCCTGGCAGAACATAGGTAAGCTAGATAAGATTTGCTAATCATTAACTACTTTCCGTTTCAAATACCAAATTATACATAAAGCAACCATTTCAGATCCTATACATATTCTTTTTTGTCCTCTACACTGCTTTGGGCATAGAGAAAAATGGAAAGTTCTGGTTATTATTCTACCTTGAACTCTGTATCTTCTTTCTGTGTATGCCTTGTATCATTTAACATCTTTAAGTACAATCCCCAAACTATTTTAGTTTTGTTTCTGTAAGTAATTCAAAACTGCCAAAACGTTCACTTATAAACTCATTTGATTTTACCTCCTCCAATCACTTCTAAAAGCCTCAGTCATCTCATCACTTCAGACTAGTGAGTGGCTATGTCTGGCATGGGTAACATAGAGTGGGGATAAATGTGCTTTGTATAAGATCATTTATTGTGCTGACTGGCATTGTCTCGTGTTGTAGGAGAGGTGCTAGTTGTACCAAATACTTGGTTTACCTTACTCCATCAAGTGTTAACTTCTCTATTTATAAATCATACAACTCCCACAGGCTAGTCATCAATTGAAAATATAATATAAAGTCTAGCATCATGTATTAGATCATCTCCAGAGGTACTTCCATAAATGGCAGGACTGCTGCAATAAATATATTCCATCACACAGAGACTACTTTGAAGGAAAACTAGACAAAAAGCTAGTAGGTGTTTATTTTATCAGTAAAATTAGTTCCCAGAAATTTACAAACAACCATCATATAACAGGAAACAGAAACCTTAACAATTTTGTGTTTGGTGTAAATGACAGAATATCTTAACTAGCCACTGACTGAATAAAAAGGAAGTACTCACATATTTCTTTGTCAGCTGTGTACCTAAACTGTTAAAGATAACATCCAGACATCTTGGAAGAATTCCTTGGTCTTCAGGCTTCCCAGTCATAGTATATGTCTTACCAGATCCTGTGATCCCATATGTGAACAAAAGGCCTGAAGAATATTTAACAAAAAGCAAATCAATATCTGCCAAAAGACTAAATATTGAATATCCCCTACATAACATATATCATATTCATATCTTGATCTTTTTTTTTCTCCCTGTTGCTCACCCAATGACTTCTACAAGAATGGACAGTCCTCTTTATCATCCATCCTTAAAGGGATGTTACTGGGTGTAGCTGCATTATATTGTGGTTTGTTTGCATCTTTCAAAAACACTCGACATCAGCATGGCATTTCTGAGCACTGGGCAGGCTTCCCTCTGTGATCCCCTACTGGCTCAGCCAGACTAGACTGGTTGGTCCATTGCTAGAGACACTGCATTTTACCTATTTAGCTTAGGTGATTCCATGAAAGCATTGCAACCACTAGAATTCTGGGGATATGGGAACACAAGCTACTCTACCATTCTTAGGTGCAGACACATCAGCGCTAATTTGTACAGGAGCTACTGGTAAAGTTTTAATGCATAAAACCTCAATTTATAGTAGAAAGAACATCTATAGAGGTACAATGTTGCAAGGTGTCAAAACCTCAATTTATAGTAGAACATCTATAGAGGTACAAGTACCTAAAAGGTGTCAAAACCTCAATTTATAGTAGAACATCTATAGAGGTACAATGTTGCAAGGTGTCAAAACCTCAATTTATAGTAGAACATCTATAGAGGTACAATGTTGCAAGGTGTCAAAACCTCAATTTATAGTAGAACATCTATAGAGGCACAATGTTGCAAGGTGTCAAATCAGGCCATCAGTGCTGGCTCATACCATCATACCAAGATGTAGTATCACCCACTATGTTCACACATATGCTGCTACTTTGGTGTCAATGAAAACCACATTTTCCTCTGACAATATGAAATGTACATGAACTTAAATTCAGTGAGAAAGCAAAGTAGTGTACTCACAAACTTCACTCTCATCCTTGCTTACTAAATCATATAACTTCAGTAACATAGTAAAAAGGATTTCATGACCTGTACATTCCACAGCTTGTACTCATCTGTGAGCAAGAAAGTTATAAGGGACACACTGGACCAAGTGAATAAAGCTCACAATGAGAGTAATGGCAACTGCTGGCATGAAACTGTTGCTAATGATTTTTATATCAAACACTGGTTCACTTGCCCACTGACCAAACCAAGGCCAGAAACACTGCTGGTGTGACTCAACTGGATCAAAACAGTATAGTGAGTTTAGCTGTTCGGTCCTTTAGACAGTGACAGCTGATAAAACCATATTTCTGCAAGTATCATCCCTCACGACTAGGAAAACCTGGCCAAGGAGTTTAAAGCCAGCATTAAGAGTGACCAGAAGATTATGCCCTATTCTGTGAAAATTTCAATGTCACCAATACATTGATCTACACAGATGGTTCTGCCATCACTGGAGTACTTGGACATTTACTATAGATTTCAGTGGCAGAACTATTCATGAAGACAGTGGTGCCTACACAAAGACCAGTAGTGTGATGATGGAGATCACACAATGGCTTTACTCCTGTAATATTTACAACATTTACCTAGCCTGTGTGCTGAGTGACTCCATGAACTTACTCTTCAAGATGTTGACAGGCCCCACCTCCAGGCATTGGCTGAAGTGATTATAAAGGTCAAAGATCTGCTGTGTTATTTATTATTCATCCTGGGTTAAGCTCACGTTGAAGGCAACAAAAAAGCAGAAATATTGGTAGCAATCACAGGAGATTGACAGCCATTGGATAGGGCAGACATCATTAACAACCTCAGAGAAATGGACAGAATGATGAACTTTGAAAAAAGTGAAACTACATCGCTATCCATACTAAGTGAACTCTAAGTGACTAAGTGTGATGATTAGCATTGCCTGAACCGACCAATATTTTTGGACAAATGAAAGGAATTGTTAACACAACGCTGAAATGGCACAGTTGGTGTGTGCTTATGAACACTTTCAAGGTTCACACAGTCTCTAAAAATGTATACCAGAGATTTTCTGGGAAGTAAAGACAACCTGGCATGATAACCACATCACCCAAAATTGTGCCTTTGGTCACAGAAAAAAGTGGTCACTAACGCCATATTGCCCTTACATTTAACTTTTTCTGGACCACTAACCAGCACATCGGTTCGATAACATAACAACATCCAACCACTAAATGACACATCGGCTCTGACAGGTGTAAATGAATGTTTGTTTCCTTTTCGCTAATTTTGGTTTTTATTTCAATCAATACTTGATTTCCAGACGTAGAAGAGTTCTCACTACTACTTCCTGCAGATACTAGCATGGTATGAGTAATGTACGGTGGAAAATTGTTAATTTATAACCATTGTTTATTTCTCAAATTTCTGTCACATAATGATCACGTCCACTGCTAGTACTACTTGCTGTCGACCAAAATGATATAGTGCAGAACAAGCTAGATCTATGTTAGAAACCTTGTTTTTTTGAGTGATTCAGAAATAGAGTATTCAGACTCTAGTTTTCGCAGTGATAATGTTAATACTAGTAATAGTAAGTCCAGTGCTAAAAAACCAAGACGATATGGCTTAGGCTTAGCTGGTAGATGCCTCCATTTCAGCACTATCAATGCCTCAAAGGAATCAAGTGACAGTGATTCTGATAATGAAACTGGCACTAGGCAAGCCAATGCTGACAGGACATGTGACAAGTTCTGCTGATAGGTGGTATGAAGCCAAAGATGGAGAGAGTATTGGACAATCTGCCTTAAAAAATGTCAATTCTGGGAGCACACTAACCACTCAGCCACCGATTCGCCTTGACTCTGAGACGTCAAAAGCAGTTAATAAAATGAACAGTAAAAAATGAAGCCATAGTTGATGTCCGACAATAGAAAATGGAGCAGTAACTGATGTCCGACAGTAGAAAATGGAGCAGTAGTTTATGTCCGACAGTAGAAAATGGAGCAGTAGTTTATGTCCGGCAATAAAAAATGGAGCAGTAACTGATGTCCGACAGTAGAAAATGGAGCAGTAGTTTATGTCCGGAAATAGAAAATGGAGCTGTAACTGATGTCCGACAGTAGAAAATGGAGCAGTAGTTTATGTCCGGCAATAAAAAATGAAGCAGTAACTGATGTCCGACAGTAGAAAATGGAGCAGTAGTTTATGTCCGGAAATAGAAAATGGAGCTGTAACTGATGTCCGACAGTAGAAAATGGAGCTGTAGTTTATGTCCGACAATAGAAAATGGAGCTGTAACTGATGTCTGACAGTAGAAAATGGAGCTGTAGTTTATGTCCGACAATAGAAAATGGAGCTGTAACTGATGTCTGACAGTAGAAAATGGAGCAGTAGTTTATGTCCGGCAATAGAAAATGGAGCTGTAACTGATGACTGACAGTAGAAAATGGAGCTGTAGTTTATGTCCGACAGAAAATGGAGCTGTAACTGATATCTGACAGTAGAAAATGGAGCTATAGTTTATGTCCGACAATAAAAAATGGAGCAGTAACTGATATCCGACAGTAGAAAATGGAGCAGTAAATGATGTTCGACAATAGAAAATGGAGCCATAATTGACGCCTGACAAATTGAAAATGGAGCCATAACTGATGTCTGACAGTAAAAAATGGAGCAATAGTTGATGTCTGACATCATGAAAGCTGAAGGTAGTGATACCATGGCCCTTAATGAACATACACAAACTGCAATAACAAAAAAAGCAGAAGGAAACAGGAGACAATAATAAGAAGGCCAGTGTTCTGTGAACAAAATATTTTAGATAGAACTGTAAATCTAAAAACCTGCGCTCATGATACATAAAAGGAAAGGATATTTAAAATACATCCTGACAACAAGCCACACATGATAAAATTGATAATCTCCTCACCATTTTTACCAGCTACCAAATCTTCAACAAGAGGTAGTGCAGTGTAATCAAACACAGCCTTCTGAGATACAAACTCATCAAAGACGTGCTGGAACGTAAACTGGTACTGAAAATAGTATATGTATTTTAATAAAGCTACATATATATATTTTAGTGTCTTATATATGTATTTTAGTGCCTTTATTGTAGTTACAATACTACCAAAAATATATCCAGTAATGTAGCCCTTAACAGCTTTAACAAAACTAAAAGAAACTAACTTTTGTTAATATACATAAAAAAGGGAATATTTTTTCTAATACTTTCAATCAATTCTGTCTACTGGAAGGGAAGCATGCACACTTACTATATAAGCACAAAGTTTGATGCAGGCTTCAAATAACTGGTTTTTAAAAACATGGTAATCTCTTGGAAGGTTAATCAGTTTTATTAATTTATAAAGAAGTAGTTTCATGTGAAGTGTAATTATCAAAAAGATAAAAACATTATTTTTGTGTTCTTTGAATTTTATAGCAAGAATGCATTAAAGCATATCACGACAAGTAACAAGATAAATTCATAAAGCAATCAGTATAAGTACTAGATAGTAGCTGGACCTTGATAAGTTTTATATTTTATTTTACTTTGTGTCTGTTTCTGTATAAAATATTGTCTGCAACCAACATAGACCTATTGTTTAGTCAAAATGTTAACATTGCTTTATGACATCTCTCATCAACATAAAACTGTAATACCCATTTTAAAATTGTTCTCTTCACATTATCCTCCGTTTTTTTATGCTTTCTTCTTTTCCAAGATCTTTTAACTTCATAACGTTTTATAAGAGAAGTCAATATTATTATTTATTAAATAAATCATTCAGTATCTATTTACACAAATATTATATATAATTCACCACTTATAGAGTCAGGGACAGAGAAACATGTTGTTGATACAAATATGGACAGAGATGAAGGGAATACCTGCCAGGGAAGAACAGAATAGTATACAGAGAAAAACAACCACTTTCCATTTCTTGAATGAAGAATACCCACATGATCTATTGGTATGTGTATACACAGATGGATCATCACAGGGTGCAGTTAATTAATGGAGGAGCAAGAGCATGCAGGTGTCCAAGCAATAAAGTTAGCAAAGGGAAACTGTTGAACAGTAATCTTGGCCCACAGCCTATAATGTTTATGACAGATGCTAAGATCAGTACTCCAGGCACTACAATCCAGAAAACTACTACATCTGTTGAACTTTTTGACTGGGCTCTGCAAGCAACATAAAGTCACAGTGCAGTGGATCTCATCTCACTGTGGAATACCAGGAAACGATAAAGCAGAACAGCTGCAAAGGAAGGAGCAACAGGCACACAACCTGAAGTACCAGTAACATATCAGAAGAAACATAATCAAATCAATCAAAGGACCACAAACCCCAAATCAGGATGCCTTTCATAATACAAATAGATGGGAAGAAGTTATCATTATAAGTCTCAGAACAGGGCACAATCAACTCCACAGTCACATGTATACAAAATTCAAGATCGGCACCTCAACTACATGTACATGTGGACAGGTACCCCAGACTGCTGAACACATACTCCAAGACTGCACTAAATATAGCAGACCGAAGAAAACTCTAAAAGCCCATAGATACAGCACTAACAGACAAAGCTATATGGGCCACAACAAGAATAAAAAAAAATATAAAAAAAACAGTAAAATGTATACAGGAATCTACATTGCAGATAAAAACAATACTATCAGGCAAACTAAAGATAGATTGACCACTTGCAGTAGAAACTAAATTATCTGGACTTGGATTTTACGATCTAACTAACCATTTTTACCAATTATCAAGGAGTGGCTAAACTGTGAAATCAATAATTTCAGATCTTGGATAAGGAGATCAACGAGGTCATAAAACATACAAACGAGAGAGAAAGTGAAGATCACAAGAAAAAAAATTGAAAAATATTCTTCAGTCTCATGCAAAAACACTACAAACTCTCAAAATGGTATTCGATTGGCATGCAAGAAAGGATGAGTCTAGTATAATACAGCTACTAGACTTAACCTAGATTACCATACCACAGTATAAATTACAGCATCAAAACACAAATTCTTCCAAATTTGATAGCTTGCCATGGTCAAACATTACCCCAATCCCTGTACTTTCCAAATTACTACTTTCAGCAGCCCCTGAGTATTTGATTTATTTCTAATTATGTAGGATTTTATCCATTTCTTGAGATACATCATTTTTGCGGAGAAAAAATTGCCACTTTTCAAGAAATTGGTCTTTTTTTTTTTTTTTTTTGACCAGGGAAATTTCTTATGTCATTTGCAGACATCAAACAATCCTTTGTGACTCAGGAAACACAATGAATAACACTATCAGGAATTCAGTCCCCATGTTTTGCCTAGAGTGTACACACAGCTGTGTGTCAAAAGTTAAAAGAAAATACTATTTTTACAGCACCTAATGTTACATGTAAGTGGTTGTCATTTTTACTACGGTATATTAAATGGGAGTTACACATAGGTATCATAATTAAGGTATATTAAATGGGAGTTACACCTAGGTATCATAATTAAGGGTTAAATAGATCAGTGACTTTAGTTGATATGAATCTTTCCTAGTGCAACAAATGCTCGTCTTGTTTTTTTTTTGTATCATTTTGATATCACTCTCTGCTCCCCCTCTGTTTATACTGCCCTGATATATGAAAGATTGTACATCTAGTACAGGTATTTCTCCTATTATTATTTGGTTATTGCCAACTGCATTAATTCTCATAATTTTAGTCTTATCTCTACTTATTTTCAGTCCAAGCTGCTGTGATCTCTCATCCAGTGTGCTCATTTTGTCTTGCACATGTTAATGATTATGTGATAGGAGAGCTAAGTCAAACATCCAGCATATACCACTAAAATTGTTACCAAACTAATGACTAATCAGCATGTGGCCGTGCGGCTAAAACCACTGTTCCGTTGGCTGAAAAGCTGACGTACGGTGTTCGAAGCCCGCGGTAGACAAAAAGGATTTTTTGTATCAGGGGTGAAATAAAAATCCTGAGTCGCACACGTCATGGCGACTGCTTGACTAAGCGGCCTTTATCCCTCTGGTTCTATCGTTGCCCCCCCGACATACACCAGCAATGGTACTATGTGTCGTAAAGATAGTTTTTTTTAATGACTAATCATGGTTGCTTGCTACCAATCGTCTGTCGAGATGCCAAAGGCCATATAAAATAAGTCATTAATTTTGTAGGCTAAAGCCTGGTCACAATTAATCAAGTTTGTCCTGCTTTAATTTTTAACTGCCACATTGGGTCCCGGATATATCATAGGTTTCTAAATGAAGCTGTGAGTTTGTTAAGTATTTGATTATTTATTTTTGTTCTGTGGGTACCAGTTGAATGTTTGGTTATATTGTTAGGTCTCTTCCCCCAGATTAATTTATTTCAATCTCCACTTAATGTCAAACCATTCTTCATTATGTGATAATTAATGAGATGTGGTCTGCAGAACCAATAACACCTAAAGATGTATAAAATATTTAAATATATTTAAAATAAATCACAAACACTAAAGCAGTGACAGATGCAATATTTGCAAACTGTACCTTTCACATTATTTTTTGTTAAATTATAATTTTCACATCATAAATTATAAATGTTTACCTCTTTCAGCTGTCCATTTTTAGTTACAGCATTCTGTAAAGCAACAGGAAAGATATTTGTAGTAACATGCACTAAAAAAGAGAAGAGAATTAGATGTGTATTCTAACAAAAAATTTGAAATTGTGTTGAAGTTAAGAAGCAAAGAAAATTTCAGAAAAAGCATGCATAGAAAGATTTATGCACTCAATAAACTACAAGTGGCATGAGAAATTATAAACAGGTTTTTTTAAATATAAATGTCCACCATGTCTGTTGTTGAAAAAAAGTTAATGCTGTATAGTCATTTTTTTTAAATCTTGTACTTGTAATCTTGTTATCTTGGGAAGAGCTAACATTAAGATAACTAAATATCTACAATGAATTTGTGTGTGTGTGTGTGCTTTGCTCTTGACATCACTAAAAGGTGAAAGGAAGCGTTCATAGCCTCTCATTCACCAGGTGCTGTGGATACTGAATGACAGAATTGTCTCTTGTGTTTCTGGTTGGCTTCAAATCGAGACCACTTCACTGCTACACCCAAGACCATACTTACACATGCAGCGTTCCCCGCCCATCTTGGCTGCGACCGAGTACCCATCAATATAACTGGGCAGGGAGGAGAAGGTGCACCCCTATAGATACAGGACCAGTGCCCACTGGTGCGTTGTACATGCCATGATCCTCACCCACTTACCCTCACTCTCTTGAGTGAGTGTCCTTTTCTTCTGTCTTAATTCTACCTCTATAGGAACCCCCTGTAGGCGAAGTGGAGTTTGTAATTCCTAAAACACTTTGAGGCACCATACTAGCACACACAGAGGACAGATGCCTTCAGCTTGATGAGAAGACCACCATGCCCTATCCCCACCAGGCCTATGGTATATCGCACAGACACAAGTGGCCCAGGATGTGACAACCCTCTGTCTGTACAAATGGCCAATATATGATACCAGTGAAAGAGCGGAGTAGGTGGCGGGGAATGGGCTAATGTGAATCCTGCCTAACTCCACAGTCTGGGGGAATGAATATATGGATACTGTCACATCAGGAGAGGCAGAGACATGATGTGTCATGGAGGGAAGTTGCGAGATGATGAAGTGGGTGCAAATTTCATCCTGGGGTGGGAAGATAGTTCACAGATTAAGCCAATCAATACTATGTCACAATAACAAAACCTAGGACAGCCAATAGCTCTAAACAATGCATTAAGTTGAGGATGATCAAAGATTAAACATGCCATGTAACCATCATAATCATGCTTATTTTAGCTTTAAGTTATAGAACTAATTCAAAATTGTAAACTTTTTCTAATAACTCCACCATAGAATTATGTGATTTAAAATGTTATAAATGTTTAGCAAATACTGAGCAAAATTACTGCACAAAATCAAAGTAAACATGTTCAGACAAATAAGATAAAATGTCATTTTTTTAAATGAGTAAATACACCATTATGCAAGGGAACTAGAAGATCAAAGATGGCATTTACTCAACCTCTTTTACAAACAGAATAGTTTCCTAAAGAAATCAGTGATGGCAAATCTAGTGTAACTAGAAATTATTGCTACCTAAAATAAGATTATAAAAGTTCCACAAATATTTATGACAAAATAATGAACATATGTAAAAATAATGTTAATGAAATTACTGAAGTATACTTGGAAGTGAATTATTAAATGATACAAATGACAAAGAAGACAATTAGACATAGCTACACTTGCTCATAAGAATGAGCCCTACAAAAAATAGAACACAAATAAAAGGCAAACAGAATTAGAGTAGGAAAAAATTACAGTAAAACACAAGAGAAAAACAAGCTGGAAACACCGACTGAAACAAAACAAGCACAACTTTTCACTTGATGATGTTATCATGGATACAAGGGAAATGTACCTCTGGTGGCAAAAGTTGTACATGTGTATCACCAATAACCTTAGCACATGCTGCATCATTTGGATCATCTAATGGGCGCAATCGGCAGTACACCTGCAAAGATTTAGCAAGGAAGTTGAAATAAAATAACAAATAAATACTTGCTGGTGACAAAACAAGTTAACTTAATAGCAAATAGTTTCACTGACAGAGCTCAAGATTATACTTAATCTTAATGACAGTTGCAGCCATATTTCAAAGGGAACCAGTAAAACCATTTATGAGCACACCAAATGTCAAACTGCAAACTTTCTATATGTTCAGTGCATGACCACAGCGCCTACTCTGATTATTATCTATTATCCCATTTAAATGAGTAAATAAGTCATTAAAGTGAGGGGAGGGAGAGAGAGAGAGAGAGAGAGAGAGAGAGAGAGAAAATATGTGTTAAAATGTCTACCAAAAGTGGGTCATTATTGGGTAACAGGTCTCTGAAAATAAGTACAAGAAATTTTGTCTGGAGTTGAATGAATCTATCTAGTGATCAAATCCAACCCTCTCTGTCAGTGGCAAACATAAAAAAGTATCTTTTGTCTCCAGTGTAATGTGTATATTATCTGAGTCGCTGACCATAACTTCAGATTGTCATTATTTATAACGATAAGCAGAAACCTTACACCTTTATAAATTTATTTTGTTTGTTATATTTTCCCTGTGTTCTTATAAAGATTCTAGAACCACTAGCAATTATTTTCAACTTTCATTTCTCTAGCCATGATTAAGTATATAAAAAAGTCTCAATTTATTAAAGTCACAATTTTCTATGAAATCATTTCAGAAACTTCTTTCACTGTCATTTTCCCACAAGTCATCAGACAACAATGCTGATAATAATTATGGCATTAATGGTCTCAAATCACAAAGACTAAATGTCTTCCATATGCGATGTCTCCGCAGAATAATGCACATCAAATGGCAGGACAAAATAACCAACTTAACAATCCTGCAACATGCAAAGACCCCAACAATCATGTCAATGCTCAGCTGTCGAAGACTAAGATGGCTGGGGCACGTCCAGTAAATGGAAGAAAAATGCATCCCCAAGCAAATACTATATGGTGAACTAATACATGGAAAAAGACAAATTGGCAACTACGATATAGAGATATCTGTAAATCATCTCTGAATGACTTCTCTATCTATGAAAATGACTGGGAACATCTGGCAAGTGATCGAACATCATGGAGAGCATGTATAATGGTATAACATCCTTTAAGCCTGTGCTAAGGCAATACTTAGAAGAGAAAAGACTAATGAAAAAAGATGGAAAACCCTGTAGATCAGTGGGCATGACTTGTTCATTCTATGGCCATGTGTGTTTGTCAAACATTGGTAAAATTAGTCGCGAGAGAAGCTGTTTGACAAAAACAAAACCTCAAGAACAAAAAAAATACAAAATAGCCTCCACTAGACCGTCTGACAAGATGAAAAGGGCCATATTATACTTAATGGTCTATTCAGGGATCTCCATTTCTATTTTTTCCTGGCCACAGATTGACACAGTAGTCAGTGGAATGGTTGGTATACCTGGTTGCATTTTGTAGAGTAATGGCAAAGTTCCTCACATTGTATGATCTGTGATAATTTTCCAGAGTGCCTCATGTCTGGTCCAAACTTTTCATCTATCTCCATTGTCCTCGGCCTGGTTGTCTGGTCTGCTTTCTCTTCCACCTTCCCTCCAGCATCACCACGACATGACAGCTCTTGTGATTTGTTTGCGGATGTACCAAGACCACATGACCTATCCACCTCCATTATTTGATATGATAACCATGTACATATCCATTGACCACATCCTTTTAGCAGTTCTTGACTGCTAATTTTGCTTGGTCAAAATGTTTTGAAAATGTTCCTCTGGAAGATTCATGAAATTCTTTGTGTCTCCTATTCCAGCATTACTTTTGATGTTTATATTGTTTTCTATGCTTTTATTTCATTCATTTGTTTAAGGTAATTGTGCAATCTGGCTATTTTCTCTTTAGGTTCTCCAGAGAGCCTGTAAAATTTGAAAGTGTCTTTTTTTTGAGTCCATTGTCCATAATATATGTCATTCTATAGATTAAAAACAATGCAAATGTTAAAACTTAAAATCTAATCTAAATTACATAATACTTCTATATATTTTCGACAGCAGCCACTTAAATACTGTACTTACCTCAACTGGTTCAGACTGGCGTGGAGAAGCATTTCGTTTCCGTGGAGTTTTTCCTTTTCTGAAATGCACAATCATGCACTATTATACTATATTCGACCACATCTTTAGATGCCACTTAAAAAATATTAGCCTAGTAATGATTAAGTCAACTGTTCTATTATATACCATTTTACTATACCCAAATATCAAACAAATGAAATGTATTCACATAAATAGGGCATATCTATTGGAAAGAAAAGCAAACAACATAAAGCAATTAGCCCCATCCATATGGAGGGCATATTTCTGTGTCACAGAGATTGAAAGCTTCTCTGTCTGGTTTATCTATTAAGATAATGATGTGTTCTTTTTGCGAAATAGAGCAGCAGAGATCCTATATTTTTAAAGCCATACTACAAAGTTGAAGACAAATGGACAAGAGAATGTCAGCAGAAAGGAAGGGAGCAATATTAAATGATGGATCAACAACAACCAGTAAGTGACATGAGACAGACAATGCATAACACTCACTGAAGGCAAGAAACAACATAGATATGATGGCAGAGGAAAGGCAAATAATTGCGGTGCTGAGGTAGTATTGGTGAGAAAGGAATGAGTTAAAACAGTATATTTTGACAGCTTTACATGAGGACAATGCAAAACAAATTTCAGCCTTCCTCAGAAAACAACAAAGACAGACAGACGAGAAATATATTAGAATTTAACTACATTATATAATAAAACATGTACTGGCAACAAACTGTGGCCATAAGAACTGGAAACCAATTGGGAATGTTTCAACAAATAAAACAGGGTGTTAGACAAGCTTGTGTGCTGTCACCAGATTTGTTTAATGTTTATAGTGAGATTATTTTAAGATCCAAATGGGCATGCCTGGAATAACAATTGGAGGTCATAATATAAATAATCTAAGGTATGCTGATGATACAGTCTTAATCGCTAAAAGTGAAAATGAGTTACAAGAAATGTTGGACATTATAGTGAAGGAAAGCAAAAATAAAGGACTCAGCCTTAATAGCAAAAAGACAGGTAATGGTAACAACAAAGAAAAAGACATCACCTCAGTGCAAAATAAAGACAAGTGGAACAATATTAAAACAGGTAAATGAATTTAAATGTTTGGGAACTTTGTTAACCTCAGACAGAAGATGTACAAAAAAGGTGAGATGCAGAATGGCTCAGGCAAAAGCAGCTTTCCAAAAAATGAGGAACATACTATGCAATCCATTTTTGACAACAGAAACAAGAAAAAGAAAGAGTTCTTAAATGGTACGCAGGGCCAGTCTTAAAATATGGATGCGAATCATGGACAATAGGACAACAGACAAGAAAATCACTGGGATCTGTAGAAATGTGGTTTTACAGAAGAATATTGAGAGTACCTTGGACAGCTAAGAAGAGTAATGAAGATGTTCTGAGAGAGGTCAAAGCAAAAAGAAAGCTAATTTCCAATATTAGGAAGAAACAATCATAATTTTTTGGCCATGTAATGAGAAGAGAACAACTGGAATATATTGTAACAACTGGAAAAATTGAGGGACGAAGAGATAGAGGGAAGCAAAGAGAAAAAATAACAGACAGCTTAAGAGAATGGCTTGGCAGAAGGTCAACAACAGAAATTATTAATAGCTGTCGAGATTGAAAGTTGTGGAGAGACATGATCACCTACGCCAGCAGGCATGGTACTTGATGATGATATAATAAAACTAGTGAGAATAAAGAAGAAAACATACTTTAAGAAAAAACTTAGTTGCTGTTGGAATCCACAGTCTTCACTCTATCCAGAGGCACAACAGAATGACCACAAGAGACAAGAAAAGAGCAGAGACAGATATGATGGCACATGACAACTTGCAAAAGCAAAAGGTGCACATCAAATCAGTATCAACATACGGCTTGGCAGTATGGCTATGTAGAGGCCAAAAGGTTTCACCAAAAAAATATTAAATCTGCTTATAGATACATTCACTGAATATTAGATACCCAATAAATGCATAAAACAGAGAGTACTGATTACTTCAACTTTCTTCTGCAGTCATAATGTTCATTGTGTACAAAAGTACTGTGTGGCCTAAGTCTATAAAACAAAAATGGTTAGGCCCATGCTCAGTTCCTTTAACTAATGCATTTATTCAATTTATTTACTTGAGCTTCACCATGGATGAACTCAGCCTGTTGTCTAACAGCAGTAATAAGTTTATTACTGAGATTATTTAAATGATTAAACGCTATGTCTTGATGCATATGTTGTATTACGTGTACTAGTAATATTATTATTAAGTTCTAAACATGGCTTACTGAAGTGCAGAGTTTTGAGCTACATCTAGAATACAGTAATCCCTCAGTTATTGCGGTTAATAGGGACCAGAACCGGCCGTGATAAGTGAAAAACCGCGAAGTAATTTCACCCTCTCATTTTTAACATACATACATTTTTTGTGCGTGTATAATATCAATAAGTGTATATGAAACCATATAAATGCATATGTTATCATTAGAACATTAAATAATAGTTTCAAACATGTAAATAAAATATTAATAGTATAAATAACATACATAAAATAATGTTTTTTTTAATAATAATTCCTCAATTTGAATTTTTGAACAATTCGTGATGTACTGAGGCCGCGATTCATTTATCTTGTCACTGCCAGTATCTAGTTGCCTCCTTCTTCCTCATCCCATAACCCTTGGGAACTGCTGACAGACATTATCTTCTTCTTTCCTTCCTCATTTGCCTTTAGGTGCAGAGGGAAGATATAGATGCAGTCTTTTGCTTTTATGTTGGCCTCTAACACGTTTTCTTGTTTCTAATATTCCATCAATCCATCTTTTTTGTGGTCAACTCTTCAGTCTGGTATTCTTGCAATGTTTATTAAAGGCTGGCTTGTTTGTTTTGCATTTTGATATTTGTCTTATGTGGCCAAATAATTTTATATGTTGTTTCTTCATGTATTGTATGGGGGAAATTATTCCTAGCCTTTTTATTAGTTCTTTATTTCTGATCATATCTCTCAAGCTGTATCCTGCCATTTGTCAAACAAATTTCATCTCAGAGTAATGGTTATTTTCTTAATGTCTAGAGTTGAGGCAGGTCTGGCAATGGTATCACAACGTTAAGGTGAAGATTGTATTGCAGTGTCCATTTTGCCTGTAGTGTTATTTCCTCAATAGACAGCAGTTCTGATAGTTGTCTGATGATTTGACAAGCTTTGTTTGCATTGAGTGTGTGTCCATTTGAGTGCTGATTGTGAATTATTGTTTGTCACTAGAATTCCTAGATATTTAAATGTCTCAACTTTTTTTTAATCATGTGCCATCTATCGTAATGTTGAAGTTCTATCTATCTTTTGTAATATTCATAACTTCAGTATTGTTGTTGACATTTATGTTGTAATGAGTGTGTGTGTTGTTAAGCCTATGCTCCTGTAGGTCTTATATTTTCCTATGTATTAGATCTATAAGAACACTTAAACTTCATCAACACGCAGACTTCATCAACCTCTTAAATTTCTCTCTAAATTCAGCTATTCTTTGGGACTGTGAAGCCAAGACTTGTCCACTACAAGATATCTTCCTATCTTTTTAGCTCTCCTTTCACAGCTTCTTACAGAATCGCCTTTGTAAGTTTAAATTAACAAGATGCGTGGCTAAAAAATGTGTACCTTCATAATAGTCACAAAATCTTCATTTACTCAGATTCCTTGTATATTTTTGCCATTTTTTTCATTCGACCTAAGTAAGAGATGCCCAAAGCTTTAGGATAAAATTTCATCTCCATAGCTTGTATTTCTATCTATCTTTCGCCCGAAGTATTGTCTATATCTGTAATGTCGTTTCCTGCATAAATTTTACTGTCTTTTGTAATTCTTGCAGTGGCCCATATAGTTTTGTCTGTAGTGTTGTATCTATGGGCCAATGGATTTTCCTCAGTCTACTATATTCAGTGCAGTCTTGAAGTATGTGTTCAGCAGTCTGGGGCGCCTGTCCACATGTACAAGTAGTTGATGTGCCGATCTTGAATTTTGTATACATGTGACTATGGAGTCGATTGTGTCCTGTTCTGAAGTGTATAATGATAACTTGTTCATATCTATTCATATTATGAAAGGCATCCTGATTTGGGGCAGGTGTTCCTCTGATTGATTTGATTATCTGTTTCTTATGATGGTATGTAACCAGTGTATCTAGTTGTGTGCCTGTTGAACCTTCTTTTGTCAACTGATCTGCTTTCTCATTTCCTGATATTCCACAGTGAGATGGGATCCACCGTAGGGCAACCCTGTGGTGCTTGCAGAATTCGGTCAACAAGGTCTGCAGATGTGGTAATTTTCTGGATTGTAGTGCTTGGAGTACTGATCTTGCATCTGTCAAGAACACAACAGGCTGTGGGCTAAGATTACTGTTCAGCAGTTTTTCTATTGCCAACTTTATTGCTTGTATTTCTGCATCATAGTTGTGACAATATTTCCATGTTGCTATTTTATTCATATCCCTAGTGTTATTTTGGTACTCTATATATGCACCTGCTCCCCCATTCTTTACTGCATTCTGTGCTGATCCATCTGTGTACACACGAATCCATAGGTCTTGTGGGTATTCTTCATCCAGGAAACAGAGTTATTGTTTTTTGCTGTAGACTATTCTGTTCTTCTTTGTCAACTATTCCTTTCACTTCTGTCCATTTTTGTATTGATAATCCTGATTCCTCTGTCCAGGGAGTCTGTTCTGGTATGGGCAGTAGGGGGTTAACAACTCTTGGCATGTCTGGTGTTTGTCTACAAATACGCCTGGCTTGGTGGATAAAGTCGTCCCAATGCAAGATTTTGGAATCGGTGCTTCATTGGATGTCTCGGCATGCATGCAAATTTTTCTGCCTGGATCAGCACCTTTGTGTCCCTCCGTTCTCTCAGTACTGTTATCCTCCACAATTTCTCCATCTCCAATATTGGTGTTGATTTTATTGCTCCTGTGATGACCCTAAATGCCTGGTTTTGTACTTTATCCAGCTCTTGCAGTGTGGTGTTTGATGCTGGGCACCATGTAGATGATTCATATTCTAAGTGGGGCATATACTTTGTTGGCAAACTTTACTGAGTATTTTCCCACTCGCACCCCATGTGGTTCCACACAGCTTTCTTAGAATAGCCAATTTCCTCCTTGCTTTTTGGGTTGCCTTATTTATCTGCTGTTTCCAAGATAGTTTGTTATCAAATGTAACTCCGAGATATGTAGCTTGTATGTTTTCTTTCACAGGCTCATTGTTTATGTAGATGACTCCTGCTTTTTGTTTTGGGGAGAGAGTGAAAAATGTAGTACTGCTTTTGTCTGTATTGATGCTGATACACCATCTATTTGTCGATGAATTCAGTGCATTCAAAACTCTTTGCTGGTGACATAGTTATCAGCAGCCAGATAAAAACAATGCAGGAAAACACAAATGAACTATCATCAATAGCCAAAAAAATTGGGCTTGAGATCAATCATGAAAAGACTAAAGTCATGAAAAGCTTAATTCCAACAGATGACAAAATATACATGGAAAACAAACCAGTAGAAGAGATCGATCACTTATCTATCTTGGAAGTCACATTGATCGAGAAGGGGATACAAGCAAAGAAATTAGACTCAGTATAGCTAAAGCAGCAATGTCTTTCAGAAGCCTTGAAAAGTTGTGGAAATCAAAACTCATCAGCACAAACACAAAACTTAGGCTATTCAAATCAAATGCACTATCAACCCTTACGTATGCATGTGAAAGCTGGAAAACAACAAGAGATATAGAAACAAAGTTGAACGCATTCGAAAATAAATGTCTAAGGAAAATACTTGGTATAGCGTGGAACGAATTCAAAACAAACAAGGAAATTAGAGAAATCGCCAATCAACCACTAATATCTTCAGTAATAAAGAAAAGACGATGGTCATATGCTGGACATGTAATGAAAAGAGATAATAACCGAATAGCAAAGCAAGCCCTCATATGGGAAACAACAGGTAAGAGAAAAAGAGGAAGACCCAGGGAGACACAGAGAAGAACACTGATGAGAGGCAAGAGCAGCAGGATTCGGCTCCCTCAATGAGATAGAGCTGCTTGCACAGAACAGAGACAAATGGTGAGATTTGATAAAATATCTTTAAAAGAATTGAAAGCTGCTAGAACAAAAATTCAGATAGGAGGTGTATCTTGGTCTACGCCCTATGGGCCGGCTACGGCTCGAAAGGTCAATAGATAGATAGCTCTTTGTAGCAATTTGGAGGTCACTGTTGCATACTCCTCTGTGCACCACATTACCAAGTCATCTGCATACATTGCCACTGTGATGCCATGTGGTAGTTCAGTAACTAGGTTATTGATGTAGATCAGAAAAAGTGTTGGAGATAGTACCCCTCCTTGTGGAACGCCCAGGCGCAGTAAGACCTTCTTACTTTTAAGACCATCCAGTTTTGCTTTAGCTGCAGTTCCCAAGTTCTTAATCATTTCATTGGACACTCCATCACTGCCTGGTGACTTTTTCATTTTTAATTTGGATATTGCCAGCTCTAGCTCTCTTTGTGTAATGGGTATTTCCATGACTTCATGTGCGGTCTCTTCTTGTCTTGCATTTTGTTGTTTTAAACGGGTCTCTTGTTGTTTCTCTAGGCTAATTTCAATATTATTGTCATTTGCAATGGAGTCTGCAAAGTGATTTGCTGCATGCTTACCTGTTAGGATATTTCCATCCTTCTTCAGTGTAATTTTGGTGTTCCTTTCTGTACCCTCATCATTCAGCTGTTTTACAAGCTTCCACACTTTTCTTGTGTCTCGCTCAAGATTCAAGGACTGTTTTCTCTTTCCAGCTTCTCCGTCTGGCTTGTAGTTTAGCCCATTGAAATTTGGCTTTAGCATGTTGATAGTTATTGTGGTGTTCCTGGCACAAAGAGTTATTTTCTGCTTGCTTTCGGGATGTTTCCATGTCATTGTGCAGTTGCTCTAGTTCACTACTCCACTATGGTTTTTAGTGTTTCTGTGCCCCTCTAGGTATTGTTTCACTGGCAGCTTGTATTATTAGTCTACGGAATTCATCAACTATTTTGTTGATGTCTCTGTCTGTATTTATATCTTTAGTCAGTACACTGGTGTAGTGTTGATACATTTTCCAGTCTGCCTTTTTGTAATTCCATCTGGAGAGAGTGCTGCTCTCCATGACGGCCTCATTTTGCACCACTAAAAAGACAGGTGGTCGTTGCCTCCAAGTTGTTTCCCAACAAAACGTGTGATATTCCAATCCAGGTTTGGTGAAAGGAAGGCAAGGTCTGGTGTAGATGTGGTATGCCATGATCTGGAGTAGAATGTTGGTGGATCTGTTGTCTGGTTTAATAGTATAAGCCCATTGTCATCCTGCCAATTTTCAAGCTCTTCACCTCTCTTGTCCACATGTTCATAGCCCCAGCTCTGTGAATGGCTGTTAAAGTCTCCACATACAATTATTCTTTCTTTTAATGTAATTGTGTCTAGTGCTAGTGGGCGGTCACTTGGACAGTAGTAGTTAAATAAGTGATAGTCTGTATTTTCTGTCCTGAGGTGCAGTATTTGATATTCTGCCCCATCCATATACACTTCAATCTGACATGCATTGATGTTGTTCTTTACAAGTGTCAATATTCCACCCTTTTCTCTGTTTTTTCTGTCAGATCGGTAGCACTGGTATCCCCTAATCTTCAAGGCTATGTCGTTGTTTAGATGGGTTTCCTGCAAACAGCATATGCTTATTTGTTCTTCATGCAGGATATTTTCTAATTCTATCTTTTTACTGTTAATGCCTTTAGCATTCCAGTGCATTATTTTGAGTGGTCTTATTTTGGATTGGCCAGTAGCTCTATTCTCTTGCACCCTGACTCCACAGAGCGGTTAAGAACATCCAGTAATAGAGGTTGGGCCCTTTCGAGGCTGAGGGCCCGGCGCTGCACTTGCCTGAGTGTCCATCACAGGGCGAGTGCCATATCGATTTGCAGTTATAGATATACTTCCCATTGGTGTGAGAGCGTGGCATCCTCATTGTTACAGTGCGCCTTTTGGCTGGTTGCCTCCGACTTCAGCACTTAAACTTGCTACAGCAGACTGTGGTCTTGCTCGGGTGTAGGAATGCCTGGCCAGTCTTGGTTTTCCCTGGTGACTGTTAAGCCCCATCCCCACGTCAAGGAGCTGGTCTTGATGAGGATAGCTTGTATTTAATTCTGCAGCTCTGATGTTAGGGTCCATGTTCCACAAGCATAAAGAAAAACATTTAACAAGGGTGTGCATCAGTCTGATTTTAGAGCACAGAGTGATATTATCTCTTTTAAAATAGGCTGTATCTAGCATAGGTTGTAGTTTGTACTACTTTTTTGTAGCTAATGTTTCAAAGAAGATACAAGATGTTGGAGTGACTGTGCCGGTGTATATTTTGATTCAGTGGAACATCAATATTTCTATTCTATATGGATTATGTGTCAAGTTTCCAATTCCAGAGAATGATATAATGTGATCTCAAATATTAAGCTGGATAGACATATAACATTTGTTTTTTAAGAGCGTATAATAACAGTTTGTGTGTGAAAACAACAAAAATGTAGAGAAACTACACGATTAGAAAATGGGTCACGGACAACAGTGATCACAGTGCACGGGCAAGCACTGGTAACATAAACAACAGTCCTTACTCTGCGACAGAACAAGCACAGCGGTAGAGAACAATGTAACATACACACAACAGTGCTCAGAGCCAAAATAATGGAGAAACAATTGCTATCATACAGACATAACGTAAATAAAATTGCAACCATAAATATTTGCGGTATCAGAAGAATCGCAGATTGTTTCTCCCCTCAACGCCAACGGAGAAAGGATAGAAGAGGAAGAAATGTTTCAGATGTTGAGCTTCATCACTGACTCAATAAATATTTAAATTTATCAGTTGTTTCTAACTCTTGTCCTTTTATTTTTGTTTTTGCAACAATATTACTTACGTTATTGATAATCAACTTGTTTATTTTTATTCAGTATTAATCTCCATGTCATAATGATAATACTCATCAGGTGTTTTATCTATTCGGGTATCTGGTCTGTTAATTCTTGTTCTTTCTATTCCTGCTAAACCATCATGCCATAGGCAAACCACAGATTTATTAATAGCTCTGCAGCCACCAATAATACTGACAGTAACAGTAACTTCATGGTCTTTTAAAACATTTATCATGATTCTCTCCAACAAGATAAATAAGATAGCAGTGTAAGCTGCCCTTGTTGAACTTCAAATAATTCTTAGTCACTCCTTTCATTTCCATGAATACTATGTTTGTTGCCTTGTTGCATAGATGTTTTATTACACTCATACAGGCTGGCATCAAAGTTGTACATCCACAGTCAGGTTGTCGCCGACAGAGATGTGTGCCAAACAGAAACTAACCAAACTCTACAATAAGTCAATAGTATCACATATATATTTTCTTGAAGTTTATGAATTGAACATATATATGATTGATGATTTAATTATGTTCCATGATATTATCTATGATGCAGTTGACAAAATACATACATACATATATATATATACACACACACACTCACATACTACTGTATGCATGCATTCCTTTCTGAGTACTTAAAATTAAAAAATAACCTATTTTAAATTATTTAACTACATTTAACTTAACCTTTTACGGACCACTACTGACATATCAGTTCCACTTAAGGTTCTACAGAAAAAATAACAATAACCTATTTTAAATTATTTAACTACATTTAACCTTTTACAGACCACTACTGACATATCAGTTCCACTTAAGGTTCTACAGAACCAAAACCAATACATCAGCTCAGACCACGGACGGTTGAACATTCTAAAGTAAAGTAACTTTTAATACTTGCATTTGATATCTAAAAGAAGCTTTACATAATTACTTCCTTTGATTACCACATGGTAGTTTCTTTAAGTAGATAGGTTGGTTGAATTTTCAAATTAAATATGTTTATTTCTGATAAACAGTGGCCACCCACTACTACTTAGTAGTCTATTTCTTGTGCATAATTTCATTATTTATGGACATAAATGCATCAAATAAAGCCATTTTTTTTTAAGAACTTTGAATTAGTTTGTGTAAAATTTTTAGAAAAATGGATAGGAACACACTTTTAGTAAACTTTTAGTCAGGGAAGATAGAGGTATGTAACAGTGAAAAATTATTTGTATACTATTTATACTAAATAATATATTTTTTCCTTCAGATATCTTCAATATATCATTATCATACCGGTTGGCGTAGGTGATCATGTCCCTCCACAATCTTCTATCTACAGTGCATCGTATCAGTTCTGTTGTTGACTGTTTTCCATGCCATGAAACCAAGCTATCAAGTATTTTCTCTCTTTGTCGCCCGCGACCTCTCTCCTTTTATTTTGCCAGTTGTAACTAAGTATTCCAACTTTCCTCTTCTCATGATGTGCCCAAAAAATGTTGATTGCTTCTTTCTGATGTTTTTTAAGAGCTCCCTTTGTGTTGGCCTCTTTGAGAATTTCCTCATTTGTCCTTTTAGCTGTCCAGGGAACTTTCAACATTCTTCTGAGAAATCCCATCTCTGTGGCCTCTAATCGTCTTTTCATTTGTTTGTCCACTGTCCATGATTCGCTTCCATAGGTCAGAATTGGTTCTATATAGCACAGATGAACTCTCTTTCTCATTTTTATTGACATAGATTTGTTGCATAAGATATTTTTCATTTTCTGAAATGCCATTTTGGCCTGAGCTATTCTGCTTTTTATTTCTGTGGTGCATCTCCCATCTGATGTTATTATTGTGCCCAAGTATTTGAAACGTTGCACTTGTTTCAGGTTTGTCTCATTTATTTTTATGCTGCATGCTGGTGATGATTGTTTCTTCGATATAACCATTACTTCTGTTTTCTTACTTTTCAGACTGAGACCTTTCTTGTTGCTTTCTTTCACTATTATGTCTATCATTTCTTGTAGTTCATTCTCTGTCTCTGCTATTAAGACAGTGTCATCCGCATATCGCAAATTATTTATGTTGTGACCGTTGACTTCAATTCCTTTTTTGTCTACTATTGATCTCATAATATATTCGCTGTAAAGTGAAAACAAATCCGGCGACAGAACAACAATATATAGCTTGCTATTTTAATTACCTTAAACTATTTTCTTTTCCGGTGATGTATAACCAGTGCCACACTTAATTACATTATTGCGTGAAATTGTAAACTGAAAAAGACGCGATTGAATTTTTCTAAATTGAAAATTGATCTGGTCAAAACCTAAATTCCGTCAAAGTCCAGAAATAGTTGATTATTTACACTACTTTTTTCTTTCAACTAATTAAACTAAGAGAATAATGAATGGAAGAGTCTCAGTATCACCTAGCCTGAATGTTTGTTGTAAAAAAAAATGTATGGGAAGAATATTAAATTGGTCTCAGCTGGTCTGGGGTAATGGTAATTTTAATAAGTCAAGTAGTTAAAGTTAAGTAAGCATGTGTTGTATTTTCATTATATTTATTTATTTATTATTGCAGCTGATCAGGAAAGCATAGTTAGTTCAGTTATGATAGTTCAAGCCACTATTAAATAAAATAATCATCACACACAGCAGATCAGTTGAGTCTGATTCTTATTATTCAATTCACTCTCATCACTCATTTCAAATATTCAATTTAATCAGTCTTACTTATCACAAACTTGCTAAACTTACAACCGGCGGTTGTTTCAAGTTTGAATACCATCATGAATGATGACTTATAAAAAGAACCTAGCCTAATATTAATAAAATTAGTCACTAACAACTAACTAACGTAACTAAATATATGACAACTACAAAAGAACTAAGTACAAAGATAAAGTCATCATCATGTGATAGTGATAACTAGTAACGACTTTCTACTTTCTCATCAAACGAAGAATGGGAGGAAAAAAATTTAGAAATTTTAGAAAAAAATTATTAACTTAGCTTAGTGTTTACTTTTTGTAATATTGTTACAATTATTATGTGATTATAGTAGTTCAATCTTCCTCTTCTTTCCTCCCTCATTTGCCTTTCAGCGTCGAGGGGTTATAGTAAAAGTCAATAAGTTTTTGTCAATAAGTGTTACTAGTTACTGACAACAATTAATGAAAACTATACTAAATATTATTTTAATATTATTAATTTAATATTTGTTTGAGTTTGTTGTTTTAATCTCAAACTGAAACTCAATGTATTCCGGGCTGCATATTCATATTATTGTTATCCGTGGAATATTTATGCAATATATACTTACTGTGACTTCATTTCCACCGGTTTGATTAAAAAAAATCACGAATTTTTCTGCATCTAAACTTCCGATAAAAGAAAGCTCAGAACAACAACTGTAACTCCCTTGTTACTTGTTTTCTGCGGCATGAAATAATACAGCAGATTCTACATCCGGTTTTTGAATTTCGTGCCGGCCTCGCCCAATCACCGACCTACTTCTTATTCGTGCTCGTTTATTTTCTATTCGAAAATTTATTATTTATTTTATTTGTTGTCAAATTCGCATAAAAACAATTTCTATCAACGGTTGGTTCGGCTTTATCGTATGTTATTATTTTCTCTTGTCATACACTTATGTTTGTCTATCTCAAGATTGTTCATTATATAAAATATTTTTTTTTTATTTTGCTTAGAGCGACAACAATACCACATATATCAGCTGTAGACATCATCATCAAGTACCATGCCTGATGTCGTAGTGATCATGTCTCTCCACAACTTTCGACCTCGACAGTTTTTTATCAGTTCTGTTGTTGACCTACTGCCAAGTCATTCATTTAAACTGTCTGATATCTTTTCTCTTTGCTTCCCTCTATCTTTTCGTCCCTAAATTTTCCCAGTTGTCACAATACATTCCAGAAGTTTCCTTCTCATTTCATGGTCAAACAATTATGATTGCTTCTTCCTAATATTGCAAATTATCTCTCTTTTTGCTTTGGCCTCTTTAATAAAGTTTTCATTACTCTTCTTAGCTGTCCATGGTATTCTCAACATTCTTCTGTACCATATTTCTATAATATCAAACCACATTTCTACAGCCTCCAGTGCTACAGTCACATTTCTACAGCCTCCGTCCTGACTGTTGTCCTATTGTCCATGATTTACATCCATATGTTAAGACTGGCTATACATAATATTTAAGAACTATTTTTCTTGTTTCTATTGTCAAAAATGGATTGCACAGTATCTTCCTCATTTTTTTTTAAAAGCTGCTTTTGCCTGAGCTATTCTGCATACCTTCTGTTATACATCTGAGGTTAACATTGTTCCCAGCTATTTAAATGCATTTACCTGTTTTAATATTGTTCACTTGTCTTTATTGTGCATTGCGATGATGTCTTTTTCTTTGTTACTACCATTGCTTCTGTCTTTTTGCCGTTGAGGTTGAGTTCTTTAATGTTGCTTTCCTTCACTATAATGTCTAATGTTTCTTGTAACTCATATTCACTCTTAGTGATTTAGCCAGTATCATCAGCATACATGAGATTATTTATATCATTACCACCAATTGTTATTCCACGCGTGTCCCTTATGAATCTTAAACTAATCTCACTATACATATTAAATAGTATCTGGTGACATCACACAACTTTGCCTAACACCGTGTTTTATATGCTGAAATATTCCAAATTGATTTCCAGTTCCTATGGTCACTGTTTGTTGCCAGTACATGTTCTTTATTATTCTTAGATTTTTGGTATCAACGTTTATGCCATCTCATTTTTTTCTTTTTTTTTATCTTGGTGCTTTACTTTATCAAATGCTTTGGTATAATCCATGAAACACATGTAAGATCTGTTTTCACCTCTATGGATCTTTCCACTAATGATCTTATGATGTATATTGTTCGTACCTTTAACGCCAGTGAGGTAGACAGATTACAAATCAATATATTGCAGCTACGGTAAAGCTGATCGTGACAAAGGTCAGCTTCGATGTTTGAAGCGAATAATCGTTGTCACAAATAATCATTCAGACCAAAGGAGAAGAGCATAAAAGTACCATGCTGCTTTTTTTTTTTTTTCAAATGAAGGACAGTCTGTAATATATATAGGCCTATATGAATAGAATGGTGATTTCTGTGTGCGGTGAATGAGTGTTGACTTAAAAATAATATTGCCATAAACACACACACACACACACATACAAATACAGTATTTTTTTTTTTTTGTTTTAAAGTAACAAAAGTGTACCGGAACATTACATTTCACCCCATAAAGGGAGATAATCTAAACATTCCAAGCCTCTACTGACCTGGTCTAGTTACTTTGTATCATCGCTTTTAACGATCATAATATAAGAAGGTAAACTACAGCAATCTTAGTTTTCAATTACTTCATATTCATAATTTACACGTAGGTACTGCTGAAGTCCTAAATATTTACAAGAGCGCCTTCCAGCTCTTTTCACAAGGGGTAGGGTTCGATCCCAACCGACGGCTTCCGGGTTCATCCAGCCTTAAATGGGTACCGGATTTTTTTCTGGGAAAGTAAAGCAGCACGGGCGTAATACCGACCACATTACCCCAAAAATCTTGTACTGAAGGTCTGTAAAATATAGGGTCACTAACACCATATTTCCCTGTACGCCACTTGGCGTGACGGGGGTACTTTACTTTTATTTTACTTCCAGCTCTTTTCGGCTTAAAAAAAAAACACACACACACAAATTATGGCAGTGAATGTTGTAGAATCAGAGTAAATTTCATGGTCTCTCCACGCCTCCCCCCTTTCCAGAAATTGTACTATCATAGCTAGTATAGGTGAAGTAAACATACTAACCTGTACACTATATGACAATTGTATTTGACTGGTGGTAATCCACATTCCCGCTCTCCCCTTGCCAGTATTTCTGTACATGTCCTCTTGCCAGTATTTCTGTACACGCCCTCCACTTTCCAGTATTTCTGTACACGCCCTCCTCTTTCCAGTATTTCTGTACACGCCCTCCTCTTTCCAGTATTTCTGTACACGCCCTCCTCTTTCCAGTATTTCTGTACATGTCTTCTCCTTTCCAGTATTTCTGTACATGTCTTCCCCTTTACAGTATTTCTGCACAGGCCCTCCTCTTTCCAGTAATTCTGTACACGCCCTCCTCTTTCCAGTATTTCTGTACACGCCCTCCTCTTTCCAGTATTTCTGTACACGCCCTCCTCTTTCCAGTATTTCTGTACATGTCTTCTCCTTTCCAGTATTTCTGTACACGTCTTCCCCTTTCCAATATTTCTGTACACGCCCTCCTCTTTCCAGTATTTCTGTACACGTCCTCTTTCCAGTATTTCTGTACACGTTTTCCCCTTTCCAGTATTTCTGTACACGTCCTCCTCTTTCCAGTATTTCTGTACACGCCCTCCTCTTTCCAGTATTTCTGTACACTCCCTCCTCTTTCCAGAATGTCTGTACACGTCCTCCTCTTTCCAGTATTTCTGTATACGTCTTCCTCTTTCCAGTATTTCTGTATACGTCTTCCTCTTTCCAGTATTTCTGTACACGCCCTCCTCTTTCCAGTATTTCTGTACACGTCCTCCTCTTTCCAGTATTTCTGTATACGTCTTCCTCTTTCCAGTATTTCTGTACACGTCCTCCTCTTTCCAGTATTTCTGTACACGTCCTCCTCTTTCCAGTATTTCTGTACACGCCCTCCTCTTTCCAGTATTTCTGTACACGCCCTCCTCTTTCCAGTATTTCTGTATACGTCTTCCTCTTTCCAGTATTTATGTACACGCCCTCCTCTTTCCAGTATTTCTGTACGCGTCCTCCTCTTGCCAGTATTTATGTACAAGTCCTGCCCTTTCCTTCCCATCCCAGCAGATCCTAGAAACTGAACAATTCTTTAACAACTTCATTAAGGGAAAGCTTAGACTTTGGACAATAGGAAAGACATTTTTTAATGAAAATTCCAGATTTTTATGTAGTTCTTGGGAAAAAAAAATTTACAAACATCCACAGAGAACAATAGAGAACATAGATTGAACTAGCTTTTTTTAGAGCTGTGTAGTTGTGTCTTCTAGCTCGGAATTTTTGTGTTTAATGTGTATAGCTTATTTGTTATACCCGATGATGGCTTTTGCCGAAACGTTGTAGCTTGTTTTGACTTTCTGTTAGTTTATCTGCTCAATTCCATTGTATGTTTATTCTCTTTGTTGTCTGCAGCTATACACGCGGCACAGCAAGGTATTTCATGTTTATTATATTTGATATCTATGCTTATCTGATTGAATCACTTGTAACCTGCGGCATGGCCTTGACACTATGTGTTCTTTTTACGCTTCCCCAAATCATTACCCCCCCCCCCTTTCCGTCCGAAGCGCGCTCTCACACACACACACACACACACAACACAACAACAAGAAAGCTATGTTTACCTGGAAGGTCACGCGTAAGAGCATAGTCCAAGTAACTAGGGAACGGACCGAGGACCTATCGAGAAATTAATTTATAGAGACGTATTTATTTTTATGACTTCCTTTATTATGTAAGGAAAGTAAAGAGCCCCTTCCCGCCAAGTGGCGTATAGAGAATATGGTGTTAGTGACCATAAATTTTACAGATCTCCAGCACATGATTTTTGGGGTAATGTGGTCGGTATTACGCCCGTGCCGCTTTACTTTCCCAGAAAAAAAATCAGGTACCCATTTAAGGCTGGGTGAACCCGGAAGCCGTCAGTTGGGATCGAACCCTACCTCTTGTCTTTTGTAATCCAGTTCACTAACCACTGAGCTATCGCGGCTTATTTATTATGTAAACACTTAGTAAAAGACTCCTGTCATGCTTTGTGATGTCTATGGAAAGTATAATGTTAGTGCTCATATTTTTTATTTCGTTAACGCCCGGCATATTGATGAATGAAGTCATTATAAGTCATATGATCGACTTCGGAGGTACTCATATTTTTTCCGTCGATGAGTAAGTGACATTTCAAGCAGGGCCTTGCTGCTGAGACCAGGGCTGGTTGCCGCAGAGAGAAATCATAAATAAAAATTCCTACCGGTGTAGCCGGGATTTGAACCCACAACCTCTTTGTCTCGAGGCCGGCGTCTTGCCTTGAGACCAACCAGTCCCCCTGAAAACGTTCTGAAAGAGGCCGAAGCAAAGAGAGAGCTAATTTCTAAATATAGGAAGAAACGATAATCATTTTTTTGCCATGCAATGAGAAGAGAACAGCTGGAATATATTGCAACAACTGGGAAATTTGAGTGACGAAGAAATAGAGGGAAGCAAAGAGAAAAGATACCAGATAGCTTAAGAGAATGGCTTTGCAGAAGGTCAACAACAGAAATGATAAATAACTGTCGAAATCAACAGTTGTGGAGAGACATGATCGTCTGCGCCAACAGGCAATTTGATGATGATAATGATAATGATGATTATATGTTACTTTATCAACAGCGTATGAATCTGCATCATTTATATTATGATTCAATACCCTGATACAATACTCTATCCTTAATTGTTACATGCTCATTGTGCCACCTTTATCTTGTCACCAATAAGATTTACCTTTCCAACCTTTCCGTTATACCATTTGTATACATTCCCTTTATAAATATCTTATTTCGGTTGTGAATCACAATCAAGTTCCAGATTTTCAACCTCTGTCCTCATATTTACGTTGACGTAACCGTTGAGTCACACCAGTTCAGATGTTCCCAAGAGAACCCTCTTTAAAAAATAAATCGAACGTGTTGTACGAAACATGGACAACTTCTGTGTCATCACACAGCGGCGCTGTTTGTCTTGAAAGTCACATGTAGAATGGGTGCAAATAGGTAAAGTTGCACGGTGCAAGTTCAGCGTTTGTCTCTTTTTATGGCACGAGTATATATTACAAAATGGATTAGCGAAGTCTCATGGAGATTTATTAATGCCTACGTCATGGTTCAAAGCACGCGACCTCCATTCGACCCTACTGACATTTAAAAAAAAAATAAGTGCCTGACTTTTTCGTCATGGAAGGATAGGGAATGGACACTAGGTCGAGCTCCCCAAAACGATATGCTCAAGAGAAGTGGAGGCCCTACACATTTGCTATACAACAGTTCTGCAATTGGATACCTTTACCTTTTGATACGAATTGTTTCGTACACACTCACTAAAGCTCCAACTCAAGCAAGAAGCAGACAGATTCATAGCAAACAATAATAGGCCGAAAGAAAATAAAACAATATTTCACAGGGGCTTTGCAAAATCCATAGTCAGTTATGACTGGCGGAGGCTACTATTACTATTGAGTTATTAGCGGGTCATCGTCATTGCACTCCGAACATGTCCTTAGGTGTTCAGATCCCCTCCTCAGCAAGTTTCGAAGTGTCCAGCGACAAACGACTCCAGTTCTGTGTTGGTTAATTAGTCCTCTTACACGCGTATGGTGGTAGCTTTACTATGTTGAGATTTATTGGAATAAACATGATTCGTCGTTCTTCTATGCTAGATATCGATTACGATTTTCAGTGGTTTTACTGTACTGCGGTTTGTCAGTTCCGAATAAAATAAGTTAGTGCTCATGTTTCTCCAGATTTGAACATATTATAAAGTAACGCGACTAATACAACATTAGACCGTTGTCGTATATCTGTGATGATATATGGCACCCACTTTCAGAATCAAAATATCCTCTGAAGCCAAAAGAAATGTTTGTTTGCGTTCGCCAGCTTTATATCTCTAGCGAATCCCAAAGGGACTTAATTTCGCGTATCACTTTTTCCTATTTTTCACACTCGCAGCCTTGTGCTCAGGTGCCCCCCGACATACAGGCAGATATTCTCAGACTTCAAGTGTACTCTCATATTTTTCGTTGAGAGTTTTAACGTTTTGGGTAGGTTTTTTTCTATAATGTTAGAGCGCCTGCGACCTGTGGTCGCAATAGCGGGGTCGGTGCACCATCAGCTGACCAAGACCTAGCAGTTCTACCTCCTCGTAGTCTACCCTGGAAACCGTCTGCGTCAAACCAGATTGGCTAACAGAAGCTAGGATAGCCGTTTTCCCTGTAGTGGTGGCTGTTACTGATATAGAGGACCCAGTATTGCATTACCTCTGTGCAGGACTAGTAGTTTCCCAGCATAGCCTGGGACAGACGAACTCCAACCTCTCCAGTAAGAGCCGGGAATGTCAAGAAAGCCATTACGACCCGCCATATTTTATGAGTCAAAGGGCAACCTGCCCGCATCAACTCGTAGCAATCCGTCAACAAAAACCTATACTATACTGTTACCTCGCCAGCGGCCATTTTTGGACCTACTTTTTTTTTTCTATTTCCAACCCACAAGAGTTCTTTAACGTGCACAGAATGCAGACATAACTCTGGTTTATTGCTGTTTTTTTCCCGTGAGGGCTAAACATCGAATCTCACTACCCAGAGACTAGTAAAGCCATGTATTTAATTTTATATTTTTAAATATTGAGTTATTGAGTTATTTGCGGGTCATCATCATTGCACTCCGAACATGTCCATAGGTGCTCAGATCCCCTCCTCAGCAATTCCCTCAGTGTCCAGCGACTGACGACTCCAGTTCTATGTTGGTTGATAAGTCTTCTTACACGCCCACTAAGTTTCTCATTTCTGGCTGTGCCCATCTTATCTCCCATTTCCATCATCCGAAGAAGTGACGTTGATCTGTGTTTGTCGAAGTCCCGTGCTCTTCCCACATCTCGGAGTGCATTGATGATGTCCGCCCGATCCATCGGTTTTAAATATTTTTCCCCCCACCGCCTGTGTTGGGAATCGAACCTGGAACCTTCTTGTCTAGAGGCCGATGTTTTACCTCTAGACCACGACCCCTTCCAAAGGAATTAAATTGCGACATTTGATAACTGATCACAGACGACAATCTGGTCAACAGAGGTGTGCACTAACCACATTGCCACAATGATTTCATCCTCCAGAGCGACTCACCTTGTAACCCTTGAAGTGGTAGAGTCTCTCTCTGCTATTATTAATTAAACAATAAAGCTCTATCTGGAATCTGGAGTGTCGAGTAGCTGCTGATTGAATTCATGGACTACAGCAGTGGTTCCAAAACTTTCTTGGCCTACCGCTCCCGTTTAGTGGAGAAAAGACAAAATTTCACAGCTCCGCCTGGAAATCTACCTTACTTAGGCAAAAAAAGAGAAATATGTAGTAACAAACTTGCGGTTCTATTATGTATCTATATTTTTACCTACACTCTTTAAATGCAAAAAAATGTTTCAATCTTAATCGCTTTCATTCTCTTCGTTCCTCGTTTCTTCTACTGCTCTTCCACAACTAATTCTATTCATCCTTCATTTTAAAATAGCATTAAACGAGCATAGATGTGCTGTGTTACTGTTTACGGCACACTGCAACAGTTTTAAACCTTTCGACCAAATACATCCGACTTACGCATATTATTTCTTTTACGCCGGTTGCTTTTTTTCCTTCACTATTTAGATATTTCTAATCGTTTGGTGCCTTTTCCAGTCGCTAATCAATGAAAAACCACCAGGACTTTAGATAGGAAATTAAATGCCTTCGTAGGATCTTAAACATAAACTGAAATGAATACGTTTCAAATGAACAGATCAGAGACGAATCAAAACAAGAAGACGTGTCGCTTTTTATAAGAAGAAGGCGTTGAAAATACATCGGTCATGAGCTCAGAGTGAACGAAGAAAACTTCCATGTCAGGCACTCATGTGGAAACGATCTGGTAAAAGAAATCAAGATAGACCAAGAGAATCGCAACGTAGAACAATTACTAGGAAAGGCTCAACCACGGGACTAAGAAATAACCAAGAACTACAAGAACTTGTAGAAAATTGTTAATCGTGGAGAACTATGACTTACACCCTATGTGCCGTCTTCGGCCCGAGAGGAAAACGTAATGAAAGATGATAGCTTTCAACCCAAATGACGGCGTCTTGAGCCAATCCTGCGATATTCATGGAAGCGAAGAAGCTGGTAAAAAGGAGCTGAGGAAAGGATCTCAGACTAGTACAAGCATAATCTAAAAAAAAACAAAAGCATACAATCTCAGAGATTTGACAGGAGCAGATGCCTGAACAAATGAAATAGAAAAATAATTATTTTGATACGAAGCACCATAATAAAAAAATGTATAAGTGCCCCGTCACACCAAGTGGCGTATAGGGAATATGGTGTTAGTCACCAAAATTTTTACAAACCTTCGAAACATGATTTTTAGGGTAGTGTGGCCAGTATTACCTCCCCCCCCCCCCAAAAAAAAATAAATAAATAAAATCTGGTACTCATTTAAGGCTGGGTGAACCTGGAAGCCGTCGATCAGGAAATAAACCCGACCTCTTGTCCTTAGTAGTCCAGTTCACTAATCACTGAGCTATCGCGGCTCCCACGTAGCACCATGTCTACTAGAAAAGTCATGTCTACTATAAGCTTTGGAAAAAAAAAAAAAGAAAGAACAATTTTCAAACTCCGAGCAAACCAAAGCAGACTGGACTGGCATATTTCAACACTTTAAGGATGTTGTTGTTGTTGTTAGGATTATCATCCCTGCACACTGGACCAATCAACAGGTGCTTCGAGAATCTCGAGAAAATCTGAGAACAACCTTGACCTGCGTGCACAAACTCCGTAGGACAACAACGAATTTTATAATCTAGGGAAGGTGACTATTGGAAGATAAAATATCTATCAAACACAGGATACATTGACATCCACCTTACGATGAAGAGAGAATGCTCGACACAGTCAGTCTCATTGCAGAACAACTTGTATGGTGATGCCACTAGTCTTGGACAACTGCTTTCTTTGATGTTACTTGAATTGACGTCTGCAAAGTTGGAAGGGGAAAAAAAGACAATTTCGTTGTTCTATTACTTTTTCCTGCTGCTCAGTCACGTGATGTGCAAGTTGTCAATATTATTATTTTATATGAGTGGGTGTTATTGTGGTCCAGGAAAGTAATATCTTCATGTTTCAACAACGCCAAACCGTGTTTCTTGCGTCAGTTTGATTATCTCGCATGGAAGCATTTCTACCAAACTGTACTCCAAACCCTGTTTCAATACGAGATAGTGACTTCTTTTGATGTGCTAGCAGAATTATCATGGACTGTTACAAGGGAAGTAAAGATAAAAAAGTTAGAAACATATTACATTAAAATCACATAACAAAAGTGTACAACATTCTTCACTTGATCCCAGGTGATTTATTACGCATATCTGATTCTAATGTTGGCTTCATTTCATTTTCATCATTTTCTGTCTCCTTGCATTGATGGCATATTTTGGCATGCTCCTAATTGTCCATCTTTGGCCGTTGTATAGCACTTCAGGAAAGTCTGTATTATTGATTAGTTGGCTTTTAGTGCGATCAACCCACCACACCCCGTCAAAAATTGTATATGTATATATCTATCTATTGACCTTTCGAGCCGTAACCGGCCCATAGGGCGTAGACCAAGATACACCTTCTCCTATATGAATTTTTGTTCTAGCAGTTTTCTTTTAAAGATATTTTATCAAATCTCGCCATCTGTCTCTGTTCTGTGCAAGCAGTTCTATCTCATTGAGGGAGCCGATTCCTGCTGCTCTTGCCTCTCTCATCAATGTTCTTCTCAGTGTCTCCCTGGGTCTTCCTCTATATATATGTATATATAGGCCTATTACAAAGATCACAGTTAGATAATATTTATGCACAAGATGCAAAATTGAAATGGAGCTGAAACTACTTTAATCAAACACGGCTATTAATTTATAATTATACAGATTATAACAGCACGGATTACTGTGAGAGGGGATTTTTTTTTTTTTTTAGAAATAGACGCAATGGAAATGAAATAAACAGCTTCAATTTAATAAACTTTCTAAAAGGTATCCAACTTGTGGTTGTCGTTACTGATTGAAGTATAAGTAAGGCATTCACTCTTCATAGCTGGGCACACGTTTTGGGGAGGTTTGATCCAGCACTTTCTCCCCGGTTGCCTTTTTGACCAAAGGTCCTTAGGCGAGGTACCTATTTTTCCAGCTTTGCTGCTTGCTTTGAGGAGGCTGTATTCCACATAACATTCTAGCCCCTACTGTGACTTCCTTGAATAATCCGTGTCCAGTAAACGCTTTGTTTATCATCATCATCAGGTCGCATGCTTGCAGAACGTTGCATTCACCACATCCCATCTGAATGAATCTCTGTCTCTAGCCAGAAATCCCACAGAACGTTGTATTCACCACAGCCCATCTGAAAGAATCTCTGTCTCTAGCCAGATATCCCACATAACGTTGTATTCACCACAGCCCATCTGAAAGAATCTCTGTCTCTAGCCAGATATCCCACATAACGTTGTATTCACCACAACCCATCTGAAAGAATCTCTGTCTCTAGCCAGATATCCAACAGAACGTTGTATTCACCACAGCCCATCTGAAAGAATCTCTGTCTCTAGCCAGATCTCCCACAGAACGTTGTATTCACCACAGCCCATCTGAAAGAATCTCTTTCTCTAGCCAGATATCCCACAGAACGTTGTATTCACCACAGCCCATGTGAAAGAATCTCTTTCTCTAGCCAGATATCCCACAGAACGTTGTATTCACCACAGCCCATCTGAAAGAATCTCTTTCTCTAGCCAGATATCCCACAGAACGTTGTATTCACCACAGCCCATCTGAAAGAATCTCTTTCTCTAGCCAGATCTCCCACAGAACGTTGTATTCACCACAACCCGTTTGAAAGAATCTCTGTCTCTAGCCAGATATCCCACAGAACGTTGTATTCACCACAACCCGTTTGAAAGAATCTCTGTCTCTAGCCAGATATTCCACAGAACGTTGTATTCACCACAGCCCATCTGAAAGAATCTCTGTCTCTAGCCAGATATCCCACAGAACGTTGTATTCACCACAGCCCATCTGAAAGAATCTCTGTCTCTAGCCAGATATTCCACAGAACGTTGTATTCACCACAGCCCATCTGAAAGAATCTCTGTCTCTAGCCAGATATCCCACAGAACGTTGTATTCACCACAACCCGTCTGAAAGAATCTCTGTCTCTAGCCAGATATCCCACAGAACGTTGTATTCACCACAACCCGTTTGAAAGAATCACTGTCTCTAGCCAGATATCCCACAGAACGTTGTATTCACCACAACCCGTCTGAAAGAATCTCTGTTTCTACCTAGATCTCCCACTTCATCTGTTTTCATGTTCAAGATCTCCCTGATGCCTTGAAACCACTTTCTTCTTCTTTTGCACCTGATGCGTCACTCAAGAACCATGCCTTCCTTTATAGCTCTTATAGTATTTGTTGTTAGCAAAACCATTTTGCCAACACTGCACATCTTTTCTCACTAACTTACGAACAAAATCATCAAAATGAAAAATTCTAAAAATGTTCTTTAAATACGCTTGAATAAAATATTCATTTTTATTGCCCTGTCAATTAAATATCTGGCGTTTCCTTCCCCATATATTTTGTGTGTGTGTGTGTGGTTTTCATTAATCCCTACTCTGACATCACTACTCCAGTCCCTCCCCATAGTTGTTATATCCTGTTACATGCTGAACAAGGAACCCAACTAGTAATGGTTTATCAGTTGGTGTCTAAATTAAATGAATATCGTAATGCACACCCATTACTTATTTTACACAAAACTCTGTTCCTGGTGTATAGGCTATGATTTTTGTCGATCACGTAGTGAAGAAAAAAAAACATTGTGACCCTATAGAAATCGAAACTATAAAATGTATAAATGGTGTACAGATTACCATTCTTAATTTTAAAAAATAATAATAATAAACTATTAACCATTATTGGAGTCGAATTTGGTAAAACTGTAGGTGTGTACACACTTTAGAAATTTTAATTAAAATAAACCTTTGACCCCACCAAATTTCCATTTAAAGTTAATGTCGAAATGAAGTAAAGATTCCGGCTTTATATTGCACACCCGTTGGATAGTTTATACGAAATTGTGCTGATAGTTTAGTTCCTACATGTCAGGGCTTTTATTAAACACAAGTGGAGAAAACAAAAATCATAAACTACACTACAGAAATCAAATGTCAACCAAAAAAACAAAAATAAAAATAATAAAATAAGATAAAATCGAATCCGTGATTTACCATCCCCTTATCTCTAGGTAGTGAGATCCTATGTCTAGCCCTCTCGGAATGGCGGCGAAAAACAGAAGGTCTCGTGCGCAAACTGCGCACGTTAAAGAACCTTTGGCAGTTGGAAATCGGAGAGAATAGGCAAAAAATGGCCGCTGCACGGGCAAAATTAATAGGAAAAAAATCTACCCAAAAAGTTAAAACTCTCGAGTATTAAATAAATATGAGAGTACCACTGACGTGGGAGAATATCTGCCTATATGTCGCGGGACACCGAAGCACACGGCTGCCAGTGTGAAAAGTAGGAAAAAGTGATATTCACGAAAAATTCAGTTCCTCGGGACTTCGCTAGATATATATGTATCCTATATTGCGGTCGCCTGCTTTTTACCTCTGACGAAGTCCCGAGAGACTAGGAACTGAATTTTACGTGTTAATCCATTTTTCCCTGGCAGCCGTGTGCAAAGGAGTCCCTCGCCGTACAGGCAGATAACTCCGTCTTCGGAGGTACTCATAATTTTTCCGTCGATGAATATTGACGCTTCAAGCGACCTCGACTTGGGTGGTTGCCGCAGAGAGATATTATAAATAAAAACCCAACTGGTGCAGCCAGGATTTGAAAGCACAACCTCTCTGTCTCGAGTCCGGCGTCGTGCCGCGAGACCAACCAGTCCCCCGTGCTAGAGATATAAAACTGGCGAAAGAAACAACAAACAAACAATAAATGTCAATAATTATGAAAGTCACGCTTGTTTTTTTTTAAATTAACAAACTTTGACTGCACCAGGAGCTGGATACATGAATAATTGTTTAGAAAACTCTCGGTCGAATTGTATTCTATACGCAATGATTAAAATATCACCAGCCTGGAGCTGACGATCGTTTCTCCTAATGTATACACATTAACGTCTAAAGGTGTACGCAGAAGAAGATAATTATAAAATACATTTATTGGATATCTGGCCGATTAAATTATCATATACTACAGGACACCGTGGGAGCCGCGATAGCTCAGTGGTTAGCGAATTGGACTACAAAGGACACGAGTTAGGGTTCCATCCCAACCGACGGCTTCCGAGTTCACCCAGCCTCTGATGGGTTCCGGATTGTTTTCTGGGAAAGTAAAGCGGCACGGGCGTAATACCGACCACATTACTCCAAAAATCATGTGCTGAAGGCCTGTAAAATGTATGGTCACTAACACCATATTCCCTATAAGCCACTTGGCGTGACGGGGGTACTTTACTTTTTTTGTTTTTTAATAGGACACCGTAATAAAGTAAAGGATCCCGTCACGCCAAGTAGCGTGTAGGGAATATGGTGTTAGTGACCATAATTTTTATAGACCTCCGGCACATGATTTTTGAAATAATGTGGTAGGTATTACGCCCATGCCGCTTTACTCTCCCAGAAAAATATCCGGTACTCATTTAAGGCTGGGTGAACCCGGAAGTCGTCGATCAGGATCGAACACGACCTCGTGTCTTTAGTAGTCCAGTTCATTAACCACTGAGCTATCGCGGCTCCCACAAGACACCGTACAGTGTACAATTAATTAATGACAATGTCCGTGCATAAACTTTGGTAAGATGTATTTAGTTTATCTTGATATAAAATTTTAGCAAAAACTAAATTTACTTAGTAACGCTTAAACTAACTTTATTAGTGGTGTCGTATGTATTACATTTCTGTGAAATTGCACATGTGGTGTACAGTTACAGCATATATTGAAACTACCAGAAAGCCAACTAGCTAGTACCTGCACCGTCTACCCCGTCCCTATTTCACCTATTTAACTGAGCGCGTCGACCTGCAATGGAGTTACAGCACACTCATGATACAGAACACCTTCTCAATATATTCATCAGTACGCAACGGCTAACTGTACCAGTTCGGTGTTGGTCGACCATTTCTTTCATTTATTCAATATAACCCTCTGTTCTGGCAATGCCAATCTTCGTCCCTGGATCTCACAGTCCAGATCACCATCATCAAGTACTGGGCATGCTGGCGTAGGTGATCATGTCTCTCCACAACTTTCGATCCCGACAGCTATTTATCATTTCTGTTGTTGACCCTTCTGCCAAGCAATTCTCTTAAGCTGTCTGGTATTTTTTTTCTCTTTGCTTCCCTCTATCTCTTCGTCCCTCAATATTTCCCAGTTGTTACAATATATTCCAGTTGTTACAATATATTCCATTTGTTACAATATATCCCAGTTGTTACAATATATTCCACTTGTTACAATATATTCCAGTTGTTACAATATATTCCAGTTGTTACAATATATTCCAGTTGTTACAATATATTCCATTTGTTACAATATATCCCAGTTGTTACAATATATTCCACTTGTTACAATATATTCCAGTTCTTACAATATATTCCAGTTGTTACAATATATTCCAGTTGTTACAATATATTCCAGTTGTTACAATATATTTCAGTTGTTCTCTTCTCATTACATGGCCAAAAAATGACATCTCACAGCCCAGATAGCAACGCAGTTTTACTTCTTTCAAACCCCTTCATTTCACCAATATCTTTGCGGTTGTCGCGGCTGCTGCACTGGACAAGCGGCCTTTAGTCTCCGGTCCTACAATTCCCTCCGGCAGACCCCAGTAAAGGGGAAAATGCATTAAAGATTTTTTTAAAATTTAATTTGGTAACTGAGGTTGCTCTTTGAGGAGAATGGGTTCGAAACCTGCTAGTGTCAAATAGTTTCTACCTTTTTATTTTATTTTATTTATTTATTTTATTTATTTAATTATTTATTTATTTATTTTTTTTTTTGGGGGGGGGGGGGTGAAATAAAAACTCAGACTTCAACAGATCGTGGCTACTGCTCAGGACAACCGGCCCTTCAGTCATATATGCCCCCTCCCCACCCCAACAGAACACAGTAATAGTATAATACTATATATATATATATATATATATATATATATATATATATATCGATAGCTCAGTGGTTAGTGAACTGGACTACAAAGGACAAGAGGTAGGGTTCGATCCCAACCGACGGCTTCCAGGTTCATCCAGCCTTAAATGGGTACCGGATTTTTTTCTGGGAAAGTAAAGCGGCACTGGCGTAATACCAACCACATAACCCCAAAAATCATGTGCTGAAGGTCTGTAAAATATATGGTCACTAACACCATATTTCCTATACGCCACTTGGCGTGACGGAAGCTCTTTACTTTTTTTTTCCTGCTCACTATCTATTGACTGCCCTCTTATCTCCCACCCGCACTTGTGACCTACAACACCTATACACTAACAAATAGTAAGCACGTATATGGATTATTGGCAAGGTAAAAGAGGCAGACTAAGACTAACACGGGCAGGTAATATCAAAAGATCGACAAGTCAGCATATGACGACCTGCGCTATCAAAGCAAGAGACAGAGCGTAATGGCAGTCCATGGTAACCAACCTTCGATGCGGAGACGGCACTCATTGACGATGATGGTGATATTGATTATTGAATATATTTACTTGATTACTTGCGTTCACCCGATGCCTAAAGGAATACACCTTTTCGTCATCCGCCCTGAAAAAAACAAAAATCGTTAAGTAAGCGTGCATGCATTGTGTTGTGGTAATCAGTAGAACTGTGATATTTGCTTTTCTCGGCCTACACATCCACACATCCGACTTCAGCATTGCGTTTTTTATTAACTGATTGCATTTCCTCTCGATACTACTCACTTGACCAGACTAGACTGATTAGTCTATTACTAAATGCACCACGAAGCGGTGTCCGTAGGTGCTCAGATCCCCTCCTCAGCAAGTCTCGCAATGCCCAGCGACCGACAACTCCACTTGATAAGTCTTCTTACACGCCCACTAAGTTTCTAGTTTCTGGCTGTGCGAGAAGAAGTTACATGGACTCATGGTTGTCGAATAGATTCATGTCCTATATGACATGACATATTCTGTCCCACATCTTTCATCCGAAGAAGTTACGTGGTCTCATGGTTGTCGAATAGATTCGTGTCCTAGGCCCTTCCCACATCTTTCATCCGAAGAAGTTACGTGGTCTCATGGTTGTCGAATAGATTCATGTCCTAGGCCCTTCCCACATCTTTCATCCAAAGAAGTTACGTGCTCTCATGGTTGGGGAATAGATTCATGTCCTAGGCCCTTCCCATATCTCGGAGGGCATTGATGATGTCCGCTCGAGTCATTGGTTGACCGTCTTCAACGACAGCGCAGCTAGCCAACCTGTCCGCTCTTTCATTTCACCATACTCTCGCGTGTCCAAGGACAAAATTGACCCTACATATTTTTTTACTTCTGCTACGACTCTATTCATTTCAGGAGTACAAAGCCCACCTCCAATTTTCTTATCATGCTCATCGAATCACTGAGTATGCAGACGTGGGTGTGGTCTTGTGACTCTAACCAGATGAATGTCCTGGATACTGCCATCCCCTCCATCATCATGCTACTCGCGGTCTTAACGTATATGTCACTGTCGTCCTTGATTATTCTGCCTTCCGAGCGTGCTGTAAATGCCCGTGCACTCCTGTGGTGTCGTATTACTGGTGTCAGTATAGATGACTGCATCTTTCTCATCTGTGTTATCCCAGATGAGACCTCCCCATTGACCATGACCGGGTTCTGTTCCCTACATTTCCTGTCGAGTGTGACAATACACGGGAAAGTCCCCTTGAATGACGTAGGCACCGGTATTTACTCCTCGCCAGCGTTAATATTGGTAAGCCCACAGACCTGTTTGATGACATCTGCTCGGCCCTCCCATGATTTGCCTCTTTTTAGTCTGACACCTTTTCCCTGTGGTGAGCTTGTGGTGCAATGGAGGCTCTTTATCTGCACTTATCTTCAGGTATGCTCGTGCCCTTTTGATCTTGATCCCGCCATCCATGGCTAGAAAGTCAAGAAGATACCTCATTGCTACACAGGGAGTGTCCCTCGTACACCCCAAGATAATGCGCATAGCTTCATTCTGTATTTTCTCCAGCCTGCCAATTTGCCTCGTATTGATAGTAAGAATTTCTAAGGGGTACTCGATTGCATGTTTCTGGCTCACGGATCCTAGCGCAAGCTATCCGCTATGATTCGCTGGCAACTTCAGCTCTAGTGATACGCTTTGGCCTCCGAATATATATATATATATATATATATATATATATATATATATATATATATATATATATATATATATATATATATATTATGTATATTTAAAAGTTTCTGGGCCATTCTTCCTAGTGTGCAATTCATAGTGAGAAATATATAGCATAATCATCAGGTCGCATCATGTCCTTTATAGAACATTGCATTTACTACACCCAGTATGAAAGAATCTCTGTCTCTAGCCAGATCTCCTACAGAACGTTGCATTTACCACACCCAGTATGAAAGAATCTCTGTCTCTAGCCAGATCTCCTACAGAACGTTGCATTTACCACACCCAGTATGAAAGAATCTCTTGTCTCTAGCCAGATCTCCTACAGAACGTTGCATTTACCACACCCAGTATGAAAGAATCTCTTGTCTCTAGCCAGATCTCCTACAGAACGTTGCATTTACCACACCCAGTATGAAAGAATCTCTGTCTATAGCCAGATATCCTACAGAACGCTGCATTTACAACAGACCGTCTGAAAGAATCTCTGTCTCTACCCAGATTTCCAACTTCTTCTGTTGTTAGGTTCAATGTCTACTTTTCCTTCTTCTTCTTCTTTCCTTCCTCATTTACCTTTTTAACGTCGAGGGGAGATACAATAAGCGGTCTTTTGCTCTCCTGTTCGCCTCTGGTGCTGTTGTTTTCTAGTGTTTCTAATATTCCGTCAGTCTACCTTTTTCGTGGTCGGCCTTTGGGTCTGGTGTTCTCGCAACATTTATTTGAGATTTTCTTTTATTTTCCAAGGTACCTTAAGGATTTTTGGGGTAGCATTTTGTTTCAAATAAATCGATTTTCTTCTCTGTTGTTTAAGAGATTGTATAAGATTAACAACCGAATGTTGCTATCGAGAAGATGCATGTCCTTAGTCATTTTAATTTTACTGCCTTGATGGTATTGTGTCACATGTTCTTCATGACGTTTAATTTTTGTGCTGCTATTGTTAGTCTTCTTTTGATTTTTTTTTCTGTCAGTCTTTATTGTTAGTTACAACAGATCCCATACATTCATAGTTTGTTACAATTTCATGTTCTTCACTGTTGATGGTTTTGGGGTTGGCTTTTTGTTTTATCAATGGTCATATTTATCTTAGTTTTATTTATGTTTACATAGAGGTTTTGAGAAATATAGCATATTTTCTTAAACATCAGATTTATCTCAGGCGATCATTATGAACTTATTTCATGTACATTGTTCTAACAGGTCGAGCCTCGAATGACCCAACATTGAACGTGCCAGAGTTCAAAGGTTACATTCTAGAGAATTTTGACCGAAACTGGGATGATGCTTTTACGTGCACAGGCGCAGAGAAAATAAAATGTCATCTGCAAATACATTCGATGGTTTTTGTTGTGCGTCCAAATAATTTCTTGCCCTCGTGTGCTTTAAGTGCTTTCTTCCGTCTTATTTTGTGTGTTTGGTTGTGTGTAGCCACTGTCTATTGACTACATCATCCGACACGAGCGTGGAAGTAACGACGATTAAGAGGAAGATTGTAGCATCGACGAATGAAGTGAACACTTAATTTATTTGTGAAACAAGAGAAAGTGAACCGAAACCCTCGATCAACAGTGCTAATATGAAGAGAGAGAGAGAGAGAGAGAGAGAGAGAGAGAACACTAGAACTACAATAATTTGATGTTTTTGATGAAGCGGACTCCCCTTCCAAATAGTAGCCAGTAGCTTTTCATTTCCTCTCTACCAGCCAAACCGGAAATAACCACTCCGACTAAGTTGAGTATATGTATTGTTCACTGTATTATATAGCGTGTATGTAATTCTATTTATTATTTTCATTCTTGGTTTATTATTCATAGCATGCATTTATTAATGTCACTTAACATTAAGTGTTTTTTGTTGTTTACACTTAGCAAAATGGCTATTTGTTGATGGTACAGGAACGAATTAATTCACTTTTCATTATTTTTAATTAAAAAAGAATAAATTTGGACTTCAATCAATTTCGAATTCGAACGACCTCCTGAAACGAAATTAAGTTGGAAGTATGAGGCATCACTGTATTTCTAAAGTTCATATGTTGAGATCTACAAAGTTACATTGTTCCATTTAATCTATTTGTGATATTACTTTTGTAAGCAGCCGATTATTTCTTGTATCAACATTGCGTTAATGGGACTATAATTCCGTAACTTAGACATGCTGATGACACAGTCCTTCTCTCAAACAGTGCAAACGGATTAAAGGAGATAACTGAGTGTGATTAAATAAAATACAGCGTTGAGCAAAATCATAATTAAATGCACAGAAAACCGAGGTAATGTCCATATACAAAGGAATAAGCCAAACCTGAAATCATCATCAACAGTGAAGAACTTGAACGTGTAACAAACTATGAATATCTAAGATCTGTAGTAACTAACAATGGAGACTGCCAGCCAGAAATCAAAAGAAGACTAGAAATATCAACACAAAAATTAAGCGCTACGAAGAATATGTGGTACAATATCACATAGCAGTAACATTAAAATTATTGAAGTCATGTATTTTCCCGATAGTAACATATGACTGTGAATTATGGACAATCTTGAGCCGCGATAGCTCAGTGGTTAGTGAACTGGACTACAAAGGACATGGGGTAGGGTTCGATCCCAACCGACGGCTTCCGGGTTCATCCAGCCTTAAATGGGTACCGGATTTTGTTCTGGGAAAGTAAAGCGGCACTGGCGTAATACCGACCACATTACCCCAAAAATCATGTGCTGAAGGTCTGTAAAATATAGGGTCACTAACACCATATTTCCTAATACGCCACTTGGCGTGACGGGGGGTACTTTACTTTTTTTATGGACAATCTTGCAAACAGCAAAGAAGAAAATCGATTCATTCGAAACAAATGCTACAGAAAAATCCTTACGATACCTTGGGTATTGGAAAAGAGCAATGAAGACATATTAAAGACTTAACATTAAAAAGAATTGGCTTATAAAACACTATTCTACAGGGGAAATTAAAATACTATAGTCATGTGAAAAGATACAGCCCGCTGGAAAGAGCAATAAAAGAAGGCATGGATTTTGGGCGACGCATCCGGAGCAGACCAAGAAGAAGGTGGTTTCAAGACATCAAAGAGCTTGACAAAAGAAGATGGCGGGAGATGTGGCTAGAGACAGAGATTCTTTCAGACGGACTATGGTGAATGTGACGTTCGGCAAACGACATGCAACCTGATGATGGTAATTGGACTTTCGGTGTTCTAAACGGAACAATAAACAAAGCAATTGAACAATAATTTCGATGAATTCTCTCTCTCTCTCTCTCTCTCTCTCTCTCTCTCTCTCTCTGCGATCAGGACTCAGTCAGAGTAGGATTCCAGACTCTCACATGAAGTCAGCCGTCAGGTTAAGTGTGTTGAACGCCCCCACAGACATAACATCACAATTAGAGTCTGCCAGATCCACTCTGATTGAACACCCGTTAAAACGTTGCACTGTGTTCTGCGCCAGTGGCCCAGTGCATCCTATTTCAGTCAGCATTTTATTCAGGTTTGCTTTCCTTAGCCTTTGATTGTCCCCAATCTTCCTGCAAGGCAGCAGATTGTCTTTTCTGTAGGGGGATTCTGCCCTTAGATGGTCGGCCCTACCAGATTTACGAGCACCATCTGCCCGAGTCACTAGAGGTGACTAACACTAATTAACATACATGTTATAACATAAACAGAAGTAATAATTCAGTTATATAAATTAACCAAGAAGCATGTAATTATCAATTCTGTTGTTGACTGTTTTCCGAGCCATAACACCAAGCTATCTAGCTATCTATGTTACTTTGTAGTATGCATTCTAAGAAGTAAGTGATAACATATATAATAAAAAAGTAAAGTATCCCCGTCACGCCAAGGGGCGTATAGGAAATATGATGTTAGTGACCATACATTTTACAGACCATGGGCACATGATTTTTGTGGTAATGTGGTCGGTATTACGCCCGTGCCGCTTTACTTTCCCAGAAAAAAATCCGGTACCCATTAAAGGCTGGGTGAACCCGGAAGCCGTCGGTTGGGATGGAACCCTACCTCTTGTCCTTTGTAGTCCAGTTCACTAACCACCGAGCTATCGCGGCTCCCTGATAACATATATGTTTACCTATTTTTTCTCTCTCTCTGCGATCAGGACTCAATCAGATGACGGATTCTAGACTCTCTCATGAAATTAGCTGTCTGTTTAAGTTTAATTAATATAATTATACTTCTTTATAATTTACATGTGGAGAAGAATTTTTTTTCTTTTGCGTACATTCTTTTCATCGAGGGGAAAAAAAGGGGGTTGGGGGAGGGAAATAACCGATTTGATCAATTTTTAAAAATAAAGTTTGTCCTCTATAAAGTTAAATGTGATACAACTAGAACACCGTAGTTTCCCGCGCTGCATTTCAAACGCTTTGCAGGTTCTAATTTTTAACGGCTCGGCAGTCGGCACCAACAAGCAGCAGAAGGCAGGCTCGGTCGGTCACAGTTACATACATTCATGTGTATGCAGTGTCCAAGAACAATGCTGTGATAAGGAACCTGGACTTTGGTTCCTCTTCTTGTGACACCTGTTGTGTTCGTAACACCTCATTTATTACTGCAAGAAAATGGTGAGACTTATGCCCAGGTTTGCTACGAGATTTTATGAAAATCTCATCGCATGGGCTGACCCCAGAGTGCCACCAAAGTTGAGACCACTATGGCAGCATCCAGCTGGTAAGTAGATCAGTAGATGTTTTATTGTTTTCTAACTTTTGTTTTCTTTCTTATTAAAAAAAAAGAATAGATGATTTTTAGAAGTGTTTTATCTTGTTTGATAGATTCGGTTTTAAGCGTTTATTGCGTCTAATTAAGTATTCGTAACCTTCAAAACGGCCTACTCATCTCATTGTTTACTGATCATCTGATGCATGTGGGATCCTGATTGCATTCATTTCAACATACTCACAGCCCGTCTGAAAGAATATCAATATCTGTCTCCAGCCAGGACTCCCACCTTTACTGCCTTTACACTATTCAACTCAAATTCAAATAACTCAAAATTAACGAAAGTATACATACTTTTTCCCCAGCCTTTTCAACGGCATCAGTCATCGTAACTTTCACATTGTAATTTATCATTTAATTTATTTAGTCAATAAAGAAGTGCAACAACTTCGCTTCTCTTTTGCTTTGATAAATCAGAATATGTGATATCACTTTTTTGTGTGATTATAAGTATGCGAAATATTAAACAAGAAAATAATGGTAAGCTATAAGCAAAACTCAATATAATATAAAGGAGATAATGGATCAACCTGATGAACTGATTTTATTCTTCTTTTTTCTTTTCTCTTTCTCACTGATACCGAAAAGGTGTGGTTATATCATTTGTCGTTCTTGCGCTGCTCGATCTGTCTGAATGAATGATTTTCCTTTGTTGTTACATGTCTCAATCACTGCATCTATCCATCTTCTTCTTGGTCTTCCTCTTGGTCTTTTTGCATTCTCGAAAAGAACGCCCTTGATGCTGATTGGTAAGGATTCATTCTGACCAGGTGGCCCAACCATTTAAGTTGTTGTTGCTCTATATATTCTTGGCAGGGTTTTATTCCCTCTACTGATTTTATTAATGACCTCAAAATGCATGATTCTCCAAACGTAGATATTGCATGATACCTTGTAGCCACATGCACTAGTCAGAAGATATTGTTACTTTCTTAGGTACTATACATATTTTGTAAGACATAAATATTAAACAAACATTAAATTTAATTCAAACAATATATATATATATATATATATATATATATATATATATATATATATATATATATATATATATATATATATATATATATATATATATATATATGTGTGTGTGTGTGTGTATGTCCAATTGATATGATATTGATTAATCTTCCAACGCTCAAAGAGAAGATACAACAGTTATTAGCTATAGCTAATATTAATTTACTTATAAGATGTCCTTTTACATTTTGCAAATTAAATTGTCCAATTCGAAATCTAAAGTTTTATATTTGAGAAGTGGCGCGAGGTGGATAAAAAGCGTGCCATATCACGGATACTGCATTAACAGTGTCTGAGTGTATTCTGTTTCAAAGGACGTTTTTGAATGACAATTTGTGTACATGTCAGATAGTAATGGTAGAGATATGGCAAATGCATGTGTGCTTTGTAGTTGTGTTACTTTGTAGAACGCAGTCTAAGGAATATGTGATAGTATATATTTTACTAATTAATTACCATAATTATACTTGTTTATAATTTATATGTTTATGTTTGAAGTCATAAATGTCCGTGCGCGTAATTTATTCATTTATAACGTCATGTGTCATGACGAAAAAAAAATACATTTGGGGTAGGGGAAGACGATTAATAAACATTCCTCCCCTTTAACCAACATATCACTCCCAAATATTCGCCTCTGATTGATGTATACACCTGGATGCTTTGTCTTATTCCTGGTCTGGCATGCTGAGCGTGTCTGAGGTTTTTGGAGGCGATCCACACAAATGTAGGTAAAACATTCAGTTTGAGGCCATACAATTCTAGCAGCGTCAATTAAGAATGTTTTTATTGGAAGTTTGTTTGTTATATTGTGTGTGCACATTACAGTAGAATGTTTGTATGTAAAAAAAAAAAAACACAATTAAAAAAAGAGAGAATAAGAGCAGGAGAGAGGGAATGAGAGAGATAGCTTCATACATTGTTTGATATGTGAGTTGAAAAATGCATCAAAATGCAAAACTATTGTAAAGCTGATGGTAAGAGTGGACATTTTTTTTTAAATGGAAAAAAGGGTATCGTTAAAGCTGTAACCACCCCCCCCCCCCTTTTTTTTTCTTTTTTTTTTGCCTTTTTAAAATGTTCATTCATTCATTCATGGAAATGTGAGTTGGTGGGTTGACAGAGGTGGACAAAACAAGATAGACAGTCAAACTAGATGGATGGGAGAAAGGGCTTCGAAAGAATGAATGCTAAAATTAGAATGTACAGGAAATGACTTTGTGCTGCCTGGAAAATTAAAATGCATTGTCTGTAAGTGTAGACCGTGGATGAATGTATGGATGAGTTGGCGGCGAATAAAGAGGAAACAAATGACGAGGGGTTCGATTAAAATGATTGTTTGTTGCATGGATGGAGAATGAAAAAAAAGAAGATTGATGAACATGCACCCAACTTTCAAATAGAACATTGATGAACATGCACCCAACTTTCAAATAGAAGATTGATGAACATGCACCCAACTTTTAAATAGAAGATTGATGAACATGCACCCAACTTTCAAATAGAAGATTGATGAACATGCACCCAACTTTCAAATAGAAGATTGATGAACATGCACCCAACTTTTAAATAGAAGATTGATGAACATGCACCCAACTTTCAAATAGAAGATTGATGAACATGCACCCAACTTTCAAATAGAAGATTGATGAACATGCACCCTACTTTCAAATAGAAGATTGATGAACATGCACCCAACTTTCAAATAGAAGATTGATGAACATGCACCCAACTTTTAAACAGGAGATTGATGAACAACATACACCCAACTTTCAAATAGAAGATTGATGAACATGCACCCAACTTTTAAATAGAAGATTGATGAACAACATACACCCAACTTTCAAATAGAAGATTGATGAACATGCACCCAACTTTCAAATAGAAGATTGATGAACATGCACCCAACTTTCAAATAGAAGATTGATGAACATGCACCCAACTTTCAAATAGAAGATTGATGAACATGCACCCAACTTTCAAATAGAAGATTGATGAACATGCACCCAACTTTTAAACAGGAGATTGATGAACATACACCCAACTTATAAATAGAAGATTGATGAACATACACCCAACTTATAAATAGAAGATTGATGAACATACGCCCAACTTTTAAATAGAAGATTGATGAACATGCACCCAACGTTTAAATAGAAGATTGATGAACATGCACCCAACTTTTAAACAGGAGATTGATGAACATACACCCAACTTTTAAATAGAAGATTGATGAACATGCATCCAACTTTTAAATAGAAGATTGATGAACATGCACCCAACTTTTAAATAGAAGATTGATGAACATGCACCCAACTTTTAAATAGAAGATTGATGAACATGCACCCAACTTTTAAATAGAAGAAACGAAACCGGTAAACAAGTCGATTACAAGAAAACGTGGTGAAAAGATGGATGGATAGGCAGACAAACAATAAAAGAGATGAGCAGTTTAGATGGATAGACATTATTTCGACAGATAGGTAGATAGCTGGACTGTTGGAGAGGTGGGTATCAATAGATGGCAGGCACATGGATAGGCATAAACATACAAATATGCAAATAGATAAGTAAAGTGTGACAGATAGTTTGAGCTTAAACAAAATGATTGTACCAGATAGTTTGAGCTTTTACAAAATGATTGTTCCTGATAGTTTGAGCTTATACAAAATGATTGTCCCAGGTAGTTTGAGCTTATACAAAATGATTGTACCAGATAGTTTAAGCTTATACATAATGATTGTACCAGATAGTTTAAGCTTATACAAAATGATTGTTCCAGATAGTTTGAGCTTATACAAAATGATTGTTCCAGATAGTTTGAGCTTATACAAAATGATTGTTCCAGATAGTTTAAGCTTTTACAAAATGATTGTACCAGATAGTTTAAGCTTATACAAAATGATTGTACCAGATAGTTTGAGCTTATACAAAATGATTGTACCAGATAGTTTGAGCTTATACAAAATGATTGTACCAGATAGTTTGAGCTTATACAAAATGATTGTACCAGATAGTTTGAGCTTATACAAAATGATTGTACCAGATAGTTTGAGCTTATACAAAATGATTGTACCAGATAGTTTGAGCTTATACAAAATGATTGTTCCAGATAGTTTGAGCTTATACAAAATGATTGTACCAGATAGGTTGAGCTAATACAAAATGATTGTACCAGATAGTTTGAACTTATACAAAATGATTGTACCAGATAGTTTGAGTTTATACAAAATGATTGTTCCAGATAGTTTGAGCTTATACAAAATGATTGTACCAGATAGTTTGAGTTTATACAAAATGATTGTTCCAGATAGTTTGAACTTATACAAAATGATTGTACCAGATAGTTTGAGTTTATACAAAATGATTGTTCCAGATAGTTTGAACTTATACAAAATGATTGTACCAGATAGTTTGAGTTTATACAAAATGATTGTACCAGATAGTTTGAACTTATACAAAATGTCTGTACCAGATAGTTTGAGCTTATACAAAATGATTGTACCAGATAGTTTGAGCTTATACAAAATGATTGCACCATATAGTTTGAGCTTATACAAAATGATTGTACCAGATAGTTTGAGCTTATACAAAATGATTGCACCATATAGTTTGAGCTTATACAAAATGATTGCACCATATAGTTTGAGCTTATACAAAATGATTGTACCAGATAGTTTGAGCTTATACAAAATGATTGCACCATATAGTTTGAGCTTATACAAAATGATTGTACCAGATAGTTTGAGCTTATACAAAATGATTGTACCAGATAGTTTGAGCTTATACAAAATGATTGTACCAGATAGTTTGAGCTTATACAAAATGATTGTACCAGATAGTTTGAGCTTATACAAAATGATTGTACCAGATAGTTTGAGTTTTTACGAAATGAGTGTACCCGATAGTTCGAGTTTATACAAAATGGCTGTAAAAGGTAATAGGTTATATATCTTTTTTTTTTTAGGTCCAAAGACAATATTTTTCTGGTCACCATTTGCCAAATGGGTAAGTTTGAATAAAATTAGCATGAAAATAGATCATGCAAGTAATATTATATCAAATGTTATTACTGAGAATTTTCGCATTTAACTTATGGAATGCTATTTACGGCATATATTTATTAAATTTCGTTATACTTGTTTTGTCAGTAAGTTTAGTTAAAAGGCACTAATGTCTGAATACCTTTTATTAAACTATAAATAAAGGATCATGTTTTAAATCTCAAATTTTGTCGTGGCTTTACCAGCGGGTCACTGTCAAAACTCAGCGAGCACAGTTAAAGCCACATGACTCAATCAAATTAACTAAAATGAAAATATTTGCAAGTGAGATCAAACAGGACAAATCTCTATCCCTCATATCCGGAAAGGTAATCAACTGCAGCTGCTGCATTGACAGTATGATAACAGTGCATCACTTGTTGTTACAACTTCCATCCCTACCCACATGGACCCGCGATGCCATTATCTTCCAACACACGTGACCATCGACAGCACACTCTTCACCTAAGTAGAACTACTAAGGGGGAGGTCATGCACATTTGTACAAGAAGAACCATCCACTGACTGCATTGTGAGTAATAAGCACGTGGCCGATGAAACACACACAAATTATATATACTTATATATAATAAATCACTTCATGTTTTCGCGGATTAGAGAAGTAAACTAAACTATGGTTATTGTTAGTCGAAGGCCCCAGTATTACTGCAAACGAATTAAGATCCATAATTAACATCCATAATTAAATAAAGGATAGAATTAAGTAAAGGCTGAAGAACCTAATCATCATCAAGTACCATGCATGCTGGCGTAGGTGATCGATCATATTTCTCCACAACTTTCGATCTTGACAGTTATTTATCATTTCTGTTGTTGACCTTCTGCCAAGCCATTCTCTTAAGCTGCCTGGTATCTTTTCTCTTTGCTTCCCTCTATCTCTTCGTATTATACTGAAGAACTTACAAACCAAAAAAACATGGTGTTCTTTGAAACATAAAAGGTGTCTGCTGTAATATCGTGGTTATTACTTACACGTTTCTATATCGAAGGAAAATAAAAACAAACTGAGATCTGTGATTATCTCAAAGAAGATGCCATAGTTTAAAATGTTATTTCATCGTATTTTCTCCTATATTTGTTCACTGTCTCCTTTGTTATACAACCCTAAGTCTAAGGTTATTCAGTTACCGTATTGCCTCTTCACACTTCAATTATGCTAAACCTTCCTTCACTTGTCTCTTCCATGCCCTTACTTCATGCATGTTTCGCGTGATACTTGCACTATTATTTTCAGCCTTATCTACAGGAAACCACTAATTGCTTTGTTGTGTCACGGATGTTTTTTAGACAATGCTTGATTATAGGAGAGTTAGGCTTTGAGAATAATAGTTTCTATAAATACATTTATTCATGATATCTGAACTAAGCATACTTCTATCGTTACTCGAGCTTGCTAGATATGTTGAAACCATTAGATGGAGGAGAGTAATGTGCTGGCAGATCTTCCTTAGCACACTTACCTTGTAGCAAGGCGCTGTGTCGAATTGCACAGGTTCGACCTTGATTCTGGCTGCGAATTTGTTTCCCGTTTTTTTTTTTTTTTTTCTGTTTATTTATTTATTCAATGTCTGTTTTATTATTATTTTTAAATACTTGGAACTTACAGGACAATGATGACCTAATAAGAGATTTATTATTGAGTTAGTATTTGCAAACGTGACACGACATGCAAATCGGGCCTTTGCTGTGTCGAGCACTTAGTTCACGCTTCAAACGGTTTAAATGAAGGCTGATACATAAATGTATATTTTATGTAGTGGCCTCACATCTTCAGAGACTCATTTTTTGTTTCCGTATATAGGGCCATTATTGGAGCTATTCGCTAGCACACAGATATGTTGCCCGATTGCACTAGAAAATATCAATTTCCAAGCACTGGCTAGAGTCCTTGGGACTTTTTCATCTAGTTTTAAATGTTCATGATTGTAGGAGCTTTATTGTTTTTTTTTTTTTTCAATTTTTGTCCGTTCAGTGGTGGCTGAATCGATAACTTGTCGAGCTCCAAACCAGGAGAACGCGGGTCGGATCCCGGTAGGGTCAAGTCTTTTCTTTTGGGGGTGAAATAAAAAAAATCTGACCCAAACTCCTCTTGGCGACTGTACAGGACAAGCGGCCTTTATTCTCCGGTCCTACAATTCCATCCGGCGGACCCCAGAAATGGGAAACCGCCATAAAGATAGATGTTTTAAGTAGCGTACTGCTATTACTTATCAGTTGCTGTCATGGCTCTTGCTTGCTGAGTTTGAGCACGTAGTGTGAGTTTTACCGTCCGTCGCCGAAACGACTAGGCACTCGATCACACCTCATTGGAGATTATGGGCTTCGGGAAGTAAACAGTATCAATCACTCAACGTAGGAGTTGAACCCGGTACATTTGAATTTGAGGCATGCATCTTACCTCAGTGCTACAGTAATATCTATAGTTTGGAATTCGTAAATGTTCTATTGTCCAGAACATGTCTTCTACAATCCCTGTAGAGCATAGGTCTTCCACAAACACTTTCCAAACCGTTCTGTTTCTTGCCATTCTTTTAAGATCATTTCATGTTTTCCCCATCATATTCAATTCTGCTTCTATCTGTCTTCTCCAAAAGTATTTTGGTTTTCCTCTTTGTCTCTTTATCTTGGGGATTCCAAAAAATGGCCTGTTGTGTAAAACTCTCAGTTGGTTTCGTGTGTCTTATCCTGCGCCATCGTCTTCGCTGTGTCTCTTTATCCACTGGTATTTGACTGGTACTTTTCCATATTTCTATGTCAGTGATTTTGTCCTGCCATTTCCATCCTTTTATTCCTCGCAAGCATCCGAAAGTCTGCATCTTCATGATTGTCATGTGTGTTGTTCTCCATGTTTCACGGCCATATATAATAGGACTGACTTAACATTGGAGTTGAAAATTTTTATTTTTGTATTTAACCTAATTTCATTAGATTAGAAACATTAGACATGTTTCCTAGTGCAACGAAAGCTCCTATTGATTTTGATATCCTTTTTTTTTATCATTCTGTTCCTCCCTCATTGTCTATATTACTGCCCAGATATATGTCAGGTTGTACGTCAAGAAGAGGTATTTCTCCTATTGTTATTTAGTTATTGCCAACTGTATTAATTCTTATAATTGTGGTTTTATCTATATTTATTTCCAGTCCCAACTGTTGTGATCTCTCATCAAGTATGCTCATTTTATCCTGCATCTGTTGATAATTATGTGATAGGAGAGATATGTCATCAGCAAAGTCTGTCATTAAGTTGCTTGGTCAGTGACCACTGAATTCCATTTCTGTTGTTCAGAGTTATTTTCATAATCCAATCTATGGCCAATGGAAAGAGAAATCGAGATAGAATGCATCCCTGCCTTACTCATGTTCATATTTCAAATGCTTCTGTAAGCTGCCCTTCGTGCACCACACTACATTTCATTCCTTCAGACATTGTTCTTATCAGGTTAATAAACTTAATGGGGATTTCGTAATGACTCAGAAACTTCCAAAGGATTCCTCTGTCTAAACTATCAAAAGTCTTTTCGTAATGTATGAATCCGATTCCATGACATGTAGTATAGGGTAACTTGAGAGCTAATGTGTTAGCTTGGACATCCGGTGAAGGTTTGTCAAGGCAAACAACAAATAGATGATCCTAACATTTTGGCGTAAAGTTCCTACTAGGACGGGTGGTGGGGGCATCACCCAGACACACACAAAGCACGATAATATAGAAATGTGGGGTTGAAACTCGTAAAGTAGAGATACGAATTAATGGACTTATAATGGGGGATGTGGGCATGGAGGGGGTGGTCTAGATGTACGTCGTCGGCCTCTGGACAAGAAGTACCTTAACACTGACATCGTCTCTGGAGACAAATAATAATAAATGAATATTATTATAGAGGGAAACTTCCGAGGCGATAATCAGCGAATCAATTCAGAGGAAGAGGTATGTTTACATCACTTGGAAAAATTGACAAATAATCAACAACAGAAAAAAATATGGACCAAAGCAGGATCGAACCCGTACTCAGTGGCACAGCGCCTTGTCACGAAAAGCCAAACGCTAGGATTTTTAGCTGAGTGGCAGTGTTCCCTAGCCTTTGGCTTTTCGTGACAAGGCGCTGTGCCACTGAGTACGGGTTCGATCCTGCTTTGGTCCATATTTTTTTCTGTTGTTGATTATTTGTCAATTTTTCCGAGTGCTGTAAACATACCTCTTCCTCTGAATTGATACATTGACTCAGGGCAGGATTTTCCTATTACTACTGAATAAAGGACAATCTAGATACTGATTATAATCGTGATGCTGACTAAAGTACAATCTTTATACCAAATATAATCCCGATGCTGATAACGATATATCTAGAAGCTGATTGCAATTCAAATTCTGACTATAACACAATCTTGGTACTAATTGTAATTTCAAGACTGTTCTATTCTATTATTTCATGTAATCGGTTTCACTGCAGTCGGGGCATCCCCTTATCCGCTCCACCGACCGTCCCAGCATTTCTTGAAGGGTAATCGGACTGACTGGTCCTATAAAGTGTTGATCCCTCTAAACACTCCGGATCGACCAGATCCCTTTTCCACCTTTAGACTCCTCAGTCTCACAATATATACATCATTGCCCCACTAATTCCCCTCCTCTTCTCTTAACGAATGAAGAACAAACTTGGCGATGTCCTCTTTGTCGAGAGTAAGGCAACACTCAGTGCCAAAGCTGCCAGTGAGTTTATCAGCTATTTCATTGCCATGTACACCAACGTGCCCTGGATAGTACACCCATGTTAACGTGTTCACTTTGGAGTCATCCAAGTGCACCCACTCCTGCCGCAGACACTGTCAAACTTATGTCATACTTTGCGAGCCAGTACCAAGACTGAGTGATCCATATTATGTGTAACCAACCAAGTTATCGCAGCCGTTGCTGCTTCTATCTCCATTCTTATTCTGGACACCGTAATGCCATATTCCCAATACTGACTACAATACAATCTAGATATTTATCGCATGCCCGATACTGCATAACTTTGAAATCAGTTAAAATGAAAGAGATGACTGTCATGACGTCTGAGAAACGTTGCTTAACCAGCACACTATTTGAGCCACCAGAATGCGTACCTTTCTCTAACCCAAAGAAAAGGAGCATCTCTAGGATTTTCCCAGCGCATTTTAAATGAGTTCTGTTAATCACTCATCAAGAAGGGCTTTTGCCTTTTGCTTTTGTTTTTTTCTGTTGTCTAACACTGTCTTCCCTTTAATAATTAAATGTTTGTCTTCATCTCTTTTTCTTAGTCGCTTTCTGACACACAAACGCTCGCGCGCATTCTCTGACTTTCTCTCAAATATACTCTAGCTCAAAGTACCCACGCATGTGCATGCACTTACATTGTAGCTTGGTTGCTCTCTCTTTCACTTTATCCCCCTTTGTCTATCTTCATACTTCTTCCATCTCCCCGTCGTTCTTCATACTTCTTCCATCTCCCCGTCGTTCTTCATACTTCTTCCATCTCCCCGTCGTTCTTCATACTTCTTCCATCTCCCTGTCCTTCTTCATACTTCTTCCATCTCCCTGTCTTTTTTCATACTTCTTCCATTTCCCTGTCTTTCTTCATACTTCTTCCATCTCCTTGTCTTTTTTCATACTTCTTCCATCTCCCTGTCTTTTTTTTCCATACTTCTTCCATCTCCCTGTCTTTTTTCATACTTCTTCCATCTCACTGTCTTTTTTTATACTTCTTCCATATCACTGTCTTTTTTCATACTTCTTCCATCTCCTTGTCTTTTTTCATACTTCTTCCATCTCCCTGTCTTTTTTCATACTTCTTCCATCTCCCTGTCTTTCTTCATACTTCTTCCATCTCCCCGTCTTTCTTTATACTTCTTCCATCTCCCCGTCTTTCTTCATAATTCTTACTGCTCACCGATATCTTATATCACTCCTTTGACCCCATTGGATATTCAACCTTTTAGTTCTATATTCTTAAGCAAACTTCACAGATGAAAGCTATTTCCCACACGAGTACCTAAAACGATTGCACCAGCTGTTCGTTGGTCGGTTTAAAAAAAGCCATAGTTTCATTACCATTGCTGGAAGGCGTGCATTCATTCTATGGCGGGAATTATTCCTAGCTTTTTTCTTAGTTCTTCATTTCTGATCTTATCTCTCAGGCTGTTTCTTGTCATTCGTCTAACACATTTCATCTCAATAAAGGTTATTTGTCTTATTGTTCTTGCATCTAGAGTCCAGACTGGGATTGATTTTTATAGATTTAATGTAATAAAATACTTTCATGTTTATTGTAACAAAATTATATGAGTTTTGTATATTTCTACTGGAATCCAGTGTTCAAAATTCTCTTTTCACAAACATATTATGTCTTTGTAAAGCTCCAAAATAAGTCATTGCTTGAAATAAAACGCATGTCTTTAGTAAACGGATGTGCGCAAATGTTAAGAATTGTATATGAAATATCATAAATGTGTTTTTATTAGTTCTCGTGCTTAATGAATTTGGAGATCATTGTCTTCAAACAAAACAAATACATATGAAAACACAGCAACTGCTATTATATCATATTTTAATATTGTATCTCTGAATGTTGTATCTCTGAATGTTGTATCTCTGAATGTTGTATCTCTTATGTAATAATAGAAAGAACAGGATGAGTAATGTGGACCAGATTTGGGACACTGTGAAGGTTGAAGTGTGTGTATGTCTGTGAGGGGGGGCGGGGGGGGGGGGAATTGCAGACTTGATGCAAGAAGCCACAAGGTATGTCGACCACAGACAGCTTCGTCGGTTCGTGGCCTGTGGCAAGTAAAGTAGAATACTTAGGAGAAATATACTTTTGCTTATCAATTTTTGGGGGCAAAGAGGGGGGGGGGGCGCTGTTTACTTAATGCATAGCCTCATTCTTATCTCATGACCTGGTTTTCATGGCTTTATTTTTATGTGAACCTGTCAACGCGCCTTGTGCCCTATTTAAAGTGTCGATTTTAATTAGAATTAGGCCCTCTGTATGAATTGTCTATCCTAATTAAATGTAATTTTGTGTGTGTGTTTGGACCGGAATAAATTAGTCCGCTGCATAAATTAGTAGAAGAAATACCTAAATACTGGAAAGTGTTTGTTGAAGAGGGAGCTTAAAAGGAAGAAGAAGAAGATAAATTAATAGATCGCAGGATAAATGTCTTAAAGATAAATAGTCAACATATGTAACAATTTTGAATATCAAGTGGTCAATTTTCCGTGTATCATTTGTGGTGTATAATTATGGTAAGGGATGGAAAAATAATGATTCGTTTTTGCCACTTTTATTGATGATGATCACTCGATTGGTGATACCAAATTAACAGAACTCAGTAAGAGGTGTTTGTGACCAAATGATGTTTCCACTAATTGCGGACTGAGAGTTTTATTATGATGACGTATGATCGAGTGATCTTTTCGAGCATTGTTGGAAGTTTATATCTTGTAGTACATACACAACATGCAGTGTAGTGTCGCACAGGATCATGGGATGCCAGAGATGCTCAGCGCATGCTGGTGGTGGTCAGTGAACCAAAGATGATTTTCCCTGCTCCAGTGGCGTAACGTAGGTTACAAGCTTCCAAAGCAAGGCGGGTATTGCGCCCCTTAATTTGCTGGGTTTTTAAAAATTAATTATTACTACTTTCTATTTTTCTTTAGAATGTTTTTTTTTCTTTTTTGCGCCCAGTGCATCTGTCTTTCAGCCTCCAACCCCATGACGCAACGCCGGTGTCCTTCTCCAACATTCTGTGTAGTTTCTGAAACAGGCTAGTTGTGAATGAAGAGAAACCCGGTCCTAAATTATTGTATCGCAGACGGATATATTGGCTTTAAAGACTTTCTATATTTGTGTTGAGTTTCTTAGACCTAGGTGATTTGGCGCGCTACAACAATATTCTTGATGTCCTGATTTCTGTTGTAAAATTCGAAACATCTCATTGTAGCGAATATTGGTAACACTTGGTCTTCTATATTACTAGACACATTCACTTCACTGACTATCTGTCACTTGGTCTATCCGTTGTGACGTAGACTGCTCCTATGGAGTCTCGCAAAAGAGTTCAAATGGCGTCACGATTGATCTCCGGGTCATTAACCCTGCCAGTTCGACGGAAGGTCAACTTATTCGTGCTCTCCAAAGGTGCATAATGCCCTTGCCAGGACGAAGTAGAGGAACCGGAAATTAGATATTAATACAAAAGTCTGTCAGAGCGGTACCGTGCAGTGGCGAAACTTACTCAAATACTTATGTACAGTTCATAGGGAGAAAAGCTAAATATAGTGATGAAAAGCCCTGTCTTTGTGGATTGTCAAATTCTCGTTAGCATCGTTTACAAACAAAAAACAAAACAAAAAACACTTGAATTTTTGCATGTTTTGCTGCAAAGAACAACATCATATAGTTCGTTCACAAATTCATTCCACAGAGTTGATCAATTATCTTGGAAATTGATGAATTTCTGTAATTCTTTTTCATGAAATCTTATTTTTTCACCGACCTTCAGATTTTATAACATTTAAGTACAAAGGTAGTCTGAATTGTGCACAAATCGTTTTTTGTTATATAACTTTATGAAAATATCAAACCACACTTCCAAGTATGAAACGGCCACGAAAATATGAATGTTTTCATTGATTTGTTGAGGCACGATTGTTCTATTCAACTCCTTTTTTTCTGAAGATACATTGAATCTGATACTGTCCCGCATTATTAATTTAAAGTTACTATTATCTGGTCGTTGATCCGGTATGTAACACTATGAGAGAAATGTAATGTACTGTGAGTAGTATACAATGTTGTATTTGACCCGAATTTAGGTGCTAAATTAACAAAGATATATAGTAGGTGCGCGGCGCACCTAATGTACACGAGAGACAAGGGGAGTTAACCATGCCATTTCGTGTCCGGATGTTGACCTATAGTCCCGGTGACCGCGGAAGTGCCCTGTTTATGTCTGGTGTGTGCTGACTTTGGAGTTCTTTATGTACTTGATCGTTAGTGATAGGTTAGTAGATTATATAACATCTAGGAAAAACGAGCAATATAAAACAGAAGACAAAATATATATTTTATTCTTTTATTAGCTCAATAGGTGTATAACATACATTGATATTATATATCATTACAAACATAGTCAGTGCATTGAGTAAATATATAGCACAAGTATAACAATTATTTATAGCTATGTAGTTGGGTGTCAGCTTAACGTTGTACCATAAATGAAGCATAAGGGTGAAACAGTTAGAGATTACTGGTTAGTCTAAGCTGGTAGTGTAAATATGTTCCTCGGTGTTAGTGGTTCGCTATCTCTCTCTCTCTCTCTCTCTCTCTCTCTCTCTCTCTCTCTCTCTCTACTATTCCTGCCTAGATTTCCCTCCATTGAAACACTTACTCATTCTCTCCATTTATCCCTATCATCGCGCCTTCCTTCTATCTCTCTCTCTCTCTCTCTCTCTTTCTCCCCTATCCTCTCTTAGACTTCTAACCTATCAGTCCACCCTCCTCCTCTCCCTTTAGCTCCCCCGCCCGCCCTCATATTTTTAGCGTCCATCCTATTGTAACACTTGATTATTCTCACCATTAATACATAGCATCTCACCTTCTTTCTCATAGGCTTCTCTCTCTCGCTCTCTCTCTCTCTCTCGCGCTCTTCTAACCCGACTAGACTTCTCTCCTACCATTCCACCTTTCTTCCTCTCTCTCTCTCTCTCTTTACCTCGCCTAGCGTTCCGCCTTCATTCGTATTTTTACCTTACCACCAGTGTAACACATTAATAACATTGAATATCAATTACAAAAAGACTTGAAATATTTACTTTTTAAAGAACCAATAAGATAAACATATGAAAAACGAAGGAATAATACACTCGACAAAGCTTAACAGACGTACTTTATACACATCACCATTAATACAACTGAAATTCCTTTAATGATAACCTATCACATCGTTATGAGCTAAGAGAAAAACAGAAAAAAAAAATTCAACTTACACCGTAAAATATTCCACTACAACACAGACCGCTAGACTGAACAGTACTATGAAAATAAACGGCCGTGAATCAAGCGCGCTTATAACACGAAGTCTCACATCCGACTAGTTTAAATATAATCTGGTAAATAAAAGTTAGGAGACAAGGGCAGAAACCTAGGAGGCAAGGGTAGAAACCTAGGAGGCAAGGACAGAAACCTAGGAGGCAAGGACAGAAACCTAGGAGGTAAGGGCAGAAACCTAAGAGGCAAGGGTAGAAACCTAAGAGGCAAAGACAGAAACCTAGGAGGCAAGGGCAGAAACCTAGGAGGCAAGGACAGAAAACTAGGAAGCAAAGGCTGAAAACAAGGAGGGAAGATCAGAAATCTAGGAAGCTGTGTTAGAAAACAAGGAGGGAAGGTCAGAAACCTAGGAGGCAAGGTCAGAAACCTAGGAGGCAAGGTCAGAAACCTACGAGGCAAAGGCAGAAACCAAAGAGGCAAGGGCAGAAACCTAGGAGGCAAGGTCAGAAACCTAGGAGGCAATGTCAGAAACCTAGGAGGCAAGGGCAGAAACCAAAGACACAAGGCAGAAACCAAAGAGACAAGGGCAGAAACCTAGGAGGCACCTCGATGGACAGCTAGACAACGGAAGAAGCAGAGATTATCATTGTAAACTTTAGAATGGGAATCGGTTTGAAGGATATTATTACCTTGATTTGATGCAATGTAGTGTGGGATATCTAGCAGACACCCTATAGGATAATCTTGAAGTTTATAAACATAAACACTCGTACTGACTAAGGCTTCCAAGGTGTATTTGGTTGTCTCCCTATTTTTGTCTGTATAACCTAATATATCACTTTCATTTAATCTATCGATATACGTTTCAAAGTCATTTCTGTTGTTAACTAACAAGGGTTTGTCTAACCCTGTCGCGTTATTTGAGCTTGCGTGAAAGTAACGCAGCCCCTGTGTATAGACCAAATCGCAAACATTTTACCCCAGAACACAAAAAATTTAGGCTCATACTCAAATGTCGATCCCAAAACCATAAAAAGCTACTCCCATACTCATACTAGTTAGACACATCGAACAGATAGTTACATCCAAAGTCCCAAATAGTTAGGCCAAATCACTAACATTTTACCCACAGAACACAAAAATATAGGCTCATACGCAAAAAAATCGACCTCAACACCCTAAAAAGGTACTCACATAGTCATACTAGTTAGACACATCGAACAGATAGTTACAGCCAAAGTCCCAAACAGAGTGGCCATATCACTAACATTTTACCTCCAGAACACAAAAATTTAGGCTCATACTAAAAAAGTCGACCTAAAAATCAAGAAAAAGCTACTCACATAGTCATAATAGTTAGACACATCGAACAGATAGTTACATCCAAAGTCCCAAATAGTTAGGCCAAATCACTAACATTTTACCCACAGAACACAAAAATATAGGCTCATACGCAAAAAATCGACCTCAACACCCTAAAAAGGTACTCACATAGTCATACTAGTTAGACACATCGAACAGATAGTTACAGCCAAAGTCCCAAACAGAGTGGCCATATCACTAACATTTTACCTCCAGAACACAAAAATTTAGGCTCATACTAAAAAAGTCGACCTAAAAATCCAGAAAAAGCTACTCACATAGTCATAATAGTTAGACACAACGAGTCGAAAGTTATATTCAAGCCACCTCAACACCATAAAAAAGGTACTCACATAGTCATACTAGTTAGACACATCGAACAGATAGTTACAGCCAAAGTCCCAAAAAAAAAAAAAGTTTGGTCAAATCGAAACTATTTTACCCACAGAACACAACAATGTAGGCTCATACTAAAAAAAAAAATCGACCTCAACACGATAAAAAGGTACTCACATAGTCATACTAGTTAGACACATCGAACAGATAGTTACATCCAAAATCCCAAATCACTAACATTTTACCTCCAGAACACAAAAATTTAGGCTCATACTAAAAAAGTCGACCTATAAACCATAAAAATCTACTCACATAGTCATACTAGTTAGACACATCGAACAGATAGTTACAGCCAAAGGCCCAAACAGAGTGGCCATATCACTAACATTTTACCTCCATAACACAAAAATTTAGGCTCATACTAAAAAAGTCGACCTAAAAATCCAGAAAAAGCTACTCACATAGTCATAATAGTTAGACACGAGTCGAAAGTTATATTCAAGGTCCAAAAAAAAAAAAAACCGTTATTTTAGACATCCCCATTGCAAAAATTTACATAAAAAACCACTTTTAGGATTTTACTCCCTTAGCATTTTTGAGGGTTACGCCCATTAAATCGGTAAAAAAAATCGTAATTTTAGCACGTAGGCTTACCTAAAACTTTATTTTAGACATCCCCACACCAAAAATTTACTTAAAAATCACTTTTGAGATTGTTACCCCCTTACCATTTTGAGGGTTACGCCCATGGAATCGATAAAAATCGTAAATTTAGCACATAGGCTTACCTAAAACTTTATTTTAGACATCCCCATTGCAAAAATTTACATTAAAAACCACTTTTAGGATTTTACCCCCTTATCATTTTTTTGAGGGTTACGCCCATAGAATTGATAAAAATCGTAAATTTAACACGTAGGCTTACCTAAAACTTTATTTTAGACATCCCCACACCAAAAATTTACTTAAAAAGCACTTTTGAAATTGTAACCCCCCTTACCATTTTTGAGGGTTACGCCCTGAAATCGATAAAAATCGTTAATTTAGCACGTAGGCTTACCTAAAACTTTATTTTAGACATCCCCATAGACATCCCCACACCAAAAATTTACTTAAAAATCACTTTTGAGATTGTTACCCCCTTACCATTTTTGAGGGTTACGCCCATGGAATCGATAAAAATCGTAAATTTAGCACATAGGCTTACCTAAAACTTTATTTTAGACATCCCCATTGCAAAAATTTACATTAAAAACCACTTTTAGGATTTTACCCCCTTATCATTTTTTGAGGGTTACGCCCATAGAATTGATAAAAAATCGTAAATTTAACACGTAGGCTTACCTAAAACTTTATTTTAGACATCCCCACACCAAAAATTTACTTAAAAAGCACTTTTGAAATTGTAACCCCCCTTACCATTTTTGAGGGTTACGCCCCTGAAAGCGATAAAAATCGTTAATTTAGCACGTAGGCTTACCTAAAACTTTATTTTAGACATCCCCACACCAAAAATTTACTTAAAAATCACTTTTGAAATTGTTACCCCCCTTAAAATTTTTTAGGGTTACGCCCCTGAAAGCGATAAAAAATTGAAATATAACCTCAAGGCATACCTCCCACATAATTTTTGACACCCCTACATATCAAATTCCAACAAAAAAACAACAAAAAGCTAGTAGTAGCAGTGGCTGTTAACCCTAACATACTACTTCTCGTGCATGTTTTGGCACCGAAACAGTTTCAGTGCCAAATCTATTGTATTTCGGTGCATGTTATTCCACTTTTCTGGTGAGTTCACAGCCACCGCTACTACTAGCTTTTTGTTGTTTTTTTGTTGGAATTTGATATGTAGGGGTGTCAAAAATTATGTGGGAGGTATGCCTTGAGGTTATATTTCAATTTTTTATCGCTTTCAGGGGCGTAACCCTAAAAAATTTTAAGGGGGGTAACAATTTCAAAAGTGATTTTTAAGTAAATTTTTGGTGTGGGGATGTATAAAATAAAGTTTTAGGTAAGCCTACGTGCTAAATTAACGATTTTTATCGCTTTCAGGGGCGTAACCCTCAAAAATGGTAAGGGGGGTTACAATTTCAAAAGTGCTTTTTAAGTAAATTTTTGGTGTGGGGATGTCTAAAATAAAGTTTTAGGTAAGCCTACGTGTTAAATTTACGATTTTTTTATCAATTCTATGGGCGTAACCCTCAAAAAATGATAAGGGGGTAAAATCCTAAAAGTGGTTTTTAATGTAAATTTTTGCAATGGGGATGTCTAAAATAAAGTTTTAGGTAAGCCTATGTGCTAAATTTACGATTTTTATCGATTCCATGGGCGTAACCCTCAAAAATGGTAAGGGGGTAACAATCTCAAAGTGATTTTTAAGTAAATTTTTGGTGTGGGGATGTCTATGGGGATGTCTAAAATAAAGTTTTAGGTAAGCCTACGTGCTAAATTAACGATTTTATCGATTTCAGGGGCGTAACCCTCAAAAATGGTAAGGGGGGTTACAATTTCAAAAGTGCTTTTTAAGTAAATTTTTGGTGTGGGGATGTCTAAAATAAAGTTTTAGGTAAGCCTACGTGTTAAATTTACGATTTTTATCAATTCTATGGGCGTAACCCTCAAAAAAATGATAAGGGGGTAAAATCCTAAAAGTGGTTTTTAATGTAAATTTTTGCAATGGGGATGTCTAAAATAAAGTTTTAGGTAAGCCTATGTGCTAAATTTACGATTTTTATCGATTCCATGGGCGTAACCCTCAAAAATGGTAAGGGGGTAACAATCTCAAAAGTGATTTTTAAGTAAATTTTTGGTGTGGGGATGTCTAAAATAAAGTTTTAGGTAAGCCTACGTGCTAAAATTACGATTTTTTTTACCGATTTAATGGGCGTAACCCTCAAAAATGCTAAGGGAGTAAAATCCTAAAAGTGGTTTTTTAATGTAAATTTTTGCAATGGGGATGTCTAAAATAACGGTTTTTTTTTTTTTTGGACCTTGAATATAACTTTCGACTCGTGTCTAACTATTATGACTATGTGAGTAGCTTTTTCTGGATTTTTAGGTCGACTTTTTTAGTATGAGCCTAAATTTTTGTGTTATGGAGGTAAAATGTTAGTGATATGGCCACTCTGTTTGGGCCTTTGGCTGTAACTATCTGTTCGATGTGTCTAACTAGTATGACTATGTGAGTAGATTTTTATGGTTTATAGGTCGACTTTTTTAGTATGAGCCTAAATTTTTGTGTTCTGGAGGTAAAATGTTAGTGATTTGGGATTTTGGATGTAACTATCTGTTCGATGTGTCTAACTAGTATGACTATGTGAGTACCTTTTTATCGTGTTGAGGTCGATTTTTTTTTTTAGTATGAGCCTACATTGTTGTGTTCTGTGGGTAAAATAGTTTCGATTTGACCAAACTTTTTTTTTTTTTTGGGACTTTGGCTGTAACTATCTGTTCGATGTGTCTAACTAGTATGACTATGTGAGTACCTTTTTTATGGTGTTGAGGTGGCTTGAATATAACTTTCGACTCGTTGTGTCTAACTATTATGACTATGTGAGTAGCTTTTCTGGATTTTTAGGTCGACTTTTTTAGTATGAGCCTAAATTTTTGTGTTCTGGAGGTAAAATGTTAGTGATATGGCCACTCTGTTTGGGACTTTGGCTGTAACTATCTGTTCGATGTGTCTAACTAGTATGACTATGTGAGTACCTTTTTAGGGTGTTGAGGTCGATTTTTTTGCGTATGAGCCTATATTTTTGTGTTCTGTGGGTAAAATGTTAGTGATTTGGCCTAACTATTTGGGACTTTGGATGTAACTATCTGTTCGATGTGTCTAACTAGTATGAGTATGGGAGTAGCTTTTTATGGTTTTGGGATCGACATTTTGAGTATGAGCCTAAATTTTTTGTGTTCTGGGGGTAAAATGTTTGCGATTTGGTCTATACACAGGGGCTGCGTTACTTTCACGCAAGCTCAAATAACGCGACAGGGTTAGACAAACCCTTGTTAGTTAACAACAGAAATGACTTTGAAACGTATATCGATAGATTAAATGAAAGTGATATATTAGGTTATACAGACAAAAATAGGGAGACAACCAAATACACCTTGGAAGCCTTAGTCAGTACGAGTGTTTATGTTTATAAACTTCAAGATTATCCTATAGGGTGTCTGCTAGATATCCCACACTACATTGCATCAAATCAAGGTAATAATATCCTTCAAACCGATTCCCATTCTAAAGTTTACAATGATAATCTCTGCTTCTTCCGTTGTCTAGCTGTCCATCGAGGTGCCTCCTAGGTTTCTGCCCTTGTCTCTTTGGTTTCTGCCTTTGTGTCTTTGGTTTCTGCCCTTGCCTCCTAGGTTTCTGACATTGCCTCCTAGGTTTCTGACCTTGCCTCCTAGGTTTCTGCCCTTGCCTCTTTGGTTTCTGCCTTTGCCTCGTAGGTTTCTGACCTTGCCTCCTAGGTTTCTGACCTTGCCTCCTAGGTTTCTGACCTTCCCTCCTTGTTTTCTAACACAGCTTCCTAGATTTCTGATCTTCCCTCCTTGTTTTCAGCCTTTGCTTCCTAGTTTTCTGTCCTTGCCTCCTAGGTTTCTGCCCTTGCCTCCTAGGTTTCTGTCTTTGCCTCTTAGGTTTCTACCCTTGCCTCTTAGGTTTCTGCCCTTACCTCCTAGGTTTCTGTCCTTGCCTCCTAGGTTTCTGTCCTTGCCTCCTAGGTTTCTACCCTTGCCTCCTAGGTTTCTGCCCTTGTCTCCTAACTTTTATTTACCAGATTATATTTAAACTAGTCGGATGTGAGACTTCGTGTTATAAGCGCGCTTGATTCACGGCCGTTTATTTTCATAGTACTGTTCAGTCTAGCGGTCTGTGTTGTAGTGGAATATTTTACGGTGTAAGTTGAATTTTTTTTTTTCTGTTTTTCTCTTAGCTCATAACGATGTGATAGGTTATCATTAAAGGAATTTCAGTTGTATTAATGGTGATGTGTATAAAGTACGTCTGTTAAGCTTTGTCGAGTGTATTATTCCTTCGTTTTTCATATGTTTATCTTATTGGTTCTTTAAAAAGTAAATATTTCAAGTCTTTTTGTAATTGATATTCAATGTTATTAATGTGTTACACTGGTGGTAAGGTAAAAATACGAATGAAGGCGGAACGCTAGGCGAGGTAAAGAGAGAGAGAGAGAGAGAGAGAGAGGAAGAAAGGTGGAATGGTAGGAGAGAAGTCTAGTCGGGGTTAGAAGAGCGCGAGAGAGAGAGAGCGAGAGAGAGAAGCCTATGAGAAAGAAGGTGAGATGCTATGTATTAATGGTGAGAATAATCAAGTGTTACAATAGGATGGACGCTAAAAATATGAGGGCGGGCGGGGGAGCTAAAGGGAGAGGAGGAGGGTGGACTGATAGGTTAGAAGTCTAAGAGAGGATAGGGGAGAAAGAGAGAGAGAGAGAGAGAGAGATAGAAGGAAGGCGCGATGATAGGGATAAATGGAGAGAATGAGTAAGTGTTTCAATGGAGGGAAATCTAGGCAGGAATAGTAGAGAGAGAGAGAGAGAGAGAGAGAGAGAGAGAGAGAGAGAGAGAGAGAGATAGCGAACCACTAACACCGAGGAACATATTTACACTACCAGCTTAGACTAACCAGTAATCTCTAACTGTTTCACCCTTATGCTTCATTTATGGTACAACGTTAAGCTGACACCCAACTACATAGCTATAAATAATTGTTATACTTGTGCTATATATTTACTCAATGTACTGACTATGTTTGTAATGATATATAATATCAATGTATGTTATACACCTATTGAGCTAATAAAAGAATAAAATATATATTTTGTCTTCTGTTTTATATTGCTCGTTTTTCCTAGATGTTATATAATCTACTAACCTATCACTAACGATCAAGTACATAAAGAACTCCAAAGTCAGCACACACCAGACATAAACAGGGCACTTCCGCGGTCACCGGGACTATAGGTCAACATCCGGACACGAAATGGCATGGTTAACTCCCCTTGTCTCTCGTGTACATTAGGTGCGCCGCGCACCTACTATATATCTTTGTTAATTTAGCACCTAAATTCGGGTCAAATACAACATTGTATACTACTACTGTGTAACTGTATTATGTAGTTATGTTTTGATTAGGCTAGTCCTGATAAAAGGAGAAAATAAAAATATTACCAAATTTACCACATTACGATGTGCAAAGTGCACGTTCTCCAGCGCAATTATCTTTTATGTGTAATCATGTTCTCCGTGTATACATTTTAATGCTGGTTTGTGAAACGAGTCGGAGTTAGACTAGGTAGTGGCTACTGATACCGAAGATTGTAATGAACTGAATGCCTGTTAGAGAATTATCATCATCGAGTGTCTTTTCCGCAACGAAGGTTGGCTACCATGGATCGCCATTCTACTCTCTTTCTTGCTTTGATGGTACAGGCTGTCATAGATTGACTTGTCCATCTTTTGATGTTACTCGTCCATGTTAGTCTTGGCCTGCATTTGCCTCTTTTACCTTGTATTTTCCCTTCCAATATTACTTTTAGTAGGCTGTTGTATCTTTTAACGTGCCCCAAAAATTTCATTTGTCTTGTCTTAATTGTATTTAGTAGTTCTCTTTTTATTTTCAGTTGTTTTAAAACTTCATCGTTTGTTTTCTTTTGTTTCCATCCAATTCTACCTATTCTTCTATAAATCCACATTTCAAAGGCTTCAATTTTCTGTTCTGTTTTCTTGTCTAATGTCCATGTTTCTGCACCATACAGGAATATTGAGAAGACGTAACATTTTCCCATTCTTAGTTTCAGCCCTGCTGATATTTGTTTTGTTGTTGGTATATTTTTCATGGCATTAAAATTACTTTTTTGCCATACCTATTCTTTTGTTTATTTCAATTTTCCATTTTCTATCATTGGTTATAGTATGACCAAGGTAGTTGTAGCTCTGAACTGTCTCCAGATGTATTCCTTCAGCTGTGACATTTATTTGTAGGTCTTGAGAATTTTCTTTGTTTATAATCATAGTTTTAGTCTTTTTGATATTCATATCTAGTCCATATTTTTTTCTTGTTATGTTTATCACATTAAGCAATTGTTGTAGGTCTTTAGGATTTTCTGCTAGTAGAACAGTACCATCAGCATATCTTAGGTTATTGATTATCTTTCCTTTAATGTTTAGGCCTGGTATCTCTGAGATGATTTTAAAGATTTGCTCAGTGTATAGATTGAACAAGCTTGGTGATAGGATGCATCCTTGTCTTACTCCTCTTTTTATGTCCATGGGTGTAGAGTTCTCTATTTATTATTGCTGTTTGCTCCCAGTACAGATTATACATATTAGTCGTATGTCTGTGTCGTCAAGATTTATATCCTTTAGGCAGTCTATAAGTTGATTATGGTGTATTCTATCGAATGCTTTGGTGTAGTCTATGAAGCAGGCATATATTGCTTTTTTTACTTCTATGTACTTTTCAATCAATGTTCTCATGCTAAATATGGCTTCTTTTGTGCCACTGTTTTTCCTGAATCCAAATTGTTTCTCATCTAATTCAGTATTGATTTTATTCTGAATCCTTCCCGGTATAACTTTTAGTAGAATTGTTGTTACCTGGCTCATTAGGCTTATTGTTCTAAAATCACTGCATTCGACTGTACCATTCTTTTTAGGCAATGCAATGAAAGTTGATGTTTTTAGTTCGTTTGGTATGTATCCTGTATGGTATATGTCATTGCATATGTCTGTGATCACTTCGATGCCAAAATCTTCTAGAGCCTGTATCATCTCTATCTGTATATTGTCATGTCCTGCTGCCTTTCCCTTTTTTATTGTTTTTACAGCTTTTTCTACTTCAGATTTCAGGATTTTATAGTTGTATGTACATTTTATGAATGACTTTTTGTCCCTTTCGTCATGAAATAATCCTGTTATATATTCCTGCCATCTATCTATTATATCTTTGTTGTCTGTTAGCATTCTTCCATCTTTGTTTGCAATATATCCGCTTCCTGCAGCTTTTTTGTCTTTATTAGTCATTTTCTTTATTTCTATGTGTATCTCTCTTAAGTTTTGTTTACTTTCCATAATTTCGACTTCTAGACATCTTTGGTTAAGCCAGTCTTCTTGAGCCAGAGAATTATAGCTGGGCGAAATAGATTAACTGGCTTGGCTCGTTTGAGTAGGGAATAAAGAGGGAAGGATCCCCTGTTACCAATAAAATGTTATCATGAAGTCAATTGTGTTCAGTCGAAAGGCTGATCGCTATCGCAACCTGCTGAAAACGGTATCTTACATCCATTTAACGCCCATCTAATAGCCGACATGGAAACGAATTAATCGTAGGAGGAGCGCAAACAGCAACATAACTCTGAACTTTTCGCTCGCTTTTTTTCCGTTACAGTGTCTCCCATTTGTTAACTTTTTGCTTTAAAAAAGTAAAATTGTTGTCGGCATTTTTATTTTTTTTATTTTTAATAAATGAAATATTTCGAGATAAGTTATGTCGGAGTCGGAAAATAAGAAAAAAGACATTTGAGTCAACAGTTTTACTTCTTATCGCTGCCACTTTTCTTATCTGTTCCGTTAAGGAGATGACTGGATGGTCTTTATGTAAGGGGTTGACCCTTAGATAAGAAGGTCGCGGGTTCGAATTAAGCCACATGTGGTAGGGATATTTCTCTTCTAATCTGTGATTTCTGTGTGGTCCTCACTTGCTCTCTGGGCAGTGAGTTCTGTTGTTTAGCACTCTCGGATAACGAAGAAAGACAGGAAGCCCCTTGTGTGCTGTGCTCACGTTAAAGAATCATTGACAGTTAAAGAATTAAGCATTTTAAAAAAAATATACCCATACAGAAGACGGATGTGTCGGGCCGGGGGCGCAGATATCACGGCTTGTTGTAGACTAGCGACACAAAACATCCACACCCACTTAACTGGTGAGTGCAGAAGGCGAAGAAGAAGAAAAGGACGAAGAAGAAGAAGAGTGAGAGAGAAGAAGAAGGAGAAGAAGAAAGAAGAGGAGGGAAAAAAGAAGAGGAGGAACCCAATTTGAAATGATGTAACAGATAAACAGATAAGAGCAACTAAAGTATCAATAACATACAGTTGAATTAGTTTATTAAAGTCAGGCGCATTATGTATAACTGGATACTGTTGAAGTGTGTTTGAAATGCTTTTTTTGTATATTCTTGGGAAATGACATAATGTATGTGAATGTATGTAGCTGTTGGCTGGCGAGTGAAGCAAAATCTTATGTTGTTGTTTACAGACTCTGGTGATTGCAGGCCTGGGGGATATCAACAGACCAGCTGAGAAGCTAAGTCTACGACAGAGTACAGCGTTATGTGTTACTGGTAATGTTCTCTTGATCACTGGTTTAAATAGTATACATAACTACACTCTGGCAAGCACATAGGTACTCAAGCCTTCCTTCATATAACGCAAAGTATGCATGTAGATGTTTCCTCTAGCTCGCTGTTTACATACGATTATACCTCGCATGATCTCCTTTCGGATTCATTAGAATCAGTGAACCAGATCTGACCAAGAATCCACCCATACCTCCCCGTGATGGCTATAGAAATGACTATCCAGTCAGGTCTAGGGGTAAAAATGAAGGAGGGATATCAAGCCATATGCCAATAAAAAGCCTTCATGAAGTCGAATGTGCTGGGTCCAAACGCCACATTTATTGCTACTTACTTAACATTTATTTACGAATTCTCAGAATCTCATAACTTTATCTTTACCATTCAACATATGACTCATACATATATGTATATATAAGAAAAAGGAGAAGAAAAAACAAGCTCATAGAAAGACGTCTTATTTTTGTCTTGTAAACGTAAGTAATAGAGCATATTTTAAAAAAAAAAACATAAATAGCTTATTTAATTGTCTTGCCAAACTTTAAAAATTTCACTCAACTTTAAAGTTCAGAACGAGTTAAGTGGAGTTCACATATACTGAACACGAACATGTGAAGTTTGTGTGTGACGAGATAAGGATATAGCATAGATAATACACGTTACAACTATTTTTAGCCCTGGTACACAGGTATACTTATCAGAACGTAAAGCTCAATGGAGACTAATACACGGTTGGATGAAATGCGAAGAGTTATGTAACCAAGCTACCATGCATGTTGGATGAAAGTTATATCGACTAAGTAAATGTACTTCAAGGCCGCAGCCTGACGGTACAGAACGAGTAGTGGACGGTGGTGTTGTCGGACTTCGTCCCTCGTTTGATACAGTGCAATGGGTACTCGTCACACCTTGTGACGTATGCAGAATATGGAGTTGGTGTCAATATTTGTCCAGGACCATTAGCATGTTTATGTGGGATGTGGTCAGCATTACGCCAGACTGTACTGTTTTCTCAAAAAATAATTAATACCCTTTGTAAGTACAGTTCCTTGCCATGTATACATTAGTTGATTTGTTCATTTGTATCTTTTCAGGAAGATAAAATACACATGCCTCTTCAATTAAACATTCAAAGTGATTAGAGGAGATTATAACTTGCAATTAAAAAGAAAACTTTTGTGGTTAAATATGGAATATTTCAACCCTTTCTCTCTCCCCCCCCCCCCCAGCTCTCTATTTTGCCAATCTTTGATCTTTTTATTAGGAGCGTTAACTGCTATTGTTCACTGTTCATACATAAACATTTAATAGAGCTAAAAAAATATTTAAATTTGTGTTTCTGGTGTCACAGATTAAAGCCACTTTCATAAAATATCAATTTTAAGAATAAGTGAAATGACAAGGCATCATCCATGCACGCTACTAAGTTTCCAAGATTAGAACGAAAGTGCTACTTTGAGATGGAAACTAGCAGCTGTGTAAGAGGCTAGGTGAACTCAACAGTTGCGTTGTTTGGTAGAAAGAATTCGGCATGGGAATTAACCCCGACCACATAGTAAGCAAACGAATGCACTATCCACTTTGCCACGGCGAAGATTATGTGAGATCTCGCACGGAAGTACTAATTGGAGGGATGATGTCATGAGTAATCGCGTCGAGTGACACTAACCTTGGTAATGCCACTGAAGACGCCTGTTTGCAAACTATGAATATCGCCCTCCATTTACTCTTAGTTATGTCTATTGAAGTAAACCAATTGATCAGTTATAGTCGTGTTTATACGTTCATTAATCTCCTTATTAGTTTCCTACAAGCGGTGCCGTCAACATTTCGTGGATGCCTCTAAACTATCTATGAAACTTCGTCTTCTTTGCTACCTCATTTCCCTTTCAGCGTCGAGGGGGGATATAATTTTCGATCTTCTGTTGGCCTCTCCTTCTGTTATGTTTCGTAGTGTTTCCAATATTCCATCAGTCCATCTTTTTTCGCGGTCGACAACTGATATTCTCGCAAAAGTAAATTGAAGGCTCGTTGTGTAATGTTTTGGCCTTTCTGCCTTACTACGTGGCCAAATCATTTTATGTTTTTTCTTCTTTTTGTACTGTATGACGGGAATTATTCTTAGCTTTTTTCTCAGTTCTTCATTGCTGATCTTATCTCTCAGGCTGTTTCCTGCCATTCGTCTAACACATTTTACCTCGGTTGTTATTTTTACTGTTGTTCTTGCATTTAGCGTCCAGGTCTGGCATTGGTAGTATACCGTTGAAATGTGTAATGTAGAGTGATGATATAAGCACAGATAGCAAATATAACAAATACAGAATACTATGCGGGGGCCACGTTTAAAGCTGCAGAAAACAAACATAAAATAGTATTGAGCAACTAAACTAACAGAAAGACAAAAAAGCTACAACGTTTCGGCAAAAGCCTTCATCAGGTATAACAAACAAAATATACACATTAAACACAAAATTCTGAGTTAGAATTCACAACAACTACACTGCTCTAAAAAATGGCGGAAAAGACAGTGGCCAGGATTTTTGCAGCGTCGGATTAAAAGATTAATAAACAATAGGGCATGTAAGATTTAATTAGACCAAAGGAACCAAACAGTGAAAAACTGGAAAAATGAAAGGTGTCCAAAGGGTACTAAGAAAACGAGAAGAAGAGTGCACAGCACTTTTTTTCCAATTGTGCACTGTTTGGTTCTTTTGATCTAATTAAATCCTACCTGCCATATTGTTCTTTAATCTTTTAACTAGACTTTACGAAAATCCTGACCACCGTCTTTTTCGCCATTTTTAGAGCTGTGTAGTTGTTGTGTATTCTAACTCAGAACTGTGTGTTTAATGTGTATAGTTTTGTTTGTTATAACTAATGAAGGATTTTGCCGAAACGCCGTAGTTTGTCTTGTCTTTCTGTTAATTTAGCTGCTCAATACCATTTTGTGTTTATTTTCTTTATTTTAGAGTGCCCGTTTTGCCCCTACAATTATTTCCTTGTTTGACAATTGTTGTGATAGCTGTCCTATGATTTGACAAGCTTTGTTGCATCTTGAGTCAATCTCTGCTGTTTGTGAATTGTCGTTTGTCACGAGACTTCCTAGATATTTAAATTCTTTCACTTGTTTTAGTTGTCCGCCGTCCATCGCTTTGTTGATGTTCTGTTTCTATTTGGCGATATTCATGGCTTCTGTTCGGTTTATGTTGATTTTCATGTTGCATTTCGTGCCTGTGCTGCTAAATCTATTAAAATGTTCTTGTAGGTCTTCTATATTTCCTAGTATTTGAAGACCTATGTCTATGAACACATTGCCAGAACGGTAATCAGAACACGTGACCACACAAAGCCATCAACATTTATGTTCGACTTTACATTTTGTTACTTGTTAGCTGTCACAAAGTTACTGTCATACAATTTAGCTTTTTTTCAGTATAGAAAATGTGTTCTTTAATTTAATCTTTCAATATAGCAAGTGTGTTGTTTAATTTACTCTTTCAGTATAGCAAGTGTTTTGTTTAATTTACTCTTTCAGTATAGCAAGTGTGTTGTTTAATTTACTCTTTCAGTATAGCAAGTGTTTTGTTTAATTTACTCTTTTAGTATCGCAAATGTGTTCTTTAATTTACTCTTTCAATATAGCAAATGTGTTCTTTAATTTACTCTTTGAGTATAGCTAATGTGTTTAATTTACTCTTTCCTTACTTATCATTCTGCTATATGCAGTGTGCTCAGTGTCTGAGGAAGATAAGTTCCAAAACCATCCCTCGGATATCTAGTCACAGTTGCTTGTTTAAACTCATTAAAGTGACGTTTTAGTTATAATCATTTATATTAGGTGGCATATTACATCAATACATGTACAGCTTATGATGATTCAGAGAAACAACTACATGAACAAATAAGACACCAGGGCTAGCAGATAAATGCTTGCAACCAACTCAACTGAAAAGAACTTGTAACCATTTTTAGACTCCTGTCGAGCTACAACAGATTGAAGTGTCATATTCTCAAACCCTATGAATAAAAACCTATGATAGTATGGCTGTGGCACAGACACAATTAAGTCCAAGATATAATGAACAGAGAAGGCTATTTTGGCCATCATCAGTACTATACCGGGAGAAATGTTCTGGAGGGGGTCACCATAATTGAGCTGCCAAACGCTTTCTTCGAATTTATTAATATAGACGTCTAGGGGTGTACGCTGGAAAACACGAACATAAACATTTATCAAATCTGCAGCTTTGTGGATGAAAGATACATTCAATATCATACACTTCCCTCATTCGATTTCCTTCATTTAAATCGATGGGTTTTACAGTATAATCTCACTTTCTCTCTCTCTCTCTCTCTCTCTCTCTCTCTCTCTCTCACACACACACACACACTCTTTTTCATACACACTATTTGCGGTTTGAAGAAAAAAACCACAGATTTCCAATTAGTACAGTGCATTACACTATATCAATGTGCACACTATACTATATGTTTATCATCACACAGTTATCAATGTGCACACTATACTATATGTTTATCATCACACAGTTATCAATGTGCACACTATACTATATGTTTATCATCACACAGTTATCAATGTGCACACTATACTATATGTTTATCATCACACAGTTATCAATGTGTACACTATACTATATATTTATCATCACACAATTATTAATGTGTACACTATACTATATGGTTATCGTCACATATTTATCAATGTGTACACGGTACTATATGTTCATCATCACACAGTTATCACTATGTACACAATACTATATGTTTATCATCACACAGTTATCAATGTGTAGGCTTACACTATACGATATGTTTATCACCAAACAGTTATCAATGTGTACACAATACTATATGTTTATAATCACACAGTTATCAATGTAAATGTCTGCAAATCGTCACAGATGTGCAATGTCTGCACACAGCGTCCACCCACTGCCTCACTAACAACAATCTCTGTCCTCAGGTTTCATCTGGTCGCGGTACTCACTCATCATCATCCCCAAAAACTACAGCCTGTTCGCTGTCAACTTTTTCACCGGTCTCACCGGAACATTTCAGCTAACAAGGATTGGACTGTGAGTTGGCCGCCTTCTTAATTACTTCTACCTCCTCATCTATCACATCCATACATTAACGTTGATTATTTTGATTGAAGCAATAACTAGCTATTGACTTTGTGCGTCTCCATACAGCTTTATCCTTAAATAAGACTGAGTGATGGCTTATCACAAATGAAAAGACGATTAGGGGCTAAAGAGATGGGATTTCTCAGAAAAATATTGAGAGTTCTCTAGGCAGCCAAAAAAATCAACGAGGAAATCCTTAAAGGGGCCAGCATAAAAAGAGAGCTACTACAAAAAAATTAGCAGAAAAAAATGGACATTTTTCGGGCACATGAAAATAGAAAAGGAATATTTGGTTGCAACTAGCAAGAGAGATCGCAGACGACTAAGAGAGAAGAAGATACTAGAAATCTGTGTGTTGTGGCATAGTAAACGGTCAACAACAGAATTGATATGCATTGTAGGCAGATAATTGTGGAAGGACATGATCGCCTGAGCCAAGCGGTATGGCATATAATGGTGATACCATATCAGACTCGTTTCACGGCAATGTTTAAGTCTCCCTGCAACAGATGTTGGACTATGACCAGTATCACGCGCTTAAACTTATTTTAGCAATTAAAAAATATGAAATATATAATATCACACACAATATTCAGTCTATGTTGATTGTATGGAAGATACGGTTTCAGAGCAGCATGAGTCGAAACTTTAATTACCTTAGCATAATAACAGTTTCATGTGGGAGATGCAGATATGAATAAAATGCTGAATAATAGCACAGGTACAGGAGGCGTCATCCAGTAAAATTGAGATAAAGAGTCCTTCTTGTTACTTAGACTCTGACCTGGTACAGGGAGGTGATTCGTGAGCAATTAATGAACAAATGAATGTTCATTGGAGGCATGAATAAGCATGAATATATAAACATAAAAAATTACAGGAGAGTATTTTATGGGCGAAATGAGGAACAAGACTGAACGTTTCGACCTAAAGTCTTCATCAAACATGAACCAAAATAAACATGAAGCAGAAAAATTAATGCATATCTCGGCTGGTACTTTTGCGACTGTGGAGACTGACGTTTTCTTTCATGGTGTGATAGCACAGCGACTACAAGGTCTAGGAAGCAGTGAGACGTAAATGGCCCTAGGTGGACTCTAGATAGCGAACGGTTTTAAATTTAGAAAGGACAATGGGCAGGAGCAGATCCTGTTGAAAGGCTGAGAAAGGGGAAGACAGAAAGAAGAAATGGACACAGAGGTTTTTAGAGAAAGTAATGAAACGGTTTTCTTCCATATGAATTTAAAGAACCGATAAGGGCTTTTAAATGGAAAACAGGCTGTGAGTATCTACTCGGTAATTCCCATGAAAACCGACTTATAGCCCATATGGGTTCTTTAAAACCGAAGGGAATCAACTCTTTTTATCCATCTACTAAGAACCTCCATATCCGCATAGACAGATCCTGAAACAGCAGCTGTTACAGTCCATAATATCCTTTGATTATTTCGGGCCTGCACGTGGATTACAGCCCTTAGTAGACGCGGATCCAACTCAGTTGGATAGTTGGTTTCAAACTAGGACGGGCGTACATCTAGCGTGGATTAAAAAATGTGTTATCATTTTATAAGTATATAATTAAATTTCTAGCCATTAAACTGAATACATTTTAGTAAGGGACCTTTCCTTGGAACTCTCCATATTCACATGGCTAGCAATTCCGCCATATTACAGTTCATTTCAGCTGTCAAATTAGTTTTGAGAGGTCCCATTTTTTGTAGTTGAAGCATCTTTAGAATAAAAAAAAAATGACTACCTCTTCCATCATCATCATCATCAAGTACCGGGCCTACTGGCGTAGGTGATCATGTCTCTCCACATATTTCGATCTCGGCAGCTATTTATCATTTCTGTTGTTGACATTCTGCCAAGCCATTCTCTTAAGCTGTCTGTTATTTTTTTTCTCTTTGCTTCCCTCTATCTCTTCGCCCCTCAATGTTTCCAGTTGTTACAATATATTTCAGTTGTTCTCTTCTCATTACATGGCCAAAAAATGATGATTGTTTCTTCCTAATATTGGAAATTAACTCCCTTTTTGCTTTGACCTCTCTCAGAACATCTTCATTACTCTTCTTAGCTGTCCATGTACTCTCAACATTCTTTTGTAAAACCACATTTCTACAGATCCCACTGATTTTCTTGTCTGTTGTCATATTGTCCGTGATTCGCATCCATATGTTAAGATGGCTCTACATAACATTTAAGAACTCTTTTTCTTGTTTCTATTGTCAAAAATGGATTGCATAGTATCTTCCTCATTTTTTGGAATGCTGCTTTTGCCTGAGCCATTCTGCATCTCATCTCTTTTGTACATCTTCCGTCTGAGGTTAACAAAGTTCCCAAATATTTAAATTCATTTACCTGTTTTAATATTGTTCCACTTGTCTTTATTTTGCACTTTCTTTGCTGTTACCATTACCTCTGTCTTTTTGCTATTAAGGCCGAGTCCTTTATTTTTACTTTCTTTCACTATAATGTCCACCATTTCTTGTAACTCATTTTCACTCTTAGCGATTAAGACTGTATCATCAGCATAAAAGTAAAGTAAAGTACCCCCCCCCCCCCCCCCGTCACGCCAAGTGGCGTATAGGGAATATGGTGTTAGTGACCATAAATTTTACAGACCTTCGGCACATGATTTTCGGGGTAATGTGGTCGGTATTACGTCCGTGCCGCTTTACTTTCCCAGAAAAATCCGGTACCCATTTAAGGCTGGGTGAACCCGAAAGCCGTCGGTTGGGATCGAACCCTACTCCTTGTCCTTTGTAGTCCAGTTCACTAACCACTGAACTATCGCGGCTCCCTGTATCATCAGCATACCTTAGATTATTTATATTATGACCTCCAATTGTTATTCCAGGCATGCCCCTTATGAGTCTTAAAATAATCTCACTATAAATATGAAACAAATCTGGTGACATCACACAACCTTTGTCTAACACCCTGTTTTATTTGTTGAAACATTCCCAATTGGTTTCCAGTTCTTATGGCCGCTGTTTTTTGCCAGTACATGTTCTTTATTATTCTTAGATCTTTGCTGTCTACGTTTATGCTTTGCAAAATTTTGATTATTTATCGGTGCTTTACTTTGTAAAATGCCTTGGTGTAATCTATGAAACATAGGTATAGATCTGTTTTCACCTCTATGGCTCTTTCTACTAAAGATCTTATGATATAAATGGCATTGCTCGTTCCTTTACCTCCAACAAAACCACACTGTTCATCGCTAATTTCTGGACTGATTTTGTTTCGCACTCTTCGCATGATGATTCTTAGTAATATCTTAGTCATGTGACTCATAAGGCTTATTGTGCGATGATCATCGCATTCAATCGCACTCGATTTACTGTGTTTTAATTATTGTTACATGTGTTTTTATTGTGAAAAAAAGCACGTGAATTGTGTAAATGTGGGTATATTAATCAAGGAATGTTATATTTTGGTGTTGTGTTATTCTTCTTGTATATGGATTTAGCCGATCTCAAGAACGGTAAGTAAAATTTCTTTCTCATTTGTTGCTTTATTTTTGTCTTCTTCCAGCTTTTTTTTCTTGCTACTTTCTTTATACAGATATCTTATACCGTTGTAAACCACAAAAACGCTGTCACTCCTGCGATATTTTTTTTTACATGCAAAACAATAAATACATAAACAATGAAAGATAGCAGTTTAATAACATTTGTGTAACTGATATCCTGTCAAAGTTTGTGTTGAAATAAAGAGCCCGTCAGAATGTGGTTTTACAGTTTCCCCAGGCGCCTAGTAAAGGTTGACATTGATATTCATACACACAGACTTATCTAATAGCTGGATGAAATTGGTGATCTATATCAGCCGTGCTGGACGAACAACATAGTAGACAAGCAGCATCAAAGAATGTCGACGCAACCAAGCAGGCTGTTAACTGCAGTAGAGCCAATGTAGGTTAATTGCTGCACTGTGGCTCGGGTGGGAACCTGGCGTGCACGTCATGTAGATAAAACCGACAGTGAAATAACCCACGGCCGAGAACGTTTAAATGGGTAACATGCCAGTGAACATGTTCAAAGTCGTAAGACACACGCTGAAATGGAAGCTGCCTTAATCAAGTATTTAGAACTAAGAAAGGGAGTTGTAACTGAGAACGGAATGGCGCGAAAAATTCGTAATAAAGTGTTCTAGAGATACAGAAAATGAAAAATTGCTTATGCAACAAATCTATGTCAATAAAAATGAGAAAGAGAGTTCATCGGTGCTATATAGAACCAATTCTGACCTATGGAAGCGAATCATGGACAGTAGACAAACAAATGAAAAGACGATTAGAGGCCGCAGAGATGGGATTTCTCAGAAGAATGTTGAAAGTTCCCTGGACAGTTAAAAAGACCAATGAGGAAGTTCTCAAAGAGGCCAACACAAAAAGGGAGCTCTTAAAAAACATCAGAAAGAAGCAATCAACATTTTTCGAGCACATCATGAAAAGAGGAAAGTTGGAATACTTGGTTACAACTGGCAAAATAAAAGGAAAAGGAGAGGTCGCGGGCGACAAAGAGAGAAAATACTAGATAGCTTGGTGTCATGGCATGGAAAACAGTCAACAACAGAACTGATACGATGCACTGTAGATAGAAGATTGTGGAAGGACATGATCGCCTACGCCAACCGGTATGGCACATTATGATAATGAGAGATACAGAAGAAAGAAATCACTCCTTCAGTTCAAGACAGGGCCTAATTTAAAAGTAAAGTAAAAGGTTCTATCCACGCTTTGCTAGGGGTATGAGAATATGGTGTTAATGACCATATTTGTTCAATGACCACGACACATTCTTGTATGCTGTGGGCGCCATCACGTCAGGCCACATTTACTGCCAAGAAACATATCTAGTACCCATTGTTAGAGGCTGGGTGAACCCCAAAGCCTTTTTGGTCCGAAAACAAATCCTCCGGTTTTACCCTAGACTAAAGTAACTATAACCTATGGCCTCACTTTCAGTGTGGGTCTCAAGTTTGTTTATATTGTAATCTATGATAGACACCTTTTGGTGTTATTCTTTAACTTTAAGGGGGTCTCAGAGTTACATTTAGCTTAGCCAGCTCAGGGTCTCGCCAAGTTTAAATCCAGCCCCTGGTTCAAGGTCAGTAGGTCTCCTACATAAGACATTCTCAGCGTAAGAAATCCGTTCAGACAAAGTTCCGTGTTGCTGGAATTCTAGTCGAGGCAGTAAAAAATGTGTATGTATTGAAGTTTCTTGTAGGAGAACGCGGTCTTGTGTTTTGAAATAGTGTCAGGAAAATACGAGGCCTAATCTAGAGCAGAAATGATAGCAGGCGAAATCTTCTAAGAATTGAATCATCCACCCTTCTCATTGCCACCAAACTAAACGTGCTATGAATTCGACCAGACCAGGACTATAATATCATATTCTCACTAGTTCCGATCATGGCATACTCCTAAACTACGAAACTATAGAATTATAGACCATATACTATATACGCGTTTAGACATTTTTTTTCATAGTAAAAATATCAATGACAATGTTCGCTGTGAAACACGAAGAATATAAAAAATGACACAATCATGAAGATACATACCTTCATTAATGGATGCTTGCGCAGAAAAAAATGGATGGAAATGGCAGGTCAATATCACTAACATAGAATTATGGAAATGTACAAGTCAAGTACCAGTGGATAAAGAGATACAGCGAACTCGATGACGCTGGAAAGGACACACATTGTATTTAGGATGATCGAGCAGGTAAGTCGAGGAGAAGTAAACAGGGGGATTAGAGATGAAATGATGAAACGAGAGAAAGAGATGTCCATAACAACTTCATACGTCATAAACGTCGAAGAAGTGATGTAGAAGAGGAAGAAGGAGGAGGAGAAGAAGGAGGAGGAGAAAGAAAGGAAGAAAAGGAGGAGGAGAAAGAGACGAAAAAGAAGGAGGAGAAAGAGAAGAAGGAGGAGGAGAAAGAGAAGAAGAAGGAGGAGAAAGAGAAAGAGAAGAAGAAGGAGGAGGAGAAAGAAAGGAAGAAAAGGAGGAGGAGAAAGAGAAGAAGGAGGAGAAGAAAGAGAAGAAGAAGGAGGAGGAGAAAGAGAAGAAGAAGGAGGAAGAGAAGGAGGAGGAGGAGAAGGTGAAGAAGAAGGAGGAGGAGAAAGAGAAGAAGGAGGAGGAGAAGGTGAAGAAGAAGGAGGAGGAAAAGAAGAAGGAGGAGGTGGAGAAGAAGAAGGAGAAGGATGAGAGAAGAAGGAGGAGGAGAAAGAGAAGAAGAAGGAGGAGGAGAAAGAGAAGAAGGAGGAGGAGAAGGTGAAGAAGAAGGAGGAGGAAAAGAAGAAGGAGGAGGTGGAGAAGAAGAAGGAGAAGGATGAGAGAAGAAGGAGGAGGAGAAAGAGAAGAAGAAGGAGGAGGAGAAAGAGAAGAAGAAGGAGGAGGAGAAAGAAAGGAAGAAAAGGAGGAGGAGAAAGAGAAGAAGGAGGAGGAGAAGGTGAAGAAGGAGGAGGAGGTGGAGAAGAAGAAGGAGGAGGAGAAAGAGAAGAAGAAGGAGGAGGAGAAAGAAAGGAAGAAAAGGAGGAGGAGAAAGAGAAGAAGGAGGAGGAGAAAGTGAAGAAGAAGGAGGAGGAGGTGGAGAAGAAGAAGGAGAAGGATGAGAGAAGAAGGAGGAGGAGAAAGAGAAGAAGGAGAAGAAGAATGAGGAGGCGGATGAGAAAGAGAAGAAGGGGGAGGAGACAGAGAAGAAGAAGGAGGAGGAAAAGAAGAATGATGAGGAGGAGGTGAAGGAGGAGGAGGTGAAGAAGAAGGAGAAGGAGGAGGTGAAGAAGGAGGAAGAGAAAGAGGAGAAGGAGAAGAATGAGAAAGAGAAGAAGGAAGAGAAGGAGAAGGAGGTGAAGAAGAAGTAGGAGGAGAAGAAGCAGAAGAACGAGGTGGAGAAAGTGAAGAAGATGGAGGAGAATGTTTCGCTGTAAACTGATGGGTATGGTTTGGCTTAATGCAGTGAAGTCACGTGTGTGGAAGATAATAGCCGAACTTGTTACATTAACTGTAGTATGACAACATACACACGTTGAAATATAAATATAGCAATGGCAAATATGTTCTCAGTTCTCATACTTTTTTTTTAAAACCCAAAACTGAGTTAAAGATGAGCAGGTCCAGAGCAAGTCTTTATCAGGTTAGCATTTGAAATTCACCCAGCACGCGGCACCGCAAACAAGATTAAAAATACAACATAAGCAATTCGAGAGTGTTTGGTATGTTCTGTTAGGTAAAACGAAAGACAGGGAGGGAGATAGATACACCAAAGATAGCGTCCTCGCACACGACCCGTTTACCTGTTCATAAAAATGGTAATGTCGAACAAAAGGGAAGTCATCAATGTGTTGTTGTTTATATAGCGGGTTACATATCTCTGGATAAACACCATTGCTTTATTAGGCATTTTCCAACTTGATGATGTCAGATCAATCAACATTCTGTTTACTTACCTAGTACGACATTCTATAGGGTGTTTATAAAGTCTCACTACACTTGGTATCTAGGTCAATTTGAAAAAAATGTTTATGACGTCATCACAATATGTGCTCAATGGTAAGTTCACTTGTTGCGACAGTTTTCTTAATGACTTGTCTGGACTTTTAAGGATTCTGTCTTGGATATCTAAACATATTTCATCATTCACAGCAGGCCTACCAGATCGTGGAGCATCTTCCACATTTCCAGTAGCAATAAACTGATTCAACAAATTTCATTGACAGTGGGAGCACATATTGTGATGACGTCATAAACATTTTTTTTCAAATTGACCTAGATACCAAGTGTAGTGAGACTTTATAAACACCCTGTAGTATAGGCATCAGTGCATTAGTTTTCATTGATGACCCACGTGGAACATATATAGCTATCGGCTTTCGTGCATCACATCAAAGGGAAACAAACATTACCAAATAATCTAATCTAGCAGGAATATTAAACCAGATTAAAGCCTTTGAATTAAAACTTAAATTTGTTTGTGTTCTTTGATTATTAAGTTTTAGAAAAGTAACATTTGTAATTATGCACACATTGTATAAAGAGCAGAAATGTTATTTAATTTTAAATATTTTTTTTTAATACAACACGCCCAAATTTCTTTCCTTTTCTTTGTATATAATTGTTGGCATTCTTTTCTATTTTATCCATAAAATCAGTCTCATTGCATTCGGGCCATCCCCATATCCGCTGAACTGCTCTTCCCAGCTTTAATTTATGATCCTGAAATATAAAAGTATGCATGACATGAAGATAATGGATACAACGATAGAATATGCCTAAGAAGAAAGTTTAAAATACGCCAGTAAAGTGAAGGTTTCATCCATACCTTGCGAGACGTGTGCCGATTGTGGAGTTTATGCCCATATTTTTCCATGACCAACGGCACATTTATGAGTGATGTGGTCAGTATCACGCCAGACCTCCCTTTTCAGAAAATATCTGGTTTCCATTTGAGAAGTTAGGCGAACCTCCGAGTCTTGTTAGAGCTGTAAAAACGTACCATTTCTGGGAATTGAACCTGGACCCTTATGACAAGAAAGCGAGCGCACTAACTACTCAAACACCGAGGCTCTAAAACACAATAATGAAAGTTCCAATTTAGAACCAAATCCCTCAGGAAACCAAAGCTTGGTGCAAATTACAGTTTAACCACCTCCAGTTGACCGTGCTGGAAAGAAAATTAGAATAGACCTGACATGTATAGCTAAAGAAGGTATTAACAGTGAGAAAGAAAGTGCTATGGTCTCCACCAGATACTGTTGCGTTGTACGGTAACGTTGTATATTCCACCTCTCTACGACATTATATGTGTTCGTACTTTCCATCAGCGTAACTTTTTCTTCATTATTTTTATTGTGATCAAAGCACACGGGCTCATATCTGTTAACTCTTTATTTCACGAAGAGTGTTTCTGACGTGTGGAGTGATTATGCACATCTCTTTCTCTCCTTTCTTCATGTTATCTCTACTCCCTCTGTTTACTTCAGCACGACTTACCCGCTCGATCGTCCTAGACGTAGTAGAATTTATCTGTTTTTCATTGTTTGTTCATGTTGGTCTTGTTCTCTGAAGAAGGCCGCAACGTCAGCATTTTGTTATTTTCCTTTTTTTGTAAAGCTGTCACCATAGCTTATAAAAGTGTACGTAACACCCCACCACTGGCTTCTATGCGTATACCCCACTAATGCCACATACCAGCTTGTCCTCTTATAACTAATTTCATATTCTGCAACCACATCTCTAATTTAATTTATACCGTGACACGTTTTAATCGTGAATACAAATTTATACAGAAATGTGAACTTAATGGCCTTAGATAAATTCAGATTTTTATTTCGAGCAATTATGTTTAAATCATGACAACAACCGCAGAGCTATAGAGCTAGATCAAACGTGTTGTATTCATATTTACGTTTCTTGTTCTCTGCAGAAATGAGTACGAGAAAAGCAAGACCACTAGCACTTGATGACTGTGGTTTGTCTATAACACAATATGAGTATGTCTCCAAGATTTAGAAAGGATTCATTTTGTTGAAATAGACAGTGTCAGCATAATTCACATGAGTAATTGTTTTGTATTAAAAGTTAACTTAACAAGGCTGCAGTGTTTAGTAACAATAGTTAAAGCCATGTTTTGTGCAGAGTTTTATTTTTGCTGTAGTCGCCATGTTTTGTTTGAAATATGTGTTGTAGCCAGAATATTAGTTGTGCCCGTTATGTTTTTATATTTAGTAAATGAGTATTGTAAGCACATGATTGTGTATTATAAAATATGCAACGAACAAAAGTTTGCATAAAATAGATACTGTAGCCACAATGTTGCATAGAATGTTTAATCCATCATTTGCTGTATGTGGTGTAGCCACAAAGTTTTGTTATAAAATATATATAGCGCATGAGCTATTCTTTATTAATCAGAATATGTAGATACACACGTTATATTTACTGTTGCTATAGTGCAATTGTTCAAGGATTTAGAATGAGGCTATGTTGTTTGCGACCTTGAAGAATGTGCTCTATTTATATTCTTCGATAACCAGAGCATGTTGTTTAGGAAGGGATACACTGAAGCGTAGGCTTAAAGAGCAAGTCGGGGAGTATAATTACATCTTGCAAGACCTCAAAGTATTGATGTGGATGAGAAATAAAAGTTTCTTATCAAACATTGTAGAATTTGACGTTGTTGTTTTTTTGTTTTGTTTTTTAGCCAGTAGTGAAAGAAAGATGAAAATATGGCGACGTTGTCTATTCTCATGCTTGGTGCTCATCGTCTTGTCTACTATTTCATTGAACCATTGTCTACTCAGTCTGCTTGTTCTCGCTGTTTCTATTTGTTATTGCTCTTTTTGGAGGTGTTAATGACGGTGGTGATCGTGTTACATGAATATTTATTGTTTGATGGCAAGATCCATCACTGGCGAAACATCCCCATCTGTTTGATGGCAAGATCCATCACTGGCGAAACATCCCCATCTGTTTGGTGGCAAGATCCATCACTGGCGAAACATCCCCATCTGTTTGATGGCAAGATCCATCACTGGCGAAACATCCCCATCTGTTGGCAAGATCCATCACTGGCGAAACATCCCCATCTGTTTGATGGCACGATTCATCACTTCAAAACATCCCCATCAGTTTGATGGCACGATCCATGACTGGCGAAACATCCCCAACGGTTTGATTAAGTATGAAGTATGAACAGCAAATAATGTCAGTCAGCAGCGATCAATCTGAAAGGCACGTCCCATTGAAATAATGTCAACAAGTCATATGTCGGACATTAATGTACACCTGCCCTCAGTTCTGGAGACATCCACCCTGGATTGGTCTTTATTAGCCACAAACTCACTTTTATATCAGATTAGTCTAACACAAAATAAGGAGATTCCTAGTCTTCGTGCACTGGTCGATGGCCGAGCGAATACGAAAGTCAGATTAAACACGTGACTACAGCTTTTAATTTTTTTTTTTTTAAATAAAGAGTTATTGAAATTACGAATAGATAGTTACAAATATAACATCAAATCTAAAAATCCACAGCTTGATCGGAAATGTACAGAACATAAAATGACAAAAGAAGGAAGGTGGCCATTGGTACAGTTTTGCTACAACCTGGAGCCAGTTAAAATAATTATCGCCTATACATAACATTACGACTGTACTCGGGCATGAAGACTTTATTGTTGAATTTCAAATGGGCTCAACTCCGACAGACTACAGGAAATGCCATATATTATGATAATTGTAATAGTAAATTATATATATGTTTATATAATTATATAATATAACAGCGTTGTTGTACAATAAGACAACACAAGAAAACTCGTAAAGCATGCTTTTCGGACAGATGCTTTATTCAGATAAAACATTCCACCATATGGAAAAAAATACATACCATATAGTAGTCTTCTTTCTTCTACCTTTCAGCTCCCTGTGGAGCATAGGTCTTCAATAAACACTTTCCAAGTCGTTCTGTTTCTTGCTATTCTTGTAAGATCATTCCATGTCTTCTCCATCATCTTCAACTCTGCTTCTTTCTTCCCCAAGAATTCCTTGGTCTTCCTCTTTGTCTTTTCCTCTGGGGATTCCAAAAAAGGGCCTGTTGTGTAATACTCTCAGTTGGCTTCCGTAGTGTGTGTCCTATCCAGCGCCATCGTCCTCGCCGTATCTCTTTATCCATTGGTATTTGACTGGTACATTTCCATAATTCTATGTTAGTGAATTTGTCCTGTCATTTCCATCCTTTTATTCTGCGTAAGCATCCATTAATGAAAGTCTGTATCTTCATGATTGTCAATTTTGTTTTTCTCCATGTTTCACAGCCACATAATAGGACTGACTTAACATTGGAGTTGAAATTTTTTATTTTTGTATTTAACCTCATTTCTTTGGACTTCCATATGTTCCCCAGTGCAACAAAAGTTCCTCTTGCTTTTGATATCCTTATTTTGGTATCATTTTCTGTTCCTCCATCTTTATCTATATTACTACCCAGACCACATAGTAGTAATCACATGTAATCCGTTAACCAGATTTACTGCGATCTTTCATAATTGTATGCGAGTTACTACTTCTAGAATGGTTAGTGTTACATTGCAATTAGTTAGTGAAGTAAGTATACAGAACATAGTTATATTTTAGACAATTAAAGAAAAGTATATGGTTAGGAAAATGGTTAGGTGAAAGCTGGAAAACAACAAGAGATATAGAAACAAAGTTGAACGCATTCGAAAATAAATGTCTAAGGAAAATACTTGGTATAGCATGGAACGAATTCAAAACAAACGAGGAAATTAGAGAAATCGCCAATCAACCACTAATATCTTCAGTAATAAAGAAAAGACGATGGTCATACGTTGGACATGTGATGAGAAGAGATAATAACCGAATAGCAAAGCAAGCCCTCATATGGGAAACAACAGGTAAAAGAAAAAGAGGAAGACCCAGGGAGACACTGAGAAGAACATTGATGAGAGAGGCAAGAGCAGCAGGAATCGGCTCCCTCAATGAGATAGAACTGCTTGCACAGAACAGAGACAGATGGCGAGATTTGATAAAATATCTTTAAAAGAATACTGCTAGAACAAAAAATTCATATAGGAGAAGGTGTATCTTGGTCTACGCCCTATGGGCCGGTTACGGCTCGAAAGGTCAATAGATAGATATGGTTAGGGCGTTGACTTGTTAATAAAATGGTTGTGAGTTCGATCCCTGCTTTACAGTCGACCAAGCTGAGAAAAGTAGAACAACTTACCTGGCTCAGTGTTTTAGGGGTGGACAGGTGAAGTGACGTGGCCATTTTACCCACAAATGTTGTGACGTAGTGCACGGTCTTCGGACAACTAACTTGCAATTTGGAGAGGGGGAGGAGGTGTAAGGAAACCCACTGCACTCTAGCGCATTAATGAAGCTGAAAAGCTTGTGGCATCGAGTCATCATAAGCCACATCAAGCCATGTTCTATTGCGTATATAACAACTTTATATCTCTGTCAATAGTTATTGTGAACTTTACCTGGAGTGTGAACTTTCCCTGAAGTGTTGGCTTTCCTTGGGGTGTGAACTTCCCCTGCTGTGTGAGCTTTATCTGGGCTGTGAACTTTACCAGTTGTGTGAACTTTACCTGTTGTGTGAACTTTATCTGGGCTGTGAACTTTACCTGTTGTGTGAACTTTATCTGGGCTGTGAACTTTACCCGTTGTGTGAACTTTACCTGTTATGTGAGCTTTATCTGGGCTGTGAACTTTACCTGTTGTGTGAGCTTTATCTGGGATGTCAACTTTACCCGTTGTGTGAGCTTTACTTCAAGTGTTGACTTTCACTGGGATGTGAACTGCCAGCTGATAATTAGTTACTTAAACACCAGAACCAGCCACGCTGGGCTCGATGTAGTTAAAACAAAAAGATATCAGACAACTTAGAACGCCGTTGTAGGAAGTCCACGGTTGAAGCAACTAGTGATAACTTTGTCAAAAGACAAGCAGGGCGCTAATGATATTTGTACGAATAATTAAATCAGTTATTTAAAGACAATACAAAGTCTGAACATTTTTGCAGGCCCCCTCTGATTGTGTGGCCCTAAGATAGAGCTTATGTATCGTATAGGTAATTTAGGTCTTAATAAGTAAACAGGTGGCTGGTCATTTCAACAATAACTAGCATAAGGAGTTCAAAGACCACCGACATGTGGAGTGCGAAGAGCAGAGAAAAATGCGTTATAAACTATAAACATTTTATTTCACCATCCCGCTCTGTGACTACCTTTACCGATTTATGTCACCGAATGTGTGAATTTTGAAAGAGTACGTGATGCTGCCGTTGCACAGTTTGACAATCACTGAGATCTTTTTTTACTTGCATCAAATTTTATCGTCAACTCACCTTACCCATGCCACGCTTGATTTTATCCATTTACCATAATGTACGTACAAGAGAGGACGATCTGGATTCGAGGTTTGAGAAATGACAGAGAAACAAAGCAAGACAGTCGTGGTCTTCGCCGGTGCTATGGAGTTCGTGCATCTGAGCTGAAACTATCGATAGTGCTTTCGCTCTGGCGGCAGTGCTGCACGCTGTGGAAAGTGCTAGGGACAGGATCTGAGGATAAACTTGTTCAATGAGCAATAAAGTTCATCTGTAGTGCGGAACATCAATTGACAATAGTTGAAGCCATCCAATAGAGCGAAAATCAGAACTTTGTATCTCCCTCGACATCCTAATAGGTACAAAGGGAAGTGAAATAAGAAAGAAAGAGAGAACGAAAGTAGACTAAACTAAAAGACAGTTATGTGTGTATATATATATATATATATATATATAGGGGTGTCCGGTTAGCGCAATCGATAGGCGGTTGGCTTACCACGGCAACAGCCGGGGTTCGTACCCTGGCGAGGACACCTGGGTTTTACTAATTCCCTAAAAATTAGTGGGAGCCGCGATAGCTCAGTGGTTAGTGAACTGGACTACTACGGACAATCGGTAGGGTTCGATCCCAACCGACGGCTCCGGGTTCACCCAGCCTTAAATGGGTACCGGATTTTTTCTGGAAAGTAAAAGCAGCACGGGCGTAATACCGACCACATTACCCCAAAAATCATGTGCTGAAGGTCTGTAAAATATAGGGTCACTAACACCATATTTCCCTATACGCCACTTGGCGTGACGGGGGGTACTTTACTTTTTTTTAAATATATATATATATATATATTCTATATATAGTAGTAGTAGAAAACTCTTTGTACAGAGCTTCGCAGCAGGAGGCAATCTGAATCTGATCATCAGAAGCAGAGACCCCGTCGAGCAAGTGTTTCGGCCCTTTAGCCGATATATATATATGATAAATAGGACAACAGACATGAAAATCACTGGAGTCTGTAGAAATGTGGTTTTATAGAAGAATATCGAGAATACCATAGACAGCTAAGATGAGTAATGAAAACGTTCTGAAAGAGGGCAAACCAAAAGAGAGCTAAGTTCCAATATTAGAAAGAAATAATCATCATTTTTTGGCCATGTAATGAAAAGAGAACAGCTGGAATATATTGTAACAACTGGGAAAATTGAGGACGAAGAGATAGAGGGAAGCAAAGAAAAAAATATACCAGACAGCTTAAGAGAATGGCTTGGCAGAGGGTCAACAGCAGAAATGATAAATAAATGTGATCGAAAGTTGTGGAGAGACATGATCACCTACGCCAGCAGGCCCGGTACTTTGATGATGATGATGATGATATACGATAAAAAAAAACCATTCTGCAGCGACACGGGCTAACAATTACAAGTGTGATACACATTACCCAGGAAAGAAAACATCCCATTACGCTTCACTACACGTGGTATAGTAAGGTCTACTTCCCTGCTTTCGGCCTAAGTCTACCCTTGTACATGATCCCGCGCTTAAGTGGAAGTCGATGCGTTGTAATTTACAACAAGTTGATATGTCTAGATCTTTTGTCCCGACATATTAAGCTTCCACGTGCCATTTATGGATACCAGGTTGCCTTCTTTCTTCGACCTGTACTCACTTTTCTCGACTGATTAGTTTGTTTTCAGACAAAAATAGCGGAGGTGGGATGAGATATTGATCGGTTCGAGTTTGCTTTTCCTGGCCTAAGCAGTCAGCTCTGAGTTACTGACCACTTTCAGCCCAGGCGTCATGAGCCTATAGAAATGTAACGAGGCTTGTTTCTGATGACCTTCAGTTCTTCTACTTTCGTTCCTCATTAGTCTTTAAGCGTTGAGGGGATATATAATTTGTGGTCTTTTGCTCTTCTGTTTGTCTCTGTTGCTGTTATGTTTCCTAGTGTTTCTAATAGTACGTCAATCCATCTTTTTTCATGGTCGGCCCGTGTGTCTGGTGTTCTCGCAACGTTTATTGAAGGCTCGTGTTGTCTTTTGATCTTTCTGCCCTGTCACGTGGCCAAACCAATTATCTGTTGTTTCTTTACATATTTTATGACGGGTTATTCCTAGCTTTTTTCTCAGTTCTTCTTCTTTTATCTTAACTTTCAGGCTGTTTACTGTCATTCGTCTAGCACATTTAATCTCAGTGGAGGTTATTTTCCTTATTGTTCTTGCATCTGGGGTCCAGGTCTGGCATTGGTAGCACAACGTTGACCGTCTGTTCAAAGGTGCATAACCGAAGCAGGAACAGTCGATAGCATTATAAGTATTATTTCCCTTGTATATATTCATTCATTCAAAACCGTCTCCGCATTGAAGGTTGGCTACCACAGAGAGCCATCCACTCTATCTCTTGCTTTGATGGCGCAGATTGTCATAGGTTGACTTGTCCATCTTTTGATCCATGTTAGTCTTGGTCTGCCTCTGCCACTTTTACCTTGTATTTTCCCTTCCAATATTACTTTAATAGGCTGTTGTGTCTGTTAAAATGCCCCAAAAATTTCATTTGTCTTGTTTTAATTGTGTTTAATAGTTCTCTTTTCATTTTTAGTTCTTTTAAAACTTCATCGTTTGTTTTCTTTTCTTTCCATCTAATTCTACCTATTCTTCTATAAATCCACATTTCAATGGCTTCAATCTTATGTTCTGTTTTCTTGTCAAATGTCCATGTTTCTGCACCATACAAGAATATTGACAAGATGTAACATTTTGCTATTCTTAGTTTTAGCCCTAAATAATAGTAATAATGTTAACACTAATAATAATAACATGTTTCAACATGGTTTGTCCACGCTTGACTTCAAATATCTCCATAACCTTTACACACATAAACATGATTTGTTGCATTTGGATGATTTGGTCTTATTTTGTTAATGCCCCAAAACTTATCTAAAATGCAATACTGCAGATAGTGTCATTCACCTGCAACGGCTAATTCCTTAGATCTTTTCGACAGATGCAGTTATTTTGTGGTTGATGAAAATAGTCTACTGTAATTAGAGCAATGTCACCTATTCCGGCAGAGGCGTAACACAATTCGAATGTTAATAATAACACTCATTTCAATAAATGCAAAGAACACCCAACGATTTATACAACCACAATGAATAGAAACTGAAGCTGTTTATAAACATCCACAATTTACTTGTTCAAAATCGTGCAAACATGAGCGGAGAAACGACACAAATCACGGGAATTGCGTGAAAGATTAGCAAACGAAATAGATCAGAAATATGAAGGTATATGAAGAAATATGAAACCATATAAAATAATGGTTTGTCTAGGAGGTAGTAAATTTGTATACATTAAATAAAGAACATTTAAACCCATACGTTTTTAATTAGGAACAAAAATATATTCGTGGGGACATTGAGATTATTATGTTATGTGCAAAATTTGAACAATTTCGATCAAGTGGTGGGTGTCCGGTTAGCGCAATCGATAGGCGATTGGCTTACCACGGCGAGGGCACCTGGGTTTTACTAATTCCCTAAAAATTAGTACCTCTGAAGTCGGAGTAAATCTGCCTGCATGGCGAGGGGCATCCTGTAATGGGATAAAACAGACTTTACATGCAAAATTCAGTCCCACAAAATTGAGTGGGTGGGACTTCGTCGTCAGAGGTCAAAGCGAACGAACGATCAAGTGGTTACAGAGATATTAATTATTAAATAGCAGCTAACCATTTTGAAACGGACTATAATATAAATATTAGTAGTATTAGTTAATTCTTATATCATCATTATCATTATTAGTATTGGTGTAATTATTATCAGTATTAGCTCCCAGTTTGTCTTCAACAAACACTTTCACACCACACTTTCCAAGACGTTCTGTTGTCTTTTAAGATCATTCCATGTCTTCCCTCTTCATCTCTGCTTCTGTCTGTCTTCTCCAAGAATTCATTGGTCTTTTCCCATGGGGATTCAAAAAAAAAGCCTGTTGTGTAATACTCTCAGTTGGCTTCCGTAGTGTGTGTCCTACATCGTCTTTGCTGTATCTCTTTATCCACTGGTACATTATTTCCAGTGATTTTGTCATGCCATTTCCATCCTTTTATTCTGCGTAAGCATCCATTAATGAAAGTCTGTATCTTCGTGATTGTCAATTTTGTTGTTCTCGTTTCACAGTCATATAATACTACATGATATACTGCTTCTAATTCTTCTCCTTCATGTATTACACATCTTGGCGTAGGTGGTGATGTCTCTCCACAACTTATCATAACAATAGTCTATCAATTCTAAAACGTCTGCTATATTTTCTTTCTGTTCTCCTTTATATCTTCCTCCCTTTATTTTTCCAGCTGTTATCTTTTACCTTATATCCCCTCAGAGAGCCGATATAGCTCAGTGCTTAGTGAAATGGACTACAAGGGACAAGAGGTAGGGTTCGATCCCAACCGACGGCTTTCGGGTTCACCCAGCCTTTAATGGGTACCGGATTTTTTTTCTGGGAAAGTAAAGCGCACGGGCGTAATACCGACCACATTACCCCAAAAATCATGTGCCGAAGGTCTGTAAAATTTATGGTCACTAACACCATATTCCCTATACGTCACTTGGCGTGACGGGGCACTCTACTTTTTTTTTTGTTTACTTAATATAATATATTGTTTACTGTTTTTTTTTATTTCTCATTGTTTCTTTAATACATGCATTGCTCTTTTTAGCTTTTTTTAAGAAGCATAAAGAGGAAATAACGATCAATTTATTTCGATTATTTAACAAGACGTGAACTGTTGAGTATATTTCTGGCGTACAGCCGATGAACTACTACAGGAAGGGATTGTCCTCTTCGTCGACTGTCCTTAGAAGGATGTTAAATGCGCGTTGATAGTTATGTTGTGGTTTGCAGTAGAACTGTGATATTTGCGCCTTTTGGACCAATACATCCGAGATCAACACGGCATTTTTGAGTACCGGGTTACCTTCCCTCTTTGATCCCTACTCGCCTGGCCGGATTAAACAGATTAGCCTGTTTCAAGAGGCACCGCAAAGAGGTGGAGTATGGTCTTAAGGTTCTGGTTCACCGATTCTTGTGCTATCCATCAGCTATGAGTCGCTGACAGCTTCCAGCTCTGCTGCTGTCTGACACCTTGCCTCCAGTTGAAGTATATTGTGATAACGGGAGAAAAAAAATAGTTGGAAGAGGGATTGATGGAAACAGCGGCTTAATGGAATGATGGCATGGCAGAACTTATAAACACATGTAAAGACATAATGTGGAGAGTCACGATCACCTTTCACAGTAGACATGGTGCTTGATGATGCTTGCTTGTGTGCGTTCGCCCGATGACTAAAGGAGTACGCCTCTTCGTCATCCGCCTTTTAAATGACGTTAAGTGGGCGTGTCTACGTTGTGTTGTGGTTTGCAGTATAACTGTGATATTGCGCCTTTCGGCCCAACACATTCGACTTCAGCACAACATTTTTAAGTACCGGGTTGTCTTTCCTCTTCGATCCCTACTCACTTGGCCAGACTAGATAGGTTAGTCTGTTTCTGGAGACACCACGGAGAGGTGGAGCAAGGTCTTGATGGTTCTGGTTCACCCATCCTGGCGCTAGCCATCAGTTGTGGGTCGCTGCCAACTTCCAGCTCCACTGCTGTGACGCGCACCTTCGCCTGCGTGCTTGATGACGATTAGTCTTGATGTAAATTAGTGTTCAAGTTTCCTTTCAGTATGTGTGTCTCTGTTTTATACGACATGTTTTTGAATGTTATGTGAAACTTAAACGTATGTGTTCATTGTTAGTTCCCACAGTGTATTGACAATGGTTATGGAAGGCTCCGGTATCACAGCAAACGAATTAAAATCCATAATTGCTCAACCGCCCGTGCTAGTGGAATCATCCGAATTACTAACTCATCTCCCAAACAAAGAAAGGTAGCTGTAGTCCCCATCATAGCAGTCTCAGCACACGCCAAAAGACATAAGGCGAAACCACACAGAAAGTGAACACAGCCAACTGTTCCCTGTCATATGATATCATCATTCATCGTAAACAATTGGACTATCGAAACATGATCAAAACGGATGAGACACACAGCTCACGGTGTATTGACTGCTTCTATTAACTGCTTCTGTTGTGTTTCGGCCACGAATAAGGTGTTATTGTACTCTCTTCTCTGTTTCCCCTTATATTTCTTAAGATGTCAAGGAAGTTTCTCTTTTTCGCTTTTCTGTTAACTCAGCCATTATTATTTAATGCTGCTGCAAAGTTTCCCTGATGTTGTTTATCATTCATGCTCTCAGTTCACCTCGCCGACTGCCTCTTTCTAATTCTGCCAAAATAGCATTTCGGAAACTGAAAAAAACGTCATATGCTACTAGTCTATGAAATAATAGAAGGGAGAAAGAGAGTTCATCGGTGCTAAATAGAGCCAGTTATGACCTATGGAAGCAAATCAATGACAGTAGACAAACAAATGAAAAGACGATTATGGGCCACAGAGATGGAATTTCTCAGAAGAATGTTGAAAGTTCCCTGGACAACTAAAAAGACATATGAGAGGACATTCTCAAAGAGGGCAACACAAAAAGGGAGCTCCTAACCAACTTAAGAAAGAAGCAATCAACATTTTTTTCGGGCACATCGTGAGAACGGGAAAGTTGGAATATTTGGTTACAACTGAAAAAATACCGGGAAAGAGAGATCGCGGACAACAAAGAGAGAAGATGCACTGTGGATAGAAGATTTGTGGAAGAATACGGTCGCCTACCCAACCGGCATAGCACATAATGATGATGTGATTGCAATGCAATGTTTTACTATAGTTGTCTTTATGTAGTTCAAGGTGTGTTCATTCTCTCCTTGTCTTATCCCTCTTTGTGTCTTCTCACACAAAGAGGGATAAGACACTCTATTCACGTCGCCTTGCGGACGATATTTTACGTCTTCACAGACGGTTAGAACCGGACAGATGTCGATCTTCAATAACAAAATGCCTGGGGCTGTTTTACTGTTCACATGGCTGGTTTCTCCAACATTGAAATGCTAGGTCCGGCTAAAGAATGAAAGAGTTGTCATGTTGAGGTGTCTCACCTTGTTTTCTTCTAACTTCCACTTTATTTCGTTTCCAAATGCTGTTTTTAATCTTCTTCTTCTTATATATATATATATATATATATATATATATATATATATATATATATAAATAAAATGATATCTGTGTATGCGCGGATCCAAGCCAGTTAGATTGGCGTGTTATGAAATTGGGCTAGGACGCCGTTTTTCAATTTTCAAGTCCATAATTAATTTTCTTCTCTTAAATCGATAGAGGTTTATTATGTGTCAATTTGCTATTTTATAATTCTTTTTATCCAAAGAAAATTAGAATAGAAGCACAGTTTTTTTTTCTTTTTTTTTTTTTTTGTTGCTTCTTTAGCAAACAAATTGACCACCTCTATCACAAACAAATTGACCACCTCTATCACAAACAAATTGACCACCTCTATCACAAACAAATTGACCACCTCTATCACAAACAAATTGACCACCTCTATCACAAACAAATTGACCACCTCTATCACAAACAAATTGACCACCTCTATCACAAACAAATTGACCACCTCTATCACAAACAAATTGACCACCTCTATCACAAACGATAAAAAAGTGTTATTTGTGTTTCAATTGCAATTAAATTTGCCTGAATTATGTAAAGAAGATCAGGTACCATGTCAGCTGGCGTAGGTGATTATGTCTCTCCACAACTTACGATCTCGACAGTTATTTATCATTTATGTTGTTGACCTGCCAAGCCATTCTCTTAAGCTGTCTGGTATCTTTATCCTTTGCTTACGTCTATCCCTTCGTCCCTCGAATTTTCCAGTTGTTACAATATATTCCAGTTGTTCCCTTCTCATTACATGACCAAAAATGATGATTGTTTCTTCCTAATATTGGAAATTAGCTTTCCTTTTGTTTCGGCCTCTTTCAGAACGTTTTTGTTATACTTCTTACCGGTCCATGGTATTCTCAACATTCTTCTGTAAAACCACATTTCTACAGCCACCAGTGATTTTCTTGTCTCTTGTCCTATTGTCCATGATTCACAGCCATATGCTAAGACTGGCCCTACATAACATTCAAGAACTATTTTTCTTGTTTCTATTGTCAAATTTGGATTGCACATTATTTTGGAATGCTACTTTTGCCTGAGCCATTCAGCATATCATTACTGTTGTTGAACCTGAGGTTCATATTGTTTATAGATATTTAAATTCATCTAGTTGTTTTAATAATGTTTTTCTTGTCTTTATTGTGCATTGCTGTGATGTCTTTTTCTTTGTATGCCATATGTATATAAGATTGTGATTTGTCATGATTAGTCCAGACAATTTAAGAAGGTAGTTTGCCATTCCTTTTAATGCTCTTAAAAAAACATCAGAAAGAAGCAATCAACATTTTTCGGGCACATCATGAGAAGAGGAAAGATGGAATACTTGGTTACAGCTGGCAAAATAAAAGGAAAGAGAGATCGCGGACGACAAAAAGAGAAAATACTGGATAGCTTGGTGTCATGGCATGGAAAACAGTCAACAACAGAACTGATACGATGCACTGTAGATAGAAGATTGTGGAGGGACATGATCGCCTACGCCAACCGGTATGGCACATGATGATGATGATATGTATATATGGATGTATTATATTCAACAAATGTTATATTTTGGCGCTGTGTATATTTTGGCGCTGTGTATGCTTGCTTGTTCGCCCGATGACTAAAGGAGTATACCTCTTCGTCATCCGCCCATAAAAAGACGTTAAATGGGCGTGTCTGCGTTCTGTTGTGGTTTGCAGTTTAGCTGTTATATTTGCGCCTTTCGGCCTAACACATCCGACTTCAGCATGACATTTTTGAGTACCGGGTTGTCTTCCCTCTTCGATCCCTACTCGCTTGGTCAGACTAGACAGGTTAGTCTGTTACTGGAGGCACAACGGAGAGGTGGAGCAGGATCTGGATGGTTCTGGTTCACCAATCCTGGCGCAAGCCATCAGCTGTGGGTCACTGCCAACTTCCAGCTCTACTGCTATGAGGCGTGCCTTCGTCTCCGATGTTGTGTATAATTCGTACAAGGATTTAGCTGACTCAAGAACCGGTAAGTACATTTCTTTCTTTCATATTTCTGTTTAGGTTGTTTTATGTTTTTCTTTCTCCATTCTAGCTTTTTTTTTTTTTTTGCATGAAACTTGCTTTATCTATCTATTGTTCTTTCGAGCCGTAGCCGGCCCATAGGGCAAAGACCCAGATACTTTTTCTCTTATCTAAATTTTTTATTCTAGCAGTTTTCAATCCTTCTAAAGATATTTTATCAAATCTCGCCATTTGTCTCTTTTCTATGCAAGCAACTCTATCTCATTGAGGGAGCCGATTCCTGCTGCTCTTGCCTCTCTGATCAATGTTCTTCTCAGTGTCTCTCTGGGTCGGCCTCTTTTCCTCTTACCTGTTGTTTCCCACACGAGGGCTTGCTTTGTTAACTTGCTTTATACATATATATTACATTATTTATATATTCATTGCATTGCCCAAAAAAGAATGGTGCAGTTCAATGCAGTAATTTTCGAACAATAAGCCTAATGAGTCAGATAACTAAAATTTTACTAAAAGTTATACAAGGAAGGATTCAGAATAAAATTAATACTGAATTAGATGAACAGCAATTCGGATTCAGGAAAAACAGTGGAACAAAAGAAGCCATATTCAGCATGGTTGAAAAGTGCATAGAAGTAAACAAATCAATATATGCCTGCTTCATAGACTACACCAAAGCATTTGATAGAATACACCATAATCAACTTATAGACTGCCTAAAAGATATAAATCTGGATGACACAGACATACGACTAATACACCATAATCAACTTATAGACTGCCTAAAAGATATAAATCTGGATGACACAGACATACGACTGATATGTAATTTGTACTGGGAGCAAACAGCAATAATAAAATATAACAAGGAGAGCTCTACACCCATTGATATAAAAAGAGGAGTAAGACAAGGATGCATCATATCACCAAGCTTGTTCAATTTATACACTGAGCAAATCTTTAAAAACATCTCATAGATGCCGGGCCTAAACATTAATGGAAAGATCAATAACCTAAGATATGCTGATGATACTGTACTACGAGCAGAAAATCATAAAGATTACAACAATTACTTAATGAAATAAACATGACAAACAAAAAATATGGACTAGATAGATACGAATATCAAAAAGACTAAAACTATGATCATAAACAAAGAAAATTCTCAAGACCTACAATTAAATATCAAAGTGGAAGGAATACATCTGGAGACAGTTCAGAGCTACAACTACCTTGGACATACTATAACCAGTGATGGAAAATGTACAACTGAAATAAATAAAGAATAGGTATGGCAAAAAGTAATTTTAATGCCATGAAAAATATACTAACATCAAAACAAATAACACCAGGGCTAAAACTAAGAATAGCAAAATGTTACATCTTCTCAATATTCCTGTATGGTGCAGAAACATGGACATTAGACAAGAAAACAGAACAGAAAATTGAAGCCTTTATTGAAGCCTTTGAAGTGTGGATATATAGAAGAATATATAGAATTGGACGGAAAGAAAAGAAAACAAACGAGGAAGTTTTAAAACAACTAAAAATAAAAAGAGAACTACTAAACACAATTAGAGCAAGACACATGACATTTTTGGGTCATGTTAAAAGACGCAACAGCCTAATAAAAGTAATATTGGAAGGGAAAATACAAGGTAAAAGAGGCAGAGGCAGACCAAGACTAACATGGACGAGCAACATCAAAAGATGGACAAGTCAGCCTATGACAATCTGCACCATCAAAGCCAGAGACAGAGTGGAATCGCGCTTCATGGTAGCCAACCTTCGCTACGGAGACGGCACTCAATGATGACGATGATGACATTATTGTAAACACAAAAGGCAGTTATTCCTGAACATTTTTCATATACAATACATTAAGAAGCAAGGAAAAGAGCAGATCTATAATTATACAACTTGTGTACCGACATGTTAAAATACAATACATTAAGAAGCAAGGAAAAAAAGAGCAGATATATAATTATACAACTTGTGTACCGACATGTTAAAATTTGTTTGAAAATGAACCAATCAGAACCGACTTTTTTTTTCCAGTTCACTCTGGCGCTTACTAAGGGCGTATATAGATATATGCCATTATCATTGGGTGCCGTCTCAACATCAATGCTTGGTTAACATGGAGCGCCAGTTTGTTCTGTCTCATGTATTAACTATCTTTACGACACATAGTACCATTGCTGGTGTATGTCGGGAAAAGGGGGGGGGGGGGGGGGGAGGGGCCTCATGATAGAACAGAGGGATAAAGGCCGCTTGGTTAAAGCAGTCGCCACGACGTGTGAGACTCGGGATTTTTATTTCACCCCCGATAGAAGAAAAATCATTGATAGCGCAGTAATTCATATACCGTGGGATGAATTTAAGATTCATCTTGAAATACCGGGCCTGCTGGCGTAGGTGATCATGTCTCTCCACAATTTTCTATCTCGACAGTTATTTATCGTTTCTGTTGTCATATGGGGCAATCGAATCACTTAAACAGACAGCTAACTTCATGAGAGAGTCTGGAATCCTACTTTGATTGAGTCTTGATCGCAGAGAGAGAGAGAGAGAGAGATTTCTGTTGTTGACCTTTTTCTAAGCCATTCTCTTAAGCTGTCTGGTATTATTTCTCTTTGCTTTCCTCTATCTCTTCGTCCCTCAATTTTCCCAGTTGTTACAATATATTCCAGTTGTTCTCTTCTCATTACATGGCCAAAAAAATTATGACTGTTTCTTCCTAATAATGGAAATTAGCTCTCTTTTTGTTTTGGCCTCTTTCATAACGTTTTCATTACTCTTCTTAGCTGTCCATGGTATTCTCAACACTCTTCTGTAAAACCACATTTCTACAGACTCCAGTGATTTTCATGAATTTAAGACTAGTGCAGGCATAAGAAAAATGATGAAGAGAAAAAATCAATCAAATCAAATTTTCAACAACAAAAAATAATTTTAAAAATATCAAGAGAAGAAAGTGTTCGTTTGTTGACCATGTGATGAGAAGAGATAACAAGAGAATCTCAAGCCAGGCCATCAAATGGGTACCCGAGAGTAAAAGAAAAGAGGCCGGTCTAGAGAAAAACTAAAAAAAGAATTCTGAGATGAGAGGCAAGAACAGCAGGTATCAGCTCCTTCGCTGAGATTGAGCAACTCGCTCAGAACAGGGAAGTGTGGCGAGATACAATGCGGGTCGTGTGCAAGATCTGACACTTGATCATCGCGTAGAGAGTCTAGAATGTCATCGAACGTAGAGAGTCTAGAATGTCTGTCCTACGTAGAGAGTCTAGAATGTCTGTCCTACGTAGAGAGTCTAGAATGTCTGTCCTATGTAGAAAGTCTAGAATGTCTGTCCTATGTAGAGAGTATAGAAAGAATGTCTGCCTACGTAGAGAGTCTAGAATGTCTGTCCTATATGTCCTGTGAGAGTCTAGAATGTCTCCTCGGCTAGTAAAGGATAATAGATAAGTATTGATTGAATATATGAATATAGATAAGTATTGATTGTGAAACTCATAGGTTCACCTGTCAATATTGTTATGCTATTTGTCCATTTTAGTCTTTGTCTGCCTCGTTTATCTTGTACTTTCCCATACAAGATGACTTTTAGTAGGGTATTGTGTCTCTTTACGTCCTAAAAATTGTAGATGTCTTGTCCGAATTGTGTTAAGTAGTTTTTTATTTTATTTTTCATCTGATTCAAAACGTATGTGTTTGTTTTCTTTTCCTTCCACCCAATTCTCCCCATTTTAAAAATACAAATCCACATATCAGAGGCTTCTATTGTTTGCTTCAAGTGCTGCTGATTTAATAACATCCCATTTGTGTAGTGATATTGTTGATTGTCACTTGTAAGTGATCACGCTTGAATAACGTTTTGCAAGTGGGGATATGAAAATGCATTATATGAGATATTTCTTTGTGATAACACATGTTGCTATGAGATATTTCTTTGTGCTAACACATGCTGCTATGAGATATTTCTTTGTGCTAACACATGTTGCTATGAGATATTTCTTTGTGCTAACACATGCTGCAATGAGATATTTCTTTGTGCTAACACATGCTGCTATGAGATATTTATTTGTGCTAACACACACTGATATGAGATATTTCTTTCTGCTAGCACATACTGATATGAGATATTTCTTTCTGCTAACACACACTGCTATGAGATATCTCTTTGTGCTAACACACACTGCTATGATACATTTCTTTGTGCTGACACATACTGCTATGATACATTTCTTTGTGCTGACACATACTGCTATGATACATTTCTTTGTGCTAACACATACTGCTATGATACATTTCTTTGTGCTGACACATATATTTTGTGTAATACACCAGTATCCGGAAGTTCCAATATTAAATTTCTGTTACCAGGTGACTAAAACAACAAAATGCATGCTAATTTTCATAGACACCCTGTGATCTAATTACGTGTTTTTCCTGCATATAAATATCCTGCACGAGACAACACACGTGGAGTGCATGCGCGCGATATGTTATGTGTATCCTAGTGCTGGCGCGAGTTAACGTGTACCACCTTCACGCCTTGCAATACCAGCCTTCGCCCAGCGCACGGCCTGCCAGATGTGCGTTCGTTTTTGGGCCATATCTAGGTCACCCATTCGCATAACTTCTACTAAAGGAACGCTTTCGGACTCTGGGACTAAATACACAATTAAATAAGCTAGGAAAACCTGTCGTTTATTACTGTGGTATCAGCCGTGCGGGTCGCTATATATGGTTCATGTTTCAGTAAGTGCTATCGAATTGTATATATTTCATACCGTTTCTAAGCCTCGTTGTGGCTTGCGTGTGTTTGTTTAATTATATTGTAATTTCTTTACCAGCTGGGACTTTCAATAATATCACTATTGTTCCGTTTGTTTATTTATTTAACTTGCATTGTATTTTTTGTTGTTTAAAGCTCATCATCATCATCAAGTACCGGGCCTAGTGGCGTAGGTGATCATGTCTCTCTACAACTTCCGATCTCGGCAGCTATTTATCATTTCTGTTGTTGACCTTCTGCCAAGCCATTCTCTTAAGCTGTCTGTTATTTTTTCTCTTTGCTTCCCTCTATCTCTTCGTCCCTCAATTTTTCCATTTGTTACAATATATTCCAGCAGTTGTTCTCTTCTCATTACATATTACATGGCCAAAAAATGATGATTGTCTCTTCCTAACATTGGAAATTAGCTCTCTTTTTGCTTTGACCTCTCTCAGAACTTCTTCATTACTCTTCTTAGCTGTCCATGTATTCTCAGCATTCTTCTGTAAAACCACATTTCTACAGACTCCAGTGATTTTCTTGTCTGTTGTCCTATTTATTTTACATGATTCGCATCCATTTGTTAAGACTGGCTCTACGTAACATTTAAGAACTCTTTTTTGTTTTAAAGCTATAAATTAGTATAAATAGTATAGGTTAGAAGTGATACATTTTTGGGACATTATATGGACAGAGCACATACTTGTAATAACGCATTAAAAAATATATATTTATGCAAATATATTATATCGGTTTTACTAAATACTTTCATCAAATTTCTTCACGTTTGACAGGATATGTTATTATTATTCGCTTCACTGGTACAATACATTTACATCTAGAATACACTTTAAAGCCAACTTTCCTCTTTAATATAAATATCTTCATTAATCTTAGTTGAATTAATGCAGACTTTAAACTCGCACCACACACATATATAACACACGCTCACACAATATATCGTTTGCTTAATTAACTTATCAGAGTCACATACACACATTGTTATCACTCTATGCTATGTTCGGATACCCTAACTAAAAATGTCCAGCGTGAAAAGTAATAATTAAAGCTAGCTAGTTAGAAGCATGTGTCACCATGAAGTTAATGCCAATGATGTGTAATGTCATCCAACACACACAGACCACAAATGTAAAACTGGTAACACTAGAGGACGTTGAGTCAACGAAATATTAGATGGGCATCATGGATGGGAGTGCACAGTCACCTTTGACTATTATATACAGACAGATCGTTGACACTAAAATGTCAATTTAACTGAAGGACACAAAAACTGAATGAAAGTCACTTTAGTAAGATGTATCATTATGTGTAGTACAAACGGTACCATCGTAGATAATAAATTAAATAAAATGTACAATAAATTATACATAAATTAATACATACTAACTAATGATACTATTTACATATGTATATTCATTTTGTTGTATATACCACGCACACACTTTTCATTTTCCGGTGTATTCATCAGCGCTAACATTGTAGACGATATAAATTAAATTGATTATCATATAACTAAAGTTCCAACATTGCAACAATAATTTTTTAAAAAAAAAGTTTCGCGTAACATAATTTCCATTAAAAATAATTCAGTCAATAAGTGAATACACGCTTTATTTTTTTTTTATTTCTGGCGGTCAGAAGAAAAAAAAATGCTTTAAAAAAAAATAAAATAAAATAAAACTAGCAGAATTGGGTAGAATTACAAAATTAAAAAAAATGGTATGTAAGAAGCTTTACGTGATAAGTGGACGACACAGACTAAACAACGTTTCGGCCCAATAGGCCTTCATCAGGAACAAACAAAAAAACACACACAAAACTAATAACGAAACAACCAAAACAAAAACAATCGAAATGTGTTCAGTCTAGTAAAAGGACTAAACTAAGATATAAATACTAAAGTAAACACTAAGTACACGAAATACAAACATTAAGTAGCAGCGGTATTGTACTAGTAAAGTGTTAATGCATAAAAATGCGAAGCTGCAGTAAAGCTGAATGTGAGGAAAAATTAAAGACGATACAGAATTGGGTATCCATCATGAAGTTTACGCCAACCCCAATGAGTTATCCAACCGTGACCAATCGAAGTCTACAGAAATCGATCGTCGAACGCGCGCGCCTGGAAGTGTTCAGCTGTGTCTGTTGTGTGTCTGATCGGCAGTACCGACCGTGTACGTGCTAATCTTTCTAAAACTGAATGTTCGATATCCTCTTCTCTAACACACGCTTGCTTCGTAAGTGTGTATTCTATTTGTTGAATCTTCCCCTCCGCTAGTCAGTATAACTGTGGTGCGTTTCTCTTTGTTTACTAGTGTTATTTCACTTCTCAAGGACATTGTGTAGGTGATATTACTCAACAATGGTGAGACTGATGCCCAGGTTCGCTACAGCGTTTTATGAGTTCCTCATACACAGCGCAGAACGTTATGTGCCTCCAAAGATGAAACCTCTGTGGGAACATCCAGCAGGTAAGTTTCTCCGACAATTAAAACAAATATTGTACACATTTCATTTAGCATCAGATCGTGACAACTAACCGGTTCAGTGCACTTTAACGGTGTAGGCTAGAAAGTTTGGATCCGTCTTTGTTTATTATATTTTTATTTTAAGAGTTTTTTTTTTTTTTTGGGGGGGGGGGGGGGGAGAAGGGGGTGAGAGACTCACGATATTACTCTTATTAAAATGGGGGGGGGGGGGGTAATATTATGTTTTCATTGGGCTTATAAAGGAGACAAATAGGAGGGTGCGGGGTCATTTAGAAGCTAGAACTAATCAATTCATTTTGTAGTTTATTGATTTCGTTAGAATACGGCAGCAAGAAAATATCGCCATCATCGTCTATTCTTATCGCATTCCTCTCTTTCATTCTCACGTGTGTCTATTTCTTGTAATTTTTTCCATATCTGTTTATATGGTCATTATCTTGTTCTTTTACCATCTCATGATCAGTGAAGTCCTTGGTAGATCTTTTTTGTGTGCATTCTCAAACATACACTATGCAACGCCATATTTTTCTCTTTTTTTTCAGTGTGGGTAGGGTTACTGCTAAAGTACGTCGCTTTGTGTGTGTTGGGGTGTGTGTATGTGTGTGTAGAATTTGTTACTGTTGGGAAATGTTCGGCCTAAAAACAGAAATTGTTATATGGACAGAAAAAGGGAGCTTCTTAAAAAAAAAAAACACCAGAAAGAAACAATCAATATTTTTGAGGCACATCATGAGAAGTGGAAATTTGGAATACTTGGTTACAACTGGCAAAATACAGGGAAAGAGAGATCGCGGACAACATAGAGAGAAGATACTATATAGCTTTGTGTCATGGCATGGTAAACAGTCAGCAAAAGAATTTATACGTTGCACTGTGGATAGAAGATTGTGGAAGGACATGTTCACCGACGTCAACCGGCATGGCACATGATGATGATAAGTGATCGTATAGTTATAATAATGTAGTTGTTATAGTAGTGTTGTTGTTATAGTACATTGTATATGTTATCTTGTTATATTTTATTCCTGGAAAAGGATACCGACACATTTATTTTCTTTCGTTGGGGCAAAAGGGTGGGGGGGAGGGGGGGTATAAACAGTGGCCCATGAAGGCATTTATATTTACTGTTAAAACATGGCTCAATGATAGAGGTCACATACCGCTCAGACGTGATAGTGAAATAAGGAAATGATGAAACTATACGGTCACGAAACTGAAAGGATGTTCAATCAAGCGTCGCACATTTTGAAACAGATAATTAGGGGAACGGATATATTTTGTAATTTAACAGTGAGCTATTGGGGTCAGTCTCAATCACTCGGATGAAGGAGACTAACAGTTTGTAGTTTTCAGTGGATTGGAGTCGGCTACTCAAACCAGCCAAAGTACATACACCATTGAATCAATACAGATGAAAAGGTATGTTTACAGCACTAAAAAAAAAAAAAAAGACAATAATCAACAACAGAAAAGAAAAAAAAAACAAAGAATAATATATGGTCACGAGCAGAATCGAACCCGTACTCCTTGGCACAGCGCCTTGCCACGAGAAGCCAAACGCTAGGGAACACGGTCAACTCAGCTAACAACCTTTTTTTTAAACGTTGTTGATTATTTGTTTATCAGTTACCAGTTATCAGTATACAACTGGATAGCTTGGTGTCATGGCATGGAAAACAGTCAACAACAGAGCTCATACGTTGCACTGTGGATAGAAGATTGTGGAAGGACATGATCGCCAACCGGTACGGCTCTTGATGATGATTATTATTATTTGTCAATTTTTCCGAGTGCTGTAAACATAGCTCTTCCCCTGAAATGATTCGCTGATTATCGCCTCGGAAGTTTCCCTCTATAAAAATATTCCTTTATTATTATTTGTTTCTATATAAAACATTGACCAGTTGAATCCTGTGTTTACCACAAATAGTCTAGCAAAAAAAGGAAACAAACAATTATAATACTACACCCAGAGTTGTTTTAGATAAACGTCTATGTTTATTGTAATAATTGATCGGATATATTTTAACCGCGGAAGATAAATAATGAAGTGGTTGAGTTAATAACGTGACTGCGTTATAAACACAGTTAACAGATAACAAGCTATTCTCGTACTAGTTAGTTATAAGGTGAATTAAGTAGAACAAGCAGCTTTTTATATGTGGCTGATTATGTTGGAAGTGTGGTAGGAGATTGTGTGGATAGATTGTGAGAAAGCTATTTATGCGTGGAGTCAATAGTTTGAAGAAGAGACAGTGGATGATGTCATAAAGCAGGGAACCGTGAGAGGGTTAGGCCTATTGAGTGTGCGCGCTGAGAAAAGGGGGGGGGGGGGGGGCTGCGACTCGACCAATAGTCGTGACGTTTTCAGCATTGCGAGCAGAGGCGGTTGTGGGTAAAATCAGGTCAGCTGTTTATAGTTCCAGATGTCACACAAGTAGTGGGGTGTTTTCAAGAAAACCCCTTCAGCGGGCAGGCTCTGAGATATCGGTGTCGACTGTTAGATACAGCTAGACCGATGGCATAATAGTATAGATGGGCCTCAGCTTCGCTAGTGCACAGATGGAAGCTAGTAAAAGTAAAGTACCCCGTCACGCCAAGTGGCATATAGGGAAATATGGTGTTAGTGACCCTATATTTTACAGATCTTCAGCACATGATTTTTGGGGTAATGTGGTCGGTATTACGCCCGTGCTGCTTTACTTTCCCAGAAAAAAATTCGGTACCCATTGAAGGCTGGGTGAACCCGGAAGCCGTCGGTTGGTATCGAACCCTACCCCTTGTCCTTTGTAGTCCAGTTCACTAACCACTGAGCTACCTCGGCTCCCTACAGATGGCAGCTAGAGGCAAAATAAACGTTGTTTTGAGGGTAGAAGGGAGTGTTTGTAGCATGTGATATCTCAGCGACTCAACAAGTCACATGACAGGTAACAGCAAAGTGAATCTTAATAGGAAATATGTTAAAACATCAGCACAGAGAAGAAAGATTATTATAAGAAGAGCATATTTGTGAAATCCACAAGGAATGGTGAGTATAGAATAAACAGACAAAGACAAGAAAGCTCAATACAGTTTTAAGAGGGACAGGGAAAACATTAACAGAGCTGAGAAACGTCAATCAAAGACAAATAGAATAGAGGAGTCTAGAAAAGTCTCACGGTAAACCAAAAACTATTGATAATAAGACCAGACACAACGTGTCACAGTAGAAGGCAAAGTTGTGTACTTGTACAAGGCGATAGACATACATATTTTAAAACAGATTTGCTCAGACCTCTCAGATTTAGATGGATGGACATAAGAAATAATTAGGTAGACATGTACTAGTTCGTTTTAAACATATATGCAAGTACACTATAGCAATTTGAATGTGAATATTCACGCTTTTATTTCAGGTCCAAAAACCATTTTTTTCTGGTCTCCGTTTGCCAAATGGGTAAGTGCTTCTTTGTTGTACTTGTTGTCTTTGATTTGTAGACGTTGTTTTAGAAATGAAGTCTTCAAGATAGCACAAGTCTGTGTGATAAAACAGCAACCAGTTCACAAGTCTGTGTGATAAAACAGCAACCAGTTCACAAGTCTGTGTGATAAAACAGCAACAAGTTCACAAGTCTGTGTGATAAAACAAGTTCACAAGTCTGTGTGATAAAACAAGTTCACAAATCTGTGTGATAAAACAACAAGTTCACAAGTCTGTGTGATAAAACAGCAACCTGTTCACAAGTCTGTGTGATAAAACAGCAACCAGTTCACAAGTCTGTGTGATAAAACAGCAACCAGTTCACAAGTCTGTGTGATAAAACAAAAACCAGTTCACAAGTCTGTGTGATAAAACAGCAACCAGTTCACAAGTCTGTGTGATAAAACAGCAACCAGTTCACAAGTCTGTGTGATAAAACAGCAACCAGTTCACAAGTCTGTGTGATAAAACAAGTTCACAAGTCTGTGTGATAAAATAACAACAAGTTCACAAGTCTGTGTGATAAAACAGCAACCAGTTCACAGTCTGTGTGATAAAACAGCAACCAGTTCACAAGTCTGTGTGATAAAACAGCAACCAGTTCACAAGTCTGTGTGATAAAACAGCAACCAGTTCACAAGTATGTGTGATAAAACAGCAACCAGTTCACAAGTCTGTGTGATAAAACAGCAACAAGTTCACAAGTCTGTGTGATAAAATAACAACAAGTTCACAAGTCTGTGTGATAAAACAGCAACCTGTTCACAAGTCTGTGTGATAAAACAGCAACCTGTTCACAAGTCTGTGTGATAAAACAGCAACAAGTTCACAAGTCTGTGTGATAAAAACAACAAGTTCACAAGTCTGTGTGATAAAACAGCAACAAGTTCACAAGTCTGTGTGATAAAACAGCAACCAGTTCACAAGTCTGGGTGATAAAACAACAAGTTCACAAGTCTGTGTGATAAAACAGCAACCAGTTCACAAGTCTGTGTGATAAAACAGCAACAAGTTCACAAGTCTGTGTGATAAAACAGCAACCAGTTCACAAGTCTGTGTGATAAACAGCAACAAGTTCACAAGTCTGTGTGATAAAAACAACAACAAGTTCACAAGTCTGTGTGATAAAACAACAACAAGTTCACAAGTCTGAGTGATAAAACAAGTTCACAAGTCTGTGTGATAAAACAGCAACCTGTTCACAAGTCTGTGTGATAAAACAGCAACCTGTTCACAAGTCTGTTTGATAAAACAGCAACCAGCTCACATGTCTCTGTGATAAAACAACCAGCTCACAATTGAATTACATTATATGAATTCTCTGTTATAAATCTTCCGAAAATCCAAAACACATATTCCTGTCTTGCAACATGTACAAACTAGTGCGAGACGAACTAAAGTCTTGATAGACAGACGGACGAAGAACGGATAGATCTGCTGGAGAAAGAACGTGTACATCCCAGTGACATCAAGTTTCTAACAATCTCAACAGTAGAACAATGAAAAATGAAAAACAGAGAGGAAACAATAGAAACTTCAATATAGGTTTAGCAAGTTAAGAAAAAAAGAAAAGTCTTCAAGGAGACTTCAATCGGCGTCTTAGCACGCGAGTTATTGGTTATTGGTTATGGAAGGCCTCGGCATCACAGCAAACGAATTAAAATCCATAATTGCTCAACCGCCCGTGCCAGTGGAATCATCCGAATTACCAACTCATCTCCCAAACAAAGAAAGGTAACTGTAGTCCCCATCGTAGCAGTCTCAGCACACGCCAAAAGACATAAGGCGAAACCGCGCAGAAGTGAACACAGCCAACTGTTCCTGTCATACGATATCATCATTCATCGTAAACAAGCGGGATATCGAAGCAGGATCAAAACGGATGAGACACACAGCTCACGGTGTGCACAGAGCACTTAACTCAGTAGCTCCTGCAACAAGCCGGACTTGGAATATGAGGAAACTGCAAGAAGGAACACTTTTCAGACATAGCCTTCAATGGTTACTGCCGCCTATCCACCATATACCATGGGAGTTCACGTCCTCCCGAAAATGATGATCGTCATAGCACTTGATGATGTTAGGCCGTCATTGATGACTCCAATTCCAAACATATAGACACACAGTGGTGGTAATTTGTCATTTTCAATCCAACAGAAGCCACATGACCTGTAATTAGTAAAACCACAGAGAGAATATGATTTCGCGAGTTTCCACCCATATGTGCTCGGTCGCCTATCCAGAACTGTTCGGAGTGATCTGAATAGTGACGCTTCAAGCATCGAAAATTCACGATTCCTCACCTTCCCAATGTGCTTCCTGGTACCCATTTCTGTCAGCGGCTGGGTCGACCGCGGGGGATTTTATTTTCCCCAACCAGGAGTACAATTCCCGCTGTTTCCAGCGGGAATTGAACACGGGTTGTCCGAACATCGGTAGACCAGTCGAGTGGTTTAAGTTTAGAAAGAAAAAAAATAGTTCAGAAAAAATCCCAAGCGAGTCGATGTGCTAATCAGTATAATGGTATTCAGTAAAGAAAATATCAGCTAGACAAAGTGCAGTTGTTACTTCCTACAAGTTTTTATCTGTGAAAGAGGGAAGTCAGTCGTTGACTGTTTATGTAGAGTGGTCATGTCATTGGATTTAAATACAGGGAAGATAACTAGTGATGCAGATTGCGGCAGGTTAAGAATGTCAAGGACGGCTATTAAAGGTTATCAGATAGAAACAGTGATGACCAGGTGGGGAGACTGAAAGACGGGGAATGATACACGAGACCATTGTTCGGATCATTTGTGATAATGTATAGTGTGAAGAATTATATGGCATCATTGAACAAATATTATATGAGATACTGGGAGCCGCGATAACTCAGTGGTTAGTGAACTGGACTACAAAGGGCAAGAGGTAGGGTTCTAATCCAACCGACGGCTGCCGATTCACCCAGCCTTTAATGGATACCGGATTTTTTTCTGGGAAAGTAAAGCGGCACGGGCGTAATACCGACCACATTACCCCAAAAATCATGTGCTGAAGGTCCGTAAAATTTATGGTCACTAACACCATATTCCCTATACGCCGCCACTTGGCGTGACGGGGTTCATCATCATCATGTACCATATCGGTTGGCGTTGGCGATTATGTCCTTCCACAATCTTCTATCTACAGTGCATCGTATCAGTTCTGTTGTTTGCTTTCCATGCCATGATACCCAGCTATCCAGTATTTTCTCTCTTTGTCGTCCGCGATCTCTCTTTCCTCTTCTCATGATGTGCCCGAAAAATGTTGATTGTTTCTTTCTGTTTTTTAGGAGCTGCCTTTTTATACTGGCCTCTTTGAGAACTTCCTGATTGGTCTATATAGCTGTCCAGGGAACTTTCAACATTCTTCTGAGAAATCCCATCTCTGTGGCCTCTAATCGTATTTTCATTTGTCTACTGTCCATGATTCGCTTCCATAGGTCAGAATTGGTTCTATATAGCACCGATGAACTCTCTTTCTCATTTTTATTGACATAGATTTGTTGCATAAGATATTTTTCATTTTCTGAAATGCTATTTTGGCCTGAGCTATTCTACTTTTTATTTCCGTGGTGCATCTTCCATCCGATGTTATTATTGTGCCCAAGTATTTGACGCGTTGCTCTTGTTTCAAATTTGTCCTGTTTATTTTTATGCTGCATGCTGGTGATTTTTGTTTCTTCGATATGACCATTACTTCTGTTTTCTTACTATTCAGACTGAGACCTTTCTTGGTGCTTTCTTTTACTATTATGTCTATCATTTCTTGTAGTTCATTCTCTGTCTCTGCTATTAAGACTGTGTCATCCGCATATCGCAAATTATTTATGTTGTGACCGTTGACTTCAATTCCTTTTTTGTCTACTATTGATCTCATAATATATTCGCTGTAAAGTGAAAACAAATCCGGCGACAGAACACAGCCACATAGACAGTGACGGGGGTACTTGACTTTTACTTTTATATCAGATACTAAGATCATGTTTCTTCTCATTCTTTCCTTCTTCATTTACTCGTCGTGTATAGGGGAGATATAGTCTGTCATTCTCTGGGATACTACAATGGCGAGACCTGTCAATTCTTTGATGTTATCTTCCCATTTCTTTCTTTGTCTGCCGCTTCTGTCACAGCTCCTTGCAGAATGGTCTTAGCTAGACCAAACGTTCGGTTAGTGGCCAAACCATTTCATTCTGCGTTTATTCACAACTTTAGCATAGAAAGGCTTCATGTAACATCATTGGTGAGAATTCCGTAAGGATACACCCGACTCCTAAATTAGCGAATAAAAGTGCCGCTTTCGAACTGGTAAGTTGTCACTCTAAGATCAGTGGATGCGTTGTATACAGCTGTTTGTTTTCATCTCAAAGTGCAATTTGGTTTGTTTTTGGAATTTTTGCAAGATTTAGGGATACAGATATACCTGAGCTCTTTCTTAAAGTTGATATTTATGGAAATGATATTCTGTGGATACTTCTACTCTCCTCCGTCTCACCGAACTTCTTCTCAATACTTTCGAATTCAATGGTCAGTTCTATGACCAAGTCAGTGGTGTAGCTATGGGAACCAAGATGGGTCCTGGTTATGCTTGCCTGGTCATGGGTTACATTGAACATCAAATACTGAACTCGTAACGTGGCCCCCTTCTGCTTAAATACCTCCGGTACACTGGTGACGGTTTTGGACTGACTGACTTGCCGGAAGATGACATCTCCAGGTTCATCGACTACATTGGCAACTTTCATAAATCCATCAAGATTACATCTCATATCTCTACCTCGTCCGTCACCTTTCTTGATCTGGTCGTCTCCTTGGTACCTCCAGCCTCCACACTTCCGTCTTCAATAAACCCACGGACGCCCACTGTTATCTTCTCTACACCTCGTCTCATCCATCTCACTGCAGAGACTCCATTCCATATTCTCATTATTACGACTTCGTTGTATCTACCAGGATGATCAAGATTTTCTCCAACAGGCCCACGTGATGTTAAGTTTCTTTAGGCGTCATCTCTATCCTGACTCGGTTCTTCAATCTGCCTTCCAACGAGCTCTCGATATTTCCCTTGATGTGGCACGCACCCCACCCACCCGCCGTTCCTCTGATAGAACCATATTTACTCTCACCTACCATCCTCACAACTTGGCAGCGGTGAGGATCCTTAACCGGTACCGCTCCATTCTCCACTCAGATCTCACTACGCGCCTACTTTCCAGTGATCCTCCTTTGGTAGCCTTCAAACGCGATAGGAGTCTGAGAGACATTCTTATCACGAGCAATCTCCCCCGCTCAAACCACGTACACCTGGTACTGTCCGCTGTGGACGTCCGAGTTTGCAGAACTTGTGACAACGTGATCTGCACCGATTCGGTCTTGTTCCCTAATAGGCGATTCGAGATCAAATAGGGGTTTACTTGTGTGTCACTGAATATTATCTACGGCATAATATGTAAGCATTGCCAGATGGCGTATGTGGGTGAGTCTGGACGAAACTTAAGGGACAGATTTTGTGAGCATCTTCGCGATGTTAAGCAAAAGACTGACAGCCCGGTGTCTGTCCATTTCAACTCCCCCGGCCATAGTGTTAAATCTGACATGCAAGTTACCGGCATTGTCTCGTGTCACTCCATTAATCGCAGCCGGTTCACACTTGAGAATCGCCTCATTGCCCAGTTGGGTTCACTGTCTCTCTCCCCCCCCCCCCCCCATGGTATAAACATATCGCTCTCATACACATAGGACACATACCACACATTTTTTACCCCATGCGTTACCGAACCAATTCGTGTATGTATATTTATCTGCATATGTATTGGCACATTTAGCACCTTCGGGTTTCTTTTGTGTGCTTTGTGGCAATATATACGGATTTAGGCCTGCACGCATGTATGGTTAGGTACACATGACATCTGTGCGTTGTGCACACATACAGTTAGATAGACACAGTTTATAGGTATCTTGTACCCACCTCCCCATATCTTTAGAACCCTTCCGTCCTCCCACCTGACTGCCTGGTCAGTGAGATATATAGCTGGTCATCCCGCCTGACTGCCTGGTCAGTGAGATATATAGTTGGTCATCCGCCTAATTTTAGTTCATCCAGAAGCTGGCCACACTTGGAAAACAGATAAGTGACATTTTTAAATTTACTTTCTCGAGTATCTAGCATATTATCGTCATGTAGTTAGATTTGTATGGTTTTGTTTGTTCCAGTTGAAGGCCTACTTGGCCGAAACGTCGACTTTTGTTTTGTTAATTATCACGTAAAGCTGTTACCAAACCACTTTTTTCTTCTCTCTTTCTTTTTTTTTAAATCGTCATTACCATCACCTTTACAGCAGCTTCGTATCTCTAGGCATCTTGGTGTCTTTACTCCCATATTTTATGGAAGTGGTTCCAATTTGTGACACCACACACAAAAAAGTAAAATGTTTAGCTAAAGTCTCTCTCTCTCTCTCTGCGATCAGGACCCAATCAGAGTAGGATTCCAGCTCCTCACATGAACTCAGCTGTCAGGTTAGGTGTGTTACAAACAGAACATCACAATTAGAGTCTGCCAGATCCACTCTGATTGAACACCCGTTAAAAACGTTGCACTGTGTTCTGCGCCAGTGGCCCAGTGCATCCAATTTCAGCCAGCATTTTATTCAGGTTTGCTTTCCCTAGCCTTTAATTGTCCCCAATCTTCCTGCAAGGCAGCAGGTGATCTTTTCTGTAGGGGGATTCTGCCCTTAGATGGTCGGCCCTCCCAGGTTTACGAGCACCATCTGCCCGAGTCACTAGAGGTGACCAACACAGACATGCACACACAAAGATATGAGATGTGACAAACACAGACATGCACATAGCGATACGAGGCATGACTAACACTGACATACATCAAGATATATGACACATGACTAACATAAAACATGCACATAAAGATATGAGATATGACTGACATAGACATGCACCCACACAGAAATTACACATGTCTAACATGGACATGCACACAAAGATATGAGATATGACCAACATAGATAGGCACACACAATGATATGAGATGTGACTAGCATAGCCATGCAAACACAAGGATATGAGATGTGACATACACAGACATGCACACACAAAGATATGAGATATGACTAACATAAACATACACACAGAGATATGAGATATCACTAGCCCAAACACAAATATATGACACATGACTAACACAGATACACACTAAGATATGAGATATGACTAAACACATACACACTTAAAGATATGAGACATGATTAACACGGACACTCCAAGATATGAGATATGACTAACATGACACACACCAGATATGAGCCATGGCCAGCACAGACACACACACAAACCAAGATATGAGCCTTGGTTAGCAATGAAACACACCAAGAATGAACCATGCCCAGCACAGAAAGAAAATATCCGGTACACATTAAGGTATCCACATGCTTGGGTTTGTTGTAGTCGGCAGACTCTTCTTACGTGGGAATCATCGACATACGAGACGCCGGCCCCCATGAACTGTTAACAGATATCGTCCAAACAGTTGTACGGAGATTTGAGAGTGCAGTCTGACCCGTAGAACGTTCCCTTGCAAGAACAGATCCCGGTTGACTGTTCACGGGTGTCGTTGAAACAGTGGTCAGGACATTTGAGAGTGCAGTCTGGCCCGTGGTACGCTTCCTTGCGCGTACAGTCTGCTCTTTCTGTGTCACATATGATGTCACAGCCATCAGAACACGTCTGTTCGCACTGTAGCCCAAAATAAACCATCAGGACAAGTGTCATCACAGGTATAGCCAGGATGTTTGCAATGTTGGCATTTTCCGGATTTTCCTTGCATAAAGAACTGACACTAAGACAAGACCCGGAGCAGTCGTGTCCATAAATCCCATATGAACAGTTGAAGTGACACGTACCGATGATGACGGTGCAGCCTTTGCTACTCCCACCACACACTGTACAAAACGACCAAGAATGCCCGTCCAGACAATAGGTGTCTGTAAATGTTTGCACCTCACACACCGTCAGTGCACTCTCGTCCTGCGAAAAGGTCGGTGAGAACTCAAACTTACTGTGTGCCATTATCGCTTGTATGGTGACTACAATAGTGTTCACAGAAATATTTGGGTATGATATATCATTATACTGGAACACTACAACCGCCACTGTCAGAGAAAACCTTTGGAGTGTTATTCTTTACCCGAATCATAGTGCTAGCTCGATGATAAATTCGAATGGTGTGAGTCTTCTTGGACGTGTCAAAGTTCAGATACCAGTAAACAGAATTGGTTCCATTTCTCAATTTTCAAGCTAAAGTTAATGTTTATTTACCAATGATATTTTAGTAGCTGATACACGCAACAAAAATGATAAAAGAATAGCAACTCTCAACGTTTAACCACAAGTTGTTTGATTTTGAGATACAACTTCTCTAAATCACTTTGAACGTGAAATAGAAGCAGTATGCGTATTTATCATCATGGAACGACACAAATGGGAAATCAACTAAAGTATCTGTGTCAAACAGCCGAATGCAAAGCTATGACTCTTCTGTATTACATTTTTGTTGTTGAAAATCTGTTGTTATTTATTGAAGCTCTAACGCGTTGCAACTGTTAAAAGGCAACATAAGGTTTGTTTTCCTGGGCATATTTATCACATTCCCAACTCAGTCCAGTCCATTAATTCAATCGAATAATCTCACCTGGTTAAAGAAAAAATAAACAATGTCGAAAACGATAATAATTAACACACGAGACTTCACTTAACGATTTACAATAAATAATACATTATTCTAGTCTGTTCCCTCTCTTTTTTCTTCTCTGCCTTCTTTTATTTCTCCATATCTCTTCGCACTTTAAATAATTAATACTGTTTTACTCTTCTCTCATTCTATGTTGTTAGAGTTGACATCACATCACTTGATGAAACTCAAATTCGCTTTGCGCAGATGTGATTGCGTCCCAATAGCTCGCTGGTTGTGCACATACCTAGCTCTCTCTTTCATGTTGTTTTAAGTCTTATGTGTTCAGCGTTTTGTTCCATATAGTTGCTATCTCAATACCTCACCACCATGGATAGCCATGTCGACTTCAATCAGGGGACAAATAACAATAAATCAATATGTTTATGAAGGGAAACTTCCGAGGCGATAGATCATCGAATCATTTAAGGGAAATGGTATGTTTACTTCATCATCATGTGCCTTACCGGTTGACGTAGGCGATCATGTCCTTCCACAATCTTCTATCTACAGTCCATCGTTTCATTTTGTTGTTGACTGTTTTCCATGCCATGACACCAAGCTATCCAGTATTTTCTCTCGTTGTCATCCTCGATCTCTCTCATTCTTTTTATTTTGCCAGTTGTAACCAAGTATTCCACTTTCCTCTTCTCATGATGTGCCCGAAAAATGTTGATTGTTTATTTCTGATGTTTTTTATGAGCTTCCTTTTTGTGTTGGCCTCTTTGAGAATTTCCTCATTGGTCTATTTAGCTGTCCAGGGAACTTTCAACATTCTTCGGAGAAATCCCATCTCTGTGGCCTCTAATCGCATTTTCATTTGTTTGTCTACTTTCCGTGATTCGCTTCCATGGGTTAGAATTGGTTCTATATAGCACCGATGAACTCTTTCTCACTTCTATTGACATAGTTTTGTTGCATAAGATATGTTTAATTTTCTGACATGCTATTTTGGCCTGAGCTATTCTGCTGTTTATTTCTGTAATGCATCTTCCATCCGATGTTATTATTGTGCCCAAGTATTTGACGCGTTGCACTTGTTTCAGATTTGTCCTGTTTATTGTTATGCTGCATGATAGAAATGATTGTTTCTTCGATATGACCATTACTTGTGTTTTCTTACTATCCAGACTGAGACCGTTCTTGGTGCTTTCTTTTACTATTATGTCTATCATTTATTGTTGTTCATTCTCTGTCTCAGCTATTAACTACCTTCTTATATTGCCTAGTATAATTATGTCAAAACACAACTTAATATCAACTGCTAACGACTTTAATGGGTATGTTTACAACACTCAGAAAAAAGTAACAAATAATCAAGAAGAGAAAAGAACAATAGAATACCCGAAGCAGGATCGAACCCGTACTCCTTGACAGATCGTCTTGCTAAGAGAAACAAACGCTAGGGCACACGGTGTGCTCGAGGAGTGCCGGTTCGATCCTGGTTCGGGCAGTCTATTGCTCATTGATTTCAAGCATACGGTCGTTATCGTTCCAGCTCTGTCCAGGGCCGAAAAAGAAGTAAAGAATTGCAGCGCTGTTGCAATCAGGCTTGTGAGCGGCGACTAAGGAGAGTTTGGCATGGCACTGTACTGTATAAATAAGTCGCTAAAACTTCACAAATATGGACAAGCCGCAAAAACTTCACAAATATGGACAAGCCGCAAAACTTCACAATATGGACAAGCCGCAAAAACTTCACAAATATGGACAAGTCACAGAACAGTAGAGTAATGCCAACATCCATGATAGACAAGGACGCTCTGTCTAGGAGATGTATCGCGCAAGCTGTAGAAGTGAAAGGGGAAGGCAGAATATACTTGGAGAAGGCAAGTGGAAGCTGATATGAAGAGGATAGGGAAGACATGAAACGATCTTAATAGTATGGCGAGAAACATAGCGGCATAGAGAGCGTTTCTTGAAGAAAACCTGTGCTCCACAGGGAGCTGGGAGGAAGAATATACGATCGTTACGGAGGGGGAAGTGCGGGGCTTCAAAACGTCGCCCTACATCAACTTCTTTTATCTCAACATCAATTCGTTTTCTCTTCACATCAACTCGTTTTCTCTCCACCTCAATTTATTTTCTCTCCACATCAACTCCTTTTCTCTCCACATCAACTTGTTTTCTTTCCACCTCAATTTATTTTCTCTCCACATCAACTCCTTTTCTCTCCACATCAACTTGTTTTCTTTCCACCTCAATTTGTTTTCTCTCCACATCAACTCCTTTTCTCTCCACATCAACTTGTTTTCTCTCCACCTCAATTTATTTTCTCTCCACATCAACTCCTTTTCTCTTCACATCAACTCGTTTTCTCTCCACCTCAATTTATTTTCTCTCCACATCAACTCCTTTTCTCTCCACATCAACTTGTTTTCTCTCCACCTCAATTTGTTTTCTCTCCACATCAACTCCTTTTCTCTCCACATCAACTCGTTTTCTCTCCACCTCAATTTATTTTCTCTCCACATCAACTCCTTTTCTCTCCACATCAACTTGTTTTCTCTCCACCTCAATTTGTTTTCTCTCCACATCAACTCCTTTTCTCTCCACATCAACTTGTTTTCTCTCCACCTCAATTTGTTTTCTCTCCACATCAACTCCTTTTCTCTCCACATCAACTTGTTTTCTCTCCACCTCAATTTGTTTTCTCTCCACATCAACTCCTTTTCTCTCCACATCAACTCGTTTTCTCTCCACATCAACTTGTTTTCTTTCCACGTCAACTTTTTTTTCTATCAAAAGGATTTACTCAAAAGTTTTCTCTTCTTTGTCTCTGTGATGCACATAGCGCATTCGTACACGCCTCGCTAAACAGACAGACGTTCATTGTGTTGAATCCCGTACTCATATATCATGGCCGTCTATAGACGTTCTATCATGAACTAACAAACCAATTTTCACATCATATCTCTTGTGTATTCTCTCATTAAACGCCCCTCCACCATCCCCACCCTTTCACTCTCGATCTGTCCACCTTCATTCATGCACGTTATTTATTTCTCCCCACACATAGCGTATGACTATGGTGGACATAGAATACAACTGCATTATCCTTCATAAAAATAAAACAACACATTGTTATTGATTTATCTGCCGGTTGTCTTTTGCTCTTTGACCCACTGCAATTTATCTTTTGCCATTAGTCTTTAATTCGACCGAAAAGCGGTCTTCAGCAAACCATTTTAATTCGTTTCTGTCCTGTACTGATCTTTTTATTATCTCTTCTGTCTATATTTCTGTGTTTTTCCCCATTCTTCTACTGCCTTGTGTTACCCCCAGTTTCAACTTCATTGTAATGATGTAATGCCACGTAGTGGTTGGTGTCTGTAAATGTAACCACGCTTTTATTTGCTTCACAAACGCTATTACACTTACCAGCACACACGTGCGATTTCCCCGTTTATGATTCACTCTGGTCTATTCCCATGCTATCAATACTGTATGTACACACAAACACACAAAATCCGGTTTATAAGGAACTCGTCACGAAAATAGATAAATTCTATATTGAATCGCGCCAGTTCAGCGTGAAGCATGGCAAGCCTAGTTATTTACACACAGCAGTACACACGAGCAGTAATAATAGAACTACAGTTTAAGCGATTCTCAAATGAAGTTCCGAAAAAGAAAAAAAAAAACCAGGATGTACTTAAGCTTTATTCACCTGAAAACAGTTTGCAGAAGTTCAACTTGTGTGCTTAGCACACTATTATATGGATCTGAAACCTGGACATACTCAAACCAGGAAAAAAGACTAAATGTCTTCCACGTGCGATGTCTCCGCAAAATAATGCACATCAAATGGCAGGACAAAATAACCAACTTAACTGTCCTGCAACGTGCTAAGACCCCAACAATCATGTCGATGCTCAGATCTCGAAAACTAAGATGGCTGCGGCATGTCCAACGAATGGAAGAAAAGCGCATTCCTAGGCAAGTGCTATATGGTGAACTAATACACGAAAAAAGACAAATCAGCAGACCTAAACAACGATATAGAGATATCTGTAAATCATCTCTGAAAGACTTCTATATAGGTGAAAATGACTGGGAACATCTGGCAAGTTATCGCACATCATGGAGAACTTGTATAAGGAACGGTATAACATCATTTGAGACTGTGCTAAGGCAAAACTTAGAAGAAAAAAGACTCATGAAAAAGGACGGAAAGCCTGTGGATCAGCGAGCCTGACTTGTTCATTATGCGACCGCGTGTGTTGTCAAACATTGGTAGAATTAGCCACGAGAGAAGCTGTTTGACAAAAACAAAACCTGAAAAAATACAAATAGCATCCTCATGTGCCATTGTTTCATTTATTCTTCTCTTTATTTGTCTTCCTCTTTCTTTGTGTCCTAATGTTTTAAGCCAGAAAGCTTTTGATGTTGTTTTGGTCTGGTCTCATTCTTACCATGTGTCCATCTCGTATATACCAAGTACGGTTAATACAAATCTCTTTCACATATCACATTGGGTGGTCCAACTATCTTTGTCTTGTTTGTTATCTCTCTCAAACATCTCATTATCAAATTGGGTAGTCCAACTATCTTTGTCTTGTTTGTTATCTCTCTCAAACATCTCATTATCACATTGGGTAATCCAACTATCTTTATATTGTTTGTTATCTCTCTCAAACATCTCATTATCAAATTGGGTTGTCCAACTATCTTTATATTGTTTGATATCTCTCTCAAACATCTCATTATCACATTGGGTAGTCTAACTATCTTTATATTGTTTGTTATCTCTTTCAAATATCTCATTATCACATTAGGTAGTCCATCTATCTTTATATTGTTTGTTATCTCTCTCAAACATCTCATTATCACATTAGGTAGTCAATCTATCTTTATATTGTTTGTTATCTCTCTCAAATATCTCATTATCACATTAGGTAGTCCAGCTATCTTTATATTGTTTGTTATCTCTCTCAAATATCTCATTATCACATTGGGTAGTCCATCTATCTTTATCTTGTTTGTTATCTCCCTCAAACATCTCATTTCGCTGGCTGTGATCTTCTGTGTGTGAACTTTGTTAAATGGCCATGTTGGACATCTTAACATAAAGTTGGCACGAACACGATGTTCATCATTTGTCTTTCAGCTGCTAATAAAAAAAATATTTTTATTGTGTATGCCTTGGGCTTAAAACCCAATAAACACTGTTTTTTTTTTGGGGGGGGGGGGAGGGGGGATGGGGAAATGGGGTGTTCATGTTTATGCCACACCAGATGGGTAAATGTTACACGCTCAAGTGGATCTAGTTGTAACGTGAAGAAACTCTCAGAAAGTTTTGCACAAACCAATAAGCAGCCAAGAACAACATGAAAGAAACTCTCAGAAAATTTTGCACAAACCAATAAGCAGCCAAGAACAACATGAAAGAAACTCTCAGAAATTTTGCACAAACCAATAAGCAGCCAAGAACAACATGAAAGAAACTCGCAGAAAGTTTTGCACAAACAATAAGCAGCCAAGAACAACTTGAAAGAAACTCTCAGAAAGTTTTGCACAAACAATAAGCAGCCAAGAACAACTTGAAAGAAACTCTCAGAAAGTTTTGCACAAACCAATAAGCAGCCAAGAACAACATGAAAGAAACTCTCAGAAAATTTTGCACAAACCAATAAGCAACCAAGAGCAACATGAAAGAAACTCTCAGAAAGTTTTGCACAAACCAATAAGCAGCCAAGAACAACTTGAAAGAAACTCTCAGAAAGTTTTGCACAAACCAATAAGCAGCCAAGAACAACATGAAAGAAACTCTCAGAAAATTTTGCACAAACAATAAGCAACCAAGAGCAACATGAAAGAAACTCTCAGAAAGTTTTGCACAAACCAATAAGCAGCCAAGAACAACTTGAAAGAAACTCTCAGAAAGTTTTGCACAAACCAATAAGCAGCCAAGAACAACATGAAAGAAACTCTCAGAAAGTTTTGCACAAACCAATAAGCAGCCAAGAACAACTTGAAAGAAACTCTCAGAAAGTTTTGCACAAACCAATAAGCAGCCAAACAACTTGAAAGAAACTCTCAGAAAGTTTTGCACAAACCAATAAGCAGCCAAGAACAACATGAAAGAAACTCGCAGAAAGTTTTGCACAAACCAATAAGCAGCCAAGAACAACTTGAAAGAAACTCTCAGAAAGTTTTGCACAAACCAATAAGCAGCCAAGAACAACATGAAAGAAACTCTCAGAAAGTTTTGCACAAACCAATAAGCAGCCAAGAACAACATGAAAGAAACTCTCAGAAAATTTTGCACAAACCAATAAGCAGCCAAGAACAACATGAAAGAAACTCGCAGAAAGTTTTGCACAAACCAATAAGCAGCCAAGAACAACATAAAAGAAACTCTCAGAAAGTTTTGCACAAACCAATAAGCAGCCAAGAACAACATGAAAGAAACTCTCAGAAAGTTTTGCACAAACCAATAAGCAGCCAAGAACAACATGAAAGAAACTCTCAGAAAGTTTTGCACAAACCAATAAGCAGCCAAGAACAACATGATAGAAACTCTCAGAAAATTTTGCACAAAACAATAAGCAGCCAAGAACAACTTGAAAGAAACTCTCAGAAAGTTTTGCACAAACCAATAAGCAGCCAAGAACAACATGAAAGAAACTCGCAGAAAGTTTTGCACAAACCAATAAGCAGCCAAGAACAACTTGAAAGAAACTCTCAGAAAGTTTTGCACAAACCAATAAGCAGCCAAGAACAACTTGAAAGAAACTCGCAGAAAGTTTTGCACAAACCAATAAGCAGCCAAGAACAACATGAAAGAAACTCTCAGAAAGTTTTGCACAAACCAATAAGCAGCCAAGAACAACTTGAAAGAAACTCTCAGAAAGTTTTGCACAAACCAATAAGCAGCCAAGAACAACATGAAAGAAACTCGCAGAAAGTTTTGCACAAACCAATAAGCAGCCAAGAACAACTTGAAAGAAACTCTCAGAAAGTTTTGCACAAACCAATAAGCAGCCAAGAACAACTTGAAAGAAACTCGCAGAAAGTTTTGCACAAACCAATAAGCAGCCAAGAACAACATGAAAGAAACTCTCAGAAAGTTTTGCACAACCAATAAGCAGCCAAGAACAACATGAAAGAAACTCGCAGAAAGTTTTGCGCAAACCAATAAGCAGCCAAGAACAACTTGAAAGAAACTCTCAGAAAGTTTTGCACAAACCAATAAGCAGCCAAGAACAACTTGAAAGAAACTCGCAGAAAGTTTTGCACAAACCAATAAGCAGCCAAGAACAACATGAAAGAAACTCTCAGAAAGTTTTGCACAAACCAATAAGCAGCCAAGAACAACTTGAAAGAAACTCTCAGAAAATTTTGCACAAACCAATAAGCAGCCAAGAACAACATGAAAGAAACTCGCAGAAAGTTTTGCACAAACCAATAAGCAGCCAAGAACACATGAAAGAAACTCGCAGAAAGTTTTGCGCAAACCAATAAGCAGCCAAGAACAACTTGAAAGAAACTCGCAGAAAGTTTTGCACAAACCAATAAGCAGCCAAGAACAACATAAAAGAAACTCTCAGAAAGTTTTGCACAAACCAATAAGCAGCCAAGAACAACATGAAAGAAACTCTCAGAAAGTTTTGCACAAACCAATAAGCAGCCAAGAACAACATGAAAGAAACTCTCAGAAAGTTTTGCACAAACCAATAAGCAGCCAAGAACAACATGATAGAAACTCTCAGAAAATTTTGCACAAACCAATAAGCAGCCAGAACAACTTGAAAGAAACTCTCAGAAAGTTTTGCACAAACCAATAAGCAGCCAAGAACAACATGAAAGAAACTCGCAGAAAGTTTTGCACAAAACCAATAAGCAGCCAAGAACAACTTGAAAGAAACTCTCAGAAAGTTTTGCACAAACCAATAAGCAGCCAAGAACAACTTGAAAGAAACTCGCAGAAAGTTTTGCACAAACCAATAAGCAGCCAAGAACAACATGAAAGAAACTCTCAGAAAGTTTTGCACAAACCAATAAGCAGCCAAGAACAACTTGAAAGAAACTCTCAGAAAGTTTTGCACAAACCAATAAGCAGCCAAGAACAACATGAAAGAAACTCGCAGAAAGTTTTGCACAAACCAATAAGCAGCCAAGAACAACTTGAAAGAAACTCTCAGAAAGTTTTGCACAAACCAATAAGCAGCCAAGAACAACTTGAAAGAAACTCGCAGAAAGTTTTGCACAAACCAATAAGCAGCCAAGAACAACATGAAAGAAACTCTCAGAAAGTTTTGCACAAACCAATAAGCAGCCAAGAACAACATGAAAGAAACTCGCAGAAAGTTTTGCGCAAACCAATAAGCAGCCAAGAACAACTTGAAAGAAACTCTCAGAAAGTTTTGCACAAACCAATAAGCAGCCAAGAACAACTTGAAAGAAACTCGCAGAAAGTTTTGCACAAACCAATAAGCAGCCAAGAACAACATGAAAGAAACTCTCAGAAAGTTTTGCACAAACCAATAAGCAGCCAAGAACACATGAAAGAAACTCTCAGAAAGTTTTGCACAAACCAATAAGCAGCCAAGAACAACATGAAAGAAACTCTCAGAAAGTTTTGCACAAACCAATAAGCAGCCAAGAACAACTTGAAAGAAACTCTCAGAAAGTTTTGCACAAACCAATAAGCAGCCAAAAACAACTTGAAAGAAACTCTCAGAAAGTTTTGCACAAACCAATAAGCAGCCAAACAACATGAAAGAAACTCTCAGAAAGTTTTGCACAAACCAATAAGCAGCCAAAAGCAACATGAAAGGCGACAGTCAAGATGATGGCGTACACACAATGAGAAAAGTTAGAGCTGATTAACCCACATGCTTAGAAGAGATTCTTAAATTATAAATAAGACTATCATCTAGTGTGTGAAAGAAGAAATAGACAGTTGCGCAGTTTTAACTATATAGTCTTGGGTGTATTGGGAGGTCAGTAGGCCCCTGTGGACAAGAGGTTCTAGGTTGAGTCAGCTTTAATTGGGCAACGAACTGTTGTTCTTTGATAGGCCGGCCTACTTTATTCACGGAGTCAGTTTATTGCAGTCTGGACATCTCCATATCCGTTCCACATCCTGTCCCAGCTTTTCTCGAAATGTATGCAGACTGATTGTTTGTGCCTGTAAGGTGTTGATTGTAGATACTTCAGCGTTTCCCCACTAAGCATGTCGGATCGACCAGACCGCTTTTTCACCTTTGGACTCACCAGTCTCTCATATACATCATCGTCCCATCCATCCTCCTTGTAAAAGATAGATCGCACTGGCGTAGTTCTGACTCCTTTACCAAGCAGTTTGCTATTCGACAAAAGATTGTGGGCACTAGCCACCATATTCCTTCCACAGAAAACGCAGGCACACCTCATAAATGAAAGAAAACCCGTAAAGGTGGGTTTATTCAGCTTCCTTTCTAATATCCACAGGCAGTGCAATTCTGAGATATCTTAACTTTGGTCAACAAGACGTCACAGGTTCGACCATTAACTGCTACTTTGTAGATCCTAGTTCTTTTTCTTCTTCTTCTTAAACATATTAGGTGGTAACATTGCACTGTGCTTGGCACCTTATGGTTCAGTGGTTAATAGGAAAGCAGAGTAATGAGTCTTTTGTTGCGTGTCGTGTTCATTTTTCCTTTGGCTTCTTGTCAGCCAGGACTAATTTGCTACTTCGTGGATATTGTTACTGGCTTGACAATCTTGGCCTACTACCAGGATGTTTGCTATCAGGGTGTGTAGTTGTGATGTCAAACCTTAATCTCTAGTTGCGACGTAAGGCTAAAATCTTTATTTCTCATGTAAAGCTGAAATCTTTAGTTTTGATGTAAGACCAAAATCTCTAATTTGACGTAAAACATAAATTTGTATTTTTGATGAAGGGCAAAATCTCTAGTTTTGATGTAAGACCTAACTCTCAAAACTCCGAATCAGTGCAAATGTACAACGATTCGGAAGCATTATACCCAACCATTAACATCTCAGCTTTTTATAATCGTGTTTAGAAACATTTTATCTTTTTTTAAACTTCATTTGAACTTTGATAAGCTTTTCTCGTAAATAGAAATATAAATGTATACAGAGATCTGAACTCGGTGTCATTACGTAGTTCCTACATACAGTGAATTGAATTCCTGCAAAATTAGCACGTTATTTTTAGGGTTAGAGAGTCCACATTCTTGTATTCTTTGGCGATCTAAGGGGACCTGGTTCAAATCATGGTTGAGCCAAACTTTTTTTTTTTTTTTTAATCGAGGGTGAATTAAAAACTCAGAGACCCAAACACCACGTGGGTACTGAGGTCTTTATTCAACGTTCCTAATTTTCCCCCTCCCTCTCCTTTTTTTTTTTTAGCAGAGCTCAATAATAGGAGTATATAGGTGCTATATAGGGGCAATTATGATCTATGGAAGGGAATTATGAACAGTAGACAAACAAATGAAAAGACGATTAGAAGCCACAGAGGTGGGATTTCTCAGAAGAATGTTGAAAGTTCCCTGGAGAGCTTAAAAGACCAACGAGAAAATTCTTTTAGGCTGACACAAAAAAGAGCTTGTTAAAAAAACATGAGAAAGAAATAATAAACATTTTTTGGGCACATCATGAGAACTGGAAAGTTGGAATACCTGGTTACAACTGGCAAAATACAAGGAAAGAGAGATCGCGAACGACAAAGAGAGAAAATACTGGATAGCTTGTTGTCTTGGCATGGAAAACAGTCAACAACAGAGTTAAACGGAGTTGAGATATAGAACTTTTCATTCTTCGTTTTGTTCTTATTGTTGCGCCCCTATTTAAGAGAATGGCTTCTTTTTGGGCGCTTTATAAAAAGTAGCAGTTACTAATTTTACAATAAACTATATACAAATCACGCATAATAAATAACATATAATAATGGGAATTGAACACCATAAAGTAAATGTAATAAAGTGAATTGAACACCATAAAGTAAATGTAATAATGTGAATTGAACTCCATAAAGTAAATGTAATAATATGAATTGAACTCCATAAAGTAAATGTAATAATGTGAATTGAACACCATTATAACCATTTTCTTCATCTATGCGTTCACCCGACGAAGAAATATGTAAATCTCGTCGTGTGTCCATAATGCTAAGTGTGTAAAATGTGTTAATTTGTTGTATCACTGTGATGTTAGCGCCTTTCGGCCCAACACATCCGACTTCGGCGTGGTATTTTTAGAACCGAGTTGCCTTTCTTCTGGATCCCCACTAGCGTGGCTAGAGGCACATGCAGGTGAAGTAGTAGGATCTAAGTAGTTCTGGTTCATCGATCGTGGCGCAATCCATCAGCTATGAGTCGCTGACAACTTTCAGCTCTCTTGCTGTCGGGACACCTTGTTGAGGTGAGAGAACCATCCTACCAACTTTGGATATTCAGAACGTTTTTGATTGGTCGGAACTATAGCCACTTCTGTAAAAGGTTGCCGTAGTAGCATTTGGTGGAGAGAAGGGTCAGTAATTTTCCTCGGTAATTTTCCTGGCATAACCTTTGACCCTCAGGGTCACTGGAACAACGTTATTGTTAGCTTTCCCGCCTTTCTCTGACACGAGGATCTTTATGAACTCGCGCATCGGGGTCAAGGTCTCTCTCTTATTAATGGGGTGAGGACTGATGGTGAAGTCAAGGCCTTTCTAGTCTTTGCTGTTGTTTGCCTGCTCGTTTGGCTTTTCGTGGCAAGGCGCTGTGCCACTGAGTACGGGTTCGATCCTGCTTTGGTCCATATATTGTTCTTTGTTTTTTTTTTCTGTTGTTGATTATTTGTCATTTTTTCCGAGTGCTGTAAACATACCTCTTCCTCTGAATTGATTCACTGATTATCGCCTCGGAAGTTTCCCTCTATAATCATCATCATCATCGTGTGCCTTCTCCGCAACGAAGGTTGGCTACGATGGATCGCCAGGTGTGCCTTCTCCGCAACGAAGGTTGGCTACGATGGATCGCCATTCTACTCTGTTTCTTGCTTTGATGGTGCAGGCTGTCATAGATTGAATTGACCATCTTTTGATGTTACTCGTCATGTTAGTCTTGGTCTGCCTCTGCCTCTTTTACCTTGTATTTTTCCTTCCAATATTACTTTTAGTAGGCTGTTGTGTCTTTTAACATGCCGCCAAAAATTTCATTTGTCTTGTCTTAATTGTATTTAGTAGTTCTCTTTTTATTTTCAGTTTTAAAAACTTCATCGTTTGTTTCCATCCAATTCTACCTATTTTTCTATAAATCCACATTTCAAAGGCTTCAATTTTCTGTTCTGTTTTCTTGTCTAATGTCTATGTTTCTGCACCATACAGGAATATTGAGAAGATGTAAAATTTTGCCATTCTTAGTCCCTCTATAATAATATTCATTTATTATTATTTATCTCCTTGGTATTTTACTACTTGACTTGCGCTCGGTTGAATTATTTTTGCTAATTCTTTTGTGTCGAACATTTTGCATTTCTAGACTACTACTTTTGCTACTTACCTCTACTGTTTCTTCTTCATCGTCTTTGGTGTTCAGTTTTCTATTTTCTTCACATTAAACAGAAAGACAACTGCTTCTAAAAATTTGCTCGTTGACACAGGTTTACCAGACGAAGAAACAAAAAAGCTGAATGTTTTGTGTGCAATAGAAATGGGAACTGGGTGGTCTAACATGTGGATCTCTTGGGAGACTGGGTGGTCTAACATGTGGATCTCTTGGGAGACTGGGTGGTCTATAGGTAACATGTGGATCTCTTGGGAGACTGGATGGTCTATAGGTAACACGTGGATCTCTTGGGAGACTGGGTGGTCTATAGGTAACATGTGGATCTCTTGGGAGACTGGTGGTCTATAGGTAACACGTGGATCTCTTGGGAGACTGGGTGGTCTATAGGTAACATGTAGATCTCTTGGGAGACTGGGTGGTCTGGTAACACGCGAATCTCTTGGGAGACTGGGTGGTCTATAGGTAACATGTAGATCTCTTGGGAGACTGGGTGGTCTATAGGTAACACGTGGATCTCTTGGGAGACTGGGTGGTCTATAGGTAACACGTGGATCTCTTGGGAGACTGGGTGGTCTATAGGTAACATGTGGATCTCTTGGGAGACTGGGTGGTCTATAGGTAACATGTGGATCTCTTGGGAGACTGGGTGGTCTATAGGTAACACGTGGATCTCTTGGGAGACTGGGTGGTCTATGGGTAACATGTGGATCTCTTGGGAGACTGGGTGGTCTATAGGTAACATGTGGATCTCTTGGGAGAATGGGTAAGACGTCTACCTCTGGAAAAGAGGGGAGGGGGTGGTCTATATGTAAGACCTCGGGGGGAGGGAGACTGGGTGGTCTAGATGTAAGGAATGACGCGGGTTCGAATCCCATCACAGGTGGTGAGAATTTTGTTCACCTCAAATCCTTGGTTCCCTGTGGCTGTACCTTTCCCTGGTCTCCGCCTGCTTGAATGTATTTGTAAGGAGACGGACCAACAATTTTAGAACTGTGAATGTGGAGGGGAGAGGCGCTGTTCAGCGTGGATGTGGAGGGGAGAGGCGCTGTTCAGCGTGGATGTGGAGGGGAGAGGCGCTGTTCAGCGTGGATGTGGAGGGGAGAGGCGCTGTTCAGCGTGGATGTGGAGGGGAGAGGCGCTGTTCAGCGTGGATGTGGAGGGGAGAGGCGCTGTTCAGCGTGAATGTGGAAGGGAGAGGCGCTGTTCAGGCTTGAATGTGGAGGGGAGAGGCGCTGTTCAGGCGTGAATGTGGAGGGGAGAGGCGCTGTTCAGCGTGAATGTGGAGGGGAGAGGCGCTGTTCAGCGTGAATGTGGAGGGGAGAGGCGCTGTTCAGCAACCGGGCTGTAAACTGCCAGCGAATCACAACTGATGGCTTGTGCCAGAATTGGTGAAGCAGAACTATCCAGATCCCACTTCCACCTCTTCGCGGTGCCCCAACAAATAGACTAACCAGTCTTCTTCTATCTTTTTAGCTCCCTGTGGAGAATAGGTCTTCAACTAACACTTTCCAAGTCGTTCTGTTGTTTTGCCATTCTTTTAAGATCATTCCATGTCTTCCCCATCATCTTCATCTCTGCTTCTATCTGTCTTCTCCAAGAATTCCTTGGTCTTCCTCTTTGTCTTTTTCCCTTGGAATTCCAAAAAAGGGCCTGAAGTGTAATACTCTCAGTTGGCTTTCGTAGTGTGTGTCCTATCCAGCGCCATCGTCTTAGCTGTATCTCTTTATCCACTGGTATTTGACTGGTACTTTTCCATATTTCTATGTTAGTGATTTTGTCCTGCCATTTCCATCCTTTTATTCTGCGTAAGCATCCATTTATGAAAGTCTGTATCTTCGTGATTGTCAATTTTGTTGTTCTCCATGTTTCACAACCATATAATAGGACCGCCTTAACATTTCAGTTGAAAATTTTATTTTTGTATTTAACCTAATTTCTTTGGATTTCCATATGTTTCCCAGTGCAATGAAAGCTCCTCTTGCTTTTGATATCCTTATTTTGGTATCATTTTCTGTTCCTCCCTCTTTATCTATATTACTGCCCAGATATATGTAAGATTGTACATCTAATAGAGGTAATTCTGCATGTTCCAGCAGCGTCTCCTAGTTTTATTTGGTTATTGCCAACTGTATTAATTCTCATAATGTTGGTCTTATCTCTATTAATCTTCAGTCCTAGCTGTTGTGATCTCGCATCAAGCATGCTCATTTTATCCTGCATCTGTTTATGGCTGTGTGATAGGAGAGCTGTGCTAACCAGTCTAGCCCAGCAAAATAATTAGGGTTCGAAAGGGAAGGCAAACCCGGTGCTCAAATATGCCGTGCTGAAGTCGGATATGTTGTAGATCACAGTTCCAAACAACACACAGCTCATCCATGCAGAACGTTCTTTTCAGGGCAGATGGCGACAAGGTTTATCCCTTGGTCTCCAGGTGGACGCAAGCAAGCAAGAGCCGTGACGCTTTGATGTCATTACCAGAATATCAATCAAAACGTCCATCTTGTGTCATCTCTATGGGAACACAATGTTATTAGACTAGACCTTACACATAGTTGACACGTTCGACCAAGTTTTATAAAGAACGCGTTCATGCAACACGTTTAGTGAGCGCCTGAAATCATAGATAAGATCATCAAAGGACATGGTGTACATATAACAAACATTAATGGGTTATTGCATGTTATATTTGTATACATCGTGGTATTCTCTTTTCTTGATGATGCACTTTTTGATTGACTTTCAAGTTTTGATATTGTTGAATCTCTGAGTATACATGTACTTTGTTGTTCCATTATTGCTGTTTTTTTTTTAATTTAAAGTTTATTTATTTTATTATTATTTTTTTTTTATTCTGAGTACAATAATTTTGATCTTCATACCACCGCCATGTCTGTAGTTGGGACTGTAGCAAATGTACATAGGATTAAACATGTTGGAGAAGATGAAGATGGAAGAGAAAATAAACATATTGAGGTTGGAGAAGAAGATGAAGACGGAAGAGAAATACATATTTATTAATATTCTTTTCCTTGTTCTCCCCATATATGTATATACTGACATATGCAGTGCCGGAATATTACCTATAAGCTCTATCTTTGGGCCATACAATCCGAGAGGTCTCAACATATTTTCACAATCAGTTGTTGGGACTACACTTTTTTTTTAAATACCAGTTTATGCTTTCGGGATATAAGCAGTAGGATACAGAAAAAGAGGAAGACCTAAAGAGGCACTAAAAGGAACACTTATAAGAGAAGCAAAGTTGGCAGGCATAGACTCACTAGATAATATCGAACATCTCGCCCAGAATAGAGTTTGGTGGCGAAAAACATAAACCTGATGCGACGTTTATCGACGCGGGAAGGATCAAGAATATGATTTCAAGTGTTTTGAAATGTTTTTTTTTTTTTTTTTTTTTTTTGGGGGGGGGGGGTGGTTTGCTCAAAGTTGTATTATGGTTTCTTCTTCTTTCCTTCCTCATCTGCCTTTCAGCGTCGAGGGGAGATATAATTTGCGGTCTCTTGCTCTTCTGTTCGCCTCTGCTGCTATTGTTTCCTAGTGCTTCTAATATTCCATCGATCCATCTTTTTCGAGGTAGACCCTGGGTCTGGTGTTCTAACAACGTTTTTGAAGGCTCGTTGTGTTGTGTTTTGATATTTCTTCTCCGGCCCTGGACTTAAGTTTCAAAGTTGTTATCGGCCCTTGCTGTAACTGATTCTCATGTAACGCGGGGTTTTTTTTTTCTTAAACCGAAGCACGACTTTTTAACACGCCATCTGATAGTGACACTGTTGAAGCTCCATATAAGATAAACGGATGGGTTAAGTTATCTTTAAGCCAGCCAGAATGTATTTACTCTACTTATATGTGTGGGCTGTTGCATGACTGATAACATACTTTTATTTCTCCACATACATTTCAGAGAGAGATAGATGGGGGAAAGGGAGGTAATAATGCTTATTTGTGTAATATGAAATTATAGAACAAGAATTGTAAGAAATGTTTTATAGAAACAAACATTTAATGAAATGACCTTAACTCAAAACGTTGTATACTTATTTGAATTTAAAATGTTCTATATTATATAACATGTTATATAAACCACAACTAAATAATAGACTGCAACTAACTCCGATTAATATCATTCTATATTCACTTATTTTGGCTGGGAATTAACGAAATTGCGTGCTTTTGTTTACGTCACATTTGATGAAAGAAAACTACACGCATGCGCACATCCGCAGTGTTGCATCATCAATGTTTGAACAATTCTCATTGGCTCCCGGTGGTGGTGTGTGTCTAGTTCGCGGGCTATGTCGTCATCCTCCTCTAAACACGCCACTTGTCCTTGGCTGTGTCTATCCATTTTATATCGACGTTTCTTCCCAGCCTCCATGTATAATCGGTTCAATATCTTATTTCATTTTCGCCCTGTTGTATGTCGTGTGTATGTGCGAGACGGCCTAGTTTATGTGTGAGCGGGTTATGTCACCGTGCACATATCACAGTTGGTCCTTGGTTGTTTTTTTAATTAATTCTATGAAAGCTCTTTCCAGCCACGTGTAAATGTATGCAGTATCTCCTTGAATTTTTCGCGTTGTCTTTCTGTTGTGCATATGTAAAGAGTATATCAATGACACTTTATTTCGTTGTTATTATTATTATTCTACACTGTTGTTTGTCACAGATAATTTAGTTAATTGTTTATTTGTGACTTTTGAGCAAGGCAAAATAGACATGTTTCTTCTATTACACACTCAAAGTGATTAGGAAAAGCTGTATCTTTAAATGTTAAATTTTTTTTTAACTTGTGTGGTTATAATTGAATAATCACTGACTCGCAGAACTGCCCATCGTTGGGGGTTTTTTTAGGGGGAGGGGGCATTAACTACTAAAACAGTGTGGTCCAACTCGTGACCCGCGGGCCACTTGCACGTGCTTCTTCTGTTTTACATTCAAGTTGATTGGAAGAAATTATCTCAAAATTAAATAATAATAAAAAAAAACTTGTTACAACGTGAATAATTCATCCCTGAGACTCTCTGCCCTTTGTTGATCTTCTTGTTACGAACCGGAACTATACACATATCATCCACACATAGATATTGCCTTTAGGTGACAGAATCTAACTTTCTGTGTTCACAAGCTGAAGCCACTTCTATAAAATACCATTTCAAGAATGAGGGAATGTTCTAGACTCAGAGCATCTTCGTCTTTTATGGTTGTCTTTGTATTTATATCTGTTAACAGTAGGGGGCCTCGGTAACCTAGTTGGGAATACCACCCGACTGGACTACCGACGTTCGGACAACCCGTGTTCGATTCTCGCTGGGAGCAGTGTGAATTGTACTCGTGGTTGGAAAAAAAAATACCCCCACGGTCGACCCAGCCGTTGGCAGAAATGGGTATCAGGGTATGACCCTGTGAAGAATGAGGAGTGTCGCCTCGCATCTGAGTTTCGATACTTGAGGCGACACTATACAGAAATCTCCGAACATTTTTGGATAGGCGGCCGAGCACATATGGGTGAAAACTCGCGTGCTAAGATGCCGGTTCAAGTCTCGTACTTTACCTTACTTATCTGTTAAGAGTGTACCTGATGTCGACTTTTGCTGAAACGTCGTAGTTTGTTTCGTCTTCTCTACTGATTGTATCTGTTTACTTGACATCTTCATCAATAAACGATGCACAATTTCTAAAAAAAACTAGAACTAAAATAGCTCTTTGAAATACATTTTTTTAGAGGAAAATCCGAACTAACGCTGTAGATATTTATTTATTCATTCTTGGGGTGCTTTACTTCATGATCTCCCTTGATTCATTTTGCTTTTGACTGCCTGGTCTGGCTGATCTCCTGTATGGTATCAATATGATCAACTATTAACGACATTTCTTTATTCTTCCCTTTCTCTACCGGTTTCTCGTTTTCTTCAGTTTTCTCCTTTCAGCATTTGATGTTATCAATCCACGTTATGTGTTGTGGTTATCTACGCCTTCCGCCATGTTTTTGTTGTGATATAAAGTAAAGATATGGCGCAGTTATGAGTGACAATTTTTGTCGATGCGAATCATACATGTCACGACAACACTGGTATGTGGCTTTAAGTCTTTTTCTCTTTCTTGTATGTAGCTGCTGATGCCTTTAAGCGTCGCAGAGAAAGGATGTTGTTGTCAGTACACTATAGTTAAAGTAAAGTACCCCCGTCACGTCAAGTGGCGTGTAGGGAAATATGGTGTTAGTGACCTATATTTTACAGACCTTCAGCACATGATTTTGGGGTAATGGGGTCGGTATTACGCCCGTGCTGCTTTACTTTACCAGAAAAAAATCCGGTACCCATTTAAGGCTGGGTGAACCTGGAAGCCGTCGGTTGGGATCGCACCCTACCCTTTGTCCTTTGTAGTCCAGTTCACTAACCACTGAGCTATCACGGCTCCAGTACACTTTAGTATCTCTAGATATTTGGTTGTTTGTTGTTGTCATATACTATGATGTCTCTAGATATTTGGTTGTTTGTTGTTGTCAGTATACTATGATGTCTCTAGATATTTGGTTGTTTGTTGTTGTCAGTATACTATGATGTCTCTAGATATTTGGTTACTTGTTGTTGTCATATACTATGATGTCTCTAGATATTTGGTTACTTGTTGTTGCCATATACTATGATGTCTCTAGATATTTGGTTGTTTGTTGTTGTCAGTATACTACGATGTCTATATATATTTGGTTACTTGTTGTTGTTAGTATACTATGGTGTCTATATAATTGTTACTTGTTGTTGTCAGTATACTATGGTGTCTCTATATAATTTTTTACTTGTTGTTGTCAGTATACTATGATGTCTCGATATATTTGGTTACTTGTTGTTGTCATAATATATGATGTCTCTAGATATTGGTTGTTTGTTGTTGTCAGTATACTATGATGTCTCTAGATATTTGGTTGTTTGTTGTTGTCAGTATACTATGATGTCTCTAGATATTTGGTTACTTGTTGTTGTCAGTATACTATGGTGTCTCTAGATATTTGGTTACTTGTTGTTGTCAGTATACTATGATGTCTCGATATATTTGGTTACTTGTTGTTGTCAGTATACTATGATGTCTCTAGATATTTGGTTGTTTGTTGTTGTCAGTATACTATGATGTCTCTAGATATTTGGTTGTTTGTTGTTGTCAGTATACTATGATGTCTCTAGATATTTGTTGTTTGTTGTTGTCAGTATACTATGATGTCTCTAGATATTTGGTTGTTTGTTGTTGTTAGTATACTATGATGTCTCTAGATATTTGGTTGTTTGTTGTTGTTAGTATACTATGATGTCTCTAGATATTTGGTTGTTTGTTGTTGTTAGTATACTATGATGTCTCTAGATATTTGGTTGTTTGTTGTTGTTAGTATACTATGATGTCTCTAGATATTTGGTTGTTTGTTGTTGTTAGTATACTATGATGTCTCTAGATATTTGGTTGTTTGTTGTTGTCAGTATACTATGATGTCTCTAGATATTTGGTTGTTTGTTGTTGTTAGTATACTATGATGTCTCGATATATTTGGTTGTTTGTTGTTGTCAGTATACTATGATGTCTCTAGATATTTGGTTGTTTGTTGTTGTCAGTATACTATGATGTCTCTAGATATTTGGTTGTTTGTTGTTGTCAGTATACTATGATGTCTCTAGATATTTGGTTGTTTGTTGTTGTCAGTATACTATGATGTCTCTAGATATTTGGTTACTTGTTGTTGTCATATACTATGATGTCTCTAGATATTTGGTTACTTGTTGTTGCCATATACTATGATGTCTCTAGATATTTGGTTGTTTGTTGTTGTCAGTATACTACGATGTCTATATATATTTGGTTACTTGTTGTTGTTAGTATACTATGGTGTCTATATAATTTTTTACTTGTTGTTGTCAGTATACTATGGTGTCTCTATATAATTTTTTACTTGTTGTTGTCAGTATACTATGATGTCTCTAGATATTTGGTTACTTGTTGTTGTCAGTATACTATGGTGTCTCTAGATATTTGGTTACTTGTTGTTGTCAGTATACTATGATGTCTCTCTATATATTTGGTTACTTGTTGTTGTCAGTATACTACGATGTCTCTAGATATTTGGTTACTTGTTGTTGTCAGTATACTATGATGTCTCTAGATATTTGGTTACTTGTTGTTGTCAGTATACTATGATGTCTCTAGATATTTGGTTACTTGTTGTTGTCAGTATACTATGATGTCTCGATATATTTGGTTACTTGTTGTTGTCAGTATACTATGATGTCTCTAGATATTTGGTTACTGTTGTTGTCAGTATACTATGATGTCTCTAGATATTTGGTTACTGTTGTTGTCAGTATACTATGGTGTCTCTAGATATTTGGTTACTTGTTGTTGTCAGTATACTATGGTGTCTCTAGATATTTGGTTACTTGTTGTTGTCAGTATACTATGGTGTCTCTAGATATTTGGTTACTTGTTGTTGTCAGTATACTATGGTGTCTCTAGATATTTGGTTACTTGTTGTTGTCAGTATACTATGGTGTCTCTAGATATTTGGTTACTTGTTGTTGTCAGTATACTATGGTGTCTCTAGATATTTGGTTACTTGTTGTTGTCAGTATACTATGGTGTCTCTAGATATTTGGTTACTTGTTGTTGTCAGTATACTATGGTGTCTCTAGATATTTGGTTACTTGTTGTTGTCAGTAGACTATGATGTCTCTAGATATTTGGTTACTTGTTGTTGTCAGTATACTATGATGTCTCTCTATATATTTGGTTACTTGTTGTTGTCAGTATACTATGATGTCTCGATATATTTGGTTGTTTGTTGTTGTCAGTATACTATGATGTCTCTAGATATTTGGTTACTTGTTGTTGTCAGTATACTATGGTGTCTTAGATATTTGGTTGTTTGTTGTTGTCAGTATACTATGATGTCTCTAGATATTTGATTGCTTGTTGTTGTCAGTATACTATGATGTCTCTACATATTTGGTTGTTTGTTGTTGTCAGCATTCTATGATGTCTCTAGATATTTGTTACTTGTTGTTGTCAGTATACTATGGTGTCTCTAGATATTTGGTTACTTGTTGTTGTCAGTATACTATGATGTCTCGATATATTTGGTTACTTGTTGTTGTCAGTATACTATGGTGTCTCGATATATTTGGTTACTTGTTGTTGTCAGCATTCTATGATGTCTCGATATATTTGGTTACTGTTGTTGTCAGTATACTATGATGTCTCTAGATATTTGGTTACTTGTTGTTGTCAGTATACTATGATGTCTCTAGATATTTGGTTACTTGTTGTTGTCAGTATACTATGGTGTCTCTAGATATTTGGTTACTTGTTGTTGTCAGTATACTATGGTGTCTCTAGATATTTGGTTACTTGTTGTTGTCAGTATACTATGGTGTCTCTAGATATTTGGTTACTTGTTGTTGTCAGTATACTATGGTGTCTCTAGATATTTGGTTACTTGTTGTTGTCAGTATACTATGGTGTCTCTAGATATTTGGTTACTTGTTGTTGTCAGTATACTATGGTGTCTCTAGATATTTGGTTACTGTTGTTGTCAGTATACTATGGTGTCTCTAGATATTTGGTTACTTGTTGTTGTCAGTAGACTATGATGTCTCTAGATATTTGGTTACTTGTTGTTGTCAGTATACTATGATGTCTCTCTATATATTTGGTTACTTGTTGTTGTCAGTATACTATGATGTCTCGATATATTTGGTTGTTGTTGTTGTCAGTATACTATGATGTCTCTAGATATTTGGTTACTTGTTGTTGTCAGTATACTATGGTGTCTCTAGATATTTGGTTGTTTGTTGTTGTCAGTATACTATGATGTCTCTAGATATTTGATAGCTTGTTGTTGTCAGTATACTATGATGTCTCTACATATTTGGTTGTTTGTTGTTGTCAGCATTCTATGATGTCTCTAGATATTTGTTACTTGTTGTTGTCAGCATTCTATGATGTCTCTAGATATTTGTTACTTGTTGTTGTCAGTATACTATGGTGTCTCTAGATATTTGGTTACTTGTTGTTGTCAGTATACTATGATGTCTCGATATATTTGGTTACTTGTTGTTGTCAGTATACTATGATGTCTCGATATATTTGTTACTTGTTGTTGTCAGTATACTATGATGTCTCGATATATTTGGTTACTTGTTGTTGTCAGTATACTATGATGTCTCTAGATATTTGTTACTTGTTGTTGTCAGTATACTATGATGTCTCGATATATTTGGTTACTTGTTGTTGTCAGTATACTATGATGTCTCTAGATATTTGTTACTTGTTGTTGTCAGTATACTATGGTGTCTCTAGATATTTGGTTACTTGTTGTTGTCAGTATACTATGATGTCTCGATATATTTGGTTACTTGTTGTTGTCAGTATACTATGATGTCTCGATATATTTGGTTACTTGTTGTTGTCAGTATACTATGGTGTCTCGATATATTTGGTTACTTGTTGTTGTCAGCATTCTATGATGTCTCGATATATTTGGTTACTTGTTGTTGTCAGCATTCTATGATGTCTCTAGATATTTGTTACTTGTTGTTTGATTCTCTCTTTTCATAAATGGAACGTCTTTCTTTAGCGTATCTGGTTGCTGTTACAAATGAAATGTTTTGGCCTTTGCATGCTTCTTTATTTCCATCTATCCATCTTTTAATTGGTCTTCCTCTTACACTCTGTTTTGATGTCTTAGACACAATGCTCTTGATGGCATTATGGTCTTGTTTTATTGTAACTAAGTGCTTGAGTTAAATCTTTATATAAACGTTTGTTTCCACCGAAATTCGTCAAGTTTCAACGTGTAGCAAAAATAAATAGCAGACCTTGTACAAATAGCGTCGTGGGGGATAACTTGTTGGTTATTAATCCACACGTTTAGGATTCAGGTCAAAGTACGGGCATGCTCAGGTCAGGCTGGGGAGACATGTGGTAAACAAATAAGGAAAAGGAGACAAGCGACCTGGTTAACTGAGATGGTTAGTGAGTGGTTAGTAACAATTGACGTGTCGGAGACGCCAGTTACAGAAAAAGAACATAAACAGAAAGTTGAATCGTTTTTTTTTTGTTTTTTTTTTTTGGCTGCGTTAATAAAAATGTAGTGGAAAGGGTATGGAAATCATGGTAGTGTCAGGAAAAGATCATGGAAGGGACGACATACATACAGAGAAGGATTGGGGGGGGGGGGGGGGGGGGGGGCTATATTCTCATACACCATCGTCCGCTAATTTTAACTTTTTGTTCTTTTTCAAATTCCTTAATTGTTACACGAATGAGTGAGTGATGTCATTATCATCATCATGTGCCGTACCGGTTGGCGCTGGCGATCATGTCCTTCCACAACCTTCTATCCACAGTGCATCGTATCAGTTCTGTTGTTGACTGTTTCCATGCCATGACACAAAGCTATCCAGTATTTTCTCTCTTTGTCGTCCGCGATCTCTCTTTCCTTTTATTTTACCAGTTGTAACCAAGTATTCCAACTTTCCTCTTCTCATGGTATGCCCAAAAAATGGTGATTGTTTTTTTTCTGATGTTTTTTTAAGAGCTCCCTTTGTGTTGGCCTCTTGAGAACTTTCTCATTGGTCTTTTAGCTGTCCAGGGAACTTTCAACATTCTTCTGAGAAATCCCATCTATGTGGCCTCTAATCGTCTTTTCATTTGTTTGTCTACTGTCCGTGATTCGCTTCCATAGGTCAGAATGGTTCTATATATCACCGATGAACTCTCTTTCTCATTTTATTGACATAGATTTGTTGCATAAGATATTTTTCATTTTCTGAAATGCTATTTTGGCCTGAGCTATTCTGCTTTTATTTCCGTGGTGCATCTTCCATCCGATGTATCACTGTGCCCAAGTATTTCAAACGTTGCACTTGTTACAGATTTGTCTTGTTTATTTTTATGATGCATGATGGTGATTATTGTTTCTTCGATAAGAGTGTGATGTAACATTCAAGATAATCTCAACAAGCAGAAATTGCCACACTTTTTAAGGACGAAACTAAAATGCCATTCTTAGATTCACTCAAGTAGCAGTGATTGACATTGATGCTATGTGGCTGACATTCTATCTCTAACCATCGCCCCCCCCCTCTCTCTCTCTCTCTCTCTCTCTCTCTCTCTCTCTCTCTCTCTCTCTCTCTCTTTCACCCACTCCTACTCGTTTTCTTGCTTCCCATGTCGATTCAATGTCTTTATGCTAAAGTAATAATAGAAGGTTAGCAGGCAGGATAACGAAATCGTTTAAAATAACAAACGGTGAGCACACAGCAGCTCGTGGGCATGTGCCAACAGTACCAAAAATACACGATCCTTGAAATGCACTGCAACCCATCTTCTTTGCTGAGTCGCTAACTGACAGGGATAGATGTGTTTGTTTTATCAGTTTATGGAATTGTATTTCCCATGAACAAAAATTAGCCACTAGGAGCAAGCATGAACATAGTATCTTCTCATACAAGTATTCCAGTCAAGCTGAATAAGTAAGCAGAAATAAGGATATAAAAGTTCATGTTTGCAGTTTTACGAGTGGATCCAGAACAAAAGAGCATTTCAACATAAATATTCATCAGCACAAAGCAAATCGTCATTTCAGGGACGCCAGTTAAAGAAAAAGGACATGAGTGAGGTATGTAGCAATCAGGTTTCTTAGCAAGCAAAAATTGCCACAATTTTAAAGGGAGAAACTAAAGTGCCACTTTTAGATTCACTCAAGTAGCAGTGATTGATATGATGCTATGTGGCTGATATTCTATCTTTAACCACCCCCCCCCCACCTCTCTATTTCTCTCACTTAAAAATAAATATGTACAGATAAGGGAGTAAAGGCATACAAAAATGAAACTAATATGAAGTTGATGATACGGTCGGGGGGGGGGGGGAAGGGGAGTCGTTTTGATTTTGTGTTGTCCCTCACCAAGGTTAAGCTGTAACCTTTGCCGAAACCCATAAGCCCGTCTGATATGACTCCCCATGGGAAACACAAAATATCACAACTTAAGGAAGACATAATAGGAATCATGAAAAAAGGCACCCAAACAGACGCAGAGATAAAAACACATAGCAGAAAAACACACAAACAACAACTACCCACAGGGCTCCTGATCACACATATGCACAGATGGCTCTGCTACAAATGCCACCAGAAATGGAGGAGGGGGTGTGTTCTTGATGCTGAATAACCAGGAAGAGATCACCAAGTCAATAGCTACTGGAAAATTCTCAAACAACTTTAAAGCAGAAACTGAGGCCCTCAGAGATGCTGTAAAACTGGCTATCCAACACAAAAATAACATGCACAAGAAATTGGTGATACTGACTGATGCACTGTCAGTCTTAACAGCTCTAAAAAATGGCGCAGGAACATTGAGCTAGATGGCTTGAGAACAACCATGACCAACTATGCAATAACTTCCAGAGAGTGGTCATACAGTGTGATGGTCACGGAAACGAACGCACAGACAAATTGGCTAAAGAGGGAGGGAGATTACCACAAGAGAACCTTCTGGTCAGCTATGACGAAGCCAAATCCATCATCAAAGGCCAGTATCATGGAAAAATGGAAACGAGAACACCCAAAGTATAACGAGAGTGACGGATACCACCAACTATCAAGGAGGGATCAAGTCATCATACTTCACCTACGTACTGGCCACAACAGAATTAGAAACCACATGTTCACCAAACTCAAAATAGGAATACTAGTCAAGCCACTGTACACTGGACAACATGACAACAAAACATGTTATACAGCGGGATAGCCAATAAAGTGCCCGCGACGCCCTTTTTTGGGCCTGCCGCAGATAAAAAAATAAAATCAGGTTGCATTGAGCAAAATGTCCTGGGTAAACATGATTTAAAATTTGTTACATTAACTTCTACCGTGGAGAAAGCTAACTCAAATATTCCCTAGTAGTTTGTTTAAAATAAAGTATAATTATTGGTGGAAACATCCGTGGTAAATCAAAGAAGAATAATAGTACAAGTAGACCTATGTTTAACACTCCGAACACTCTATTAGTTAGTTTAACGTCGCCTTCCCGTCATTCCCGACCCATCCTTTTTCTCCGTTTGATCATCCTGCGATCGACTGAAACAAAGGAAGAAGCCGACGAATGGTTCTAGAACCGACTCTCGGGTCGGCGAGTTCAAACAGTTTCCGCCAAGAAATACTGTCAGTCACCCACCTCCTCCTCCCCAACACATTCTCCCCACAATTATTTTACTTTCAGTTTCTTTCTCTCCAATCCTCTTTTCACCAGTCAAAATTATATATCCGATCTGATCATTCTGATTTTGTCGAGTTACAGTGAACAGTTCCATTTTTAACAGGAAACAGTGCAATTGTAGTAATCTGTGTTTTCATTGCCTGTTGCTTCGGTCGTGGTATAATATGAGCAATAAACTTCAATTAAATGAAAAAATCAGATTTTTTCATGAGAAATGGGAACATGATTTTTATTATCAACAATAAGGATAGCAAACTGCAGTGCCTTGTGTGTTTGCAAGTGTTGTCTGTAAATAAAGAGTATAATCTTAAACGGCATTACACACATCACCACGCCGCTAAATACAAGACTACATTGGTACAATACGTTCTACACTTGTGTGCGATTTGAAGAAAAAGGTTAGTGCTCAGAAATCTGTTTTTACTACATTAACAACAAACACACACGTTCCTTAATGGCATCGTTTGTTGTAAGCGCAGAGATAGCGAAATAAAATAAATCATCATGTAACTGCGACTTCGTAAAGCCTTGTTCTATTAACATGGCGCGTGCATTTGGGGAAGAAAAAAGTGCCAGTCAATTTGAGAGCGTTCCACTATCAAAACAGACATCACTAGAAGGGTTGAGGAAATAAGTTCTCATATATTTAGTAAATTAGAGAGTGTCGTTACAAATTCCGCTTACTTTTCTCTGGCTTTGGATGAATCTACTGACATATCAGACACAGCACAACTTTTAATTTTCATAAGAACTTCTTCAAAAGACTTTATTATCAATGAAGAGCTACTAGCTTTAGATTCATTGCATAATACGACCAAAGGTCAAGACATTTATGACTCAGTTATGAAAGTTGTTAACGGTATCGGTGACATAAACAGACTTTCAGCAATAGTGACAGATGGCGCTATGTCAGTGTGTGGTACTCAAACAGGTTTAGTTGGATTATTAAGGACGGCTGGAATCCATTGCCCAGCATTACCTTGCATTATACACTAGGAGGCGCTGCGTGGCACGATTCTAGACACGGAGGATGTTATGAAAACTGTAATAAAGTGTGTTAATTTAATAAAAAGTGGGAATCGGGCTTTGGCACACCGACAGTTTATAAATTTTCTATCAGAAGTTGAGGCGGAATATGGCGATTTAGTGCTCTACACACAGGTACGCTGGCTAAGCAGAGGGAATTGTTTGAGACGGTTTTTTGCTTTGAGAAACGTGATAAAGCAGTTTTTCGAGAAACATGATAACCAACAAAGAACTGATCAGAAAAATGTCTGATCCACATTTTAACAGCGTATTGGCCTTTTTAACTGATATCACCCAGCACATGAATGAACTCAACGTGAAGCTACAGGGACGTTCCCAAACAGTCTCAGATTTGGTAGCACACCTAGATGGATTTATAAGTCAACTAAAAGTTTTTAGATTTACCCTGGCCAAAGAAAACTTCATTCATTTTCCTTCGTGCAAAGAATTGATTGAGGAGCGTAGTGACACTGATTTCAAATTGTCTGTATTAATGTTAGACAAACTATTGGAGCAATTCAATGAACGATTTTCTGACTTCAGTGGTGAATGACCAGAATTGGCATTGTTTAACAACACTATGAAGTGTGACATTTTCCAACAACATGGCACTTTTCAGTTGGAGTTATGTAATCTCCAAAGTGATCCCTTTTTCCAATCAAGGATGGAGCTAGGAGTTGACTTTTGGAAACTTGTGCCACGGGAAAAAATATCCCGCATTGAGTGATTTCAGTTTGAAAGTGACTTCTATGTTCGGAAGCACATATGCATGTGAATGCGCTTTTTCAACAATGCAGGAGATTAAATCGTCACAAAGAAACCGACTCACTGATGGCCACCTTCGGGATTTATTACGAATATCATCATCATCTTTACACATTGACTTTGATGAACTTGTTGCTGCACATGAACGTCCACATTGTTCTCATTAAGGTTTGTTACATGTCAACTTTAAAATGACCTAACTAAAACATGTTTGTTAAACAATATAAATAGCAACTTTAATTCATTTTTATAAATCAACTAGGCATTTTTAACTCTGTTGCAACAAAATGATTTATGTAAGCAAATAATGTAGATAAATAACAAAAATATTACCTTTAAACAAATGCCAAGTTTATATGTATTGATGTTGTTATGTGTGTGTCCCGCCACAAAAATAACAAAAAAGTGGCCCACCATTTGAAAGAAATTAGCCATCCCTGTTCTACAGGATTTCCTCCCCCCCCCCCCCCCAGTACACAGACCTGAGAATGACAATGTGGTCCACATCCACCTCCCTGGAAGAGAAACTATACGGGGCAACCGAATCACTTCAACAGACAGTTGCCTCATAAGGATGTCCGGAATCCTAGTCTGAATGACGTCATGATCGCAGAAGAAAGAAGAGGAAGAAGAAGAAGCTGTAACCATTAATATTGTACTATATTTTCTCAAAAACACATCATGAGTTTAATTTTGCTATTTTACATGAAAAAAATTATCATAAGAGACGCCGTTGATAATAACAGTGTTTGTGATTAAAATATTAATATTTTACAACAGAATTGATTGACATTTGTCAAATTGTGAAATATTTATTATTATAAACGTTATTGGATTAAAACACCAGTAGCATAAATATGTCCCGTGTGTTACCGGGGCCTCATTATGAGAGAGGTAAAGAATAATGACACTGTGACCTTCCAGGCATGTCGTAAGAGGCGACTAAGGAGGTTGATCGATGGCTTGACAAGCTGTCATTGTAAAAAGTATTGTTATGGAAACAGCACCATAGATTTTAGAGCAGTGATCTCTGCAATATGTGCCATTTTGGCACGCAAGGTTTCTGTTTTTGAGATTGTGGTTCTGTTCTATGTGCCGTCTTTGACTCGAAAGGACAATAGATAGATAGATAGCATAAATATGAACTGTTCTAGAATATTGCTATTTTGTTCACTGTCTCCAATGTGACCCACTCCAGTAAAATATCAATCTCAAGAATGAGTAGTTTCCTCAGCACATGGACATTCCAACATGTAGCAACGTTTTCCTTTGACTAGAACTAAAATACTACTTTGGATTGAAGCAAACAGCCGTGTTAAGCAGATATAAGCATGTATTGATGAAGACATGAAAAACAAAAAAAGTAAAAAGCCCCCGTCACGCCAAGTGCTGTATAGGGAATATGGTGTTAGTGGCCTTAAATTTTACAGACCTTCAGTACATGATTTTTGGGGTAATGTGGTCGTTATTACGCCCGTGCCGCTTTACTTTCCCAGAAAAAAAAATCCGGTACCCATTTAAGGCTGGGTGAACCCGGAAGCCGTCGGTTGGGATTGAACCCTACCCCGTGTCCTTTGTAGTCCAGTACACTAACCACTGAGCTATCACGGCTTGATGAAGGCCTATGTCAACGTTTATGTTTTGTTCCATTTATCACTTGTAAAGCGGTAATATTCAATTTTGATATTATTATTTTTGCTTACAAATTAGCCCTTTATATTCTCCACCCTCCCACACCCAAGTCAGTGACTTGTTTATTCTCAAACTCCTGCACTATCAAGAAGTAGCAGGAGCATTGTTACAATCTATCTAGAGCCGTGTCTGATCCCGAGTTACGTTATTTTCCAATCATCTCATCTTCATGGATTCCCTGTGTTTTGCCTTTCAATTTTCTCTAAGATGTATATCCACTAAAGTAAAAAGAAAATAAATAAATAAAGAACCCCCATTACGTCAAGTGGCGTAAAGGGAATGTGGTGTAAGTGACCATCATTTTAAAGACTTTCGGCACATGATTTGTGAGAAAATGTGGTCGGTATTTCGCCGTGCGGCTTTACTTTGCCAGAAACAAAAAATCCAGTACCCATTTACGGTTGTGTGAACCCGGAAGCCGTCGATCAGGATCGAACCCGAGCTTTTGTCCTTTGAAATCCAGTTTACCAACCACCGAGCTATCGTATTCACTAAGTTGCCAAGTAATTAATGAACAATTGTTTTTCCAATTACTTATTTATAATATTTAATTATAATTTTCAAATTAGCCACCGCACCTTGACCTCAACAAAAGAAATGGAGAAGGACAGAGAGTACACGGCGCGTTATATAAAGAACTAAACATGAACAATTGAAGAACACAAAGAACACTTGTAAACGTGGTAGAGTGATCTTTATTTATTGGAAGGGCCACAAAAATAATTACTATAATTATAAGATGTAGTAAAATAATTATAGGGTGAGTTAGTAAAATAATTATAGGGTGAGTTAGTAAAATAATTATAGGGTGAGTTAGTAAAATAATTATAGGGTGAGTTAATGGAAATTGAATTATGTAGCACGTGCTGAATGAAGGTGTGCAACACAGTGCTAATGTCACACTGACCTTGATTGTATTTCAGACACTCGTGATCGCTGGCCTGGGGGACATGGCAAGACCGGCCGAGAAGTTGAGTGTGCGCCAGAGCGCGGCTTTGTGTGGGACCGGTAATGTTGTTTCAATGAAACATGTATGTGGGGGCGTAAGGAGTGTGTGCAATTTAGACATCTCACAGCGAACGGGGAGAAAAAAAATGTGTGTTTGGGGTTGGGGAAAGGAGATGGAATGTGGAATACAATGGAATTTTACATTTTTGAAGGCAAGAACGCATTTGCTTGAAATATGTAGGGAGTGTACGAGATTAAGTGGTAATACGAGTGTGTGGTGTGTATGTTTCATGTTTCATGTGTGAAAATGTGAGTGCATGTGTTTGTGAGATAGATAAAATAATTCAAAAAAAGGTCTCAGAAGGATACAAAATCAATCAGAGTAATGTGGTGGTAATTTGACTTTTGTGGAAAAAGCGCAAAATGAATTTGTTTGGTCGTCGACCACATATCTGGCTACGATCGTCTGGACTAGCCAGGAGCATTCTGGCAAGGAACTATGAAAAGAGCGAGAAAGAGAGGTAGACAAAGAAAGAGGTGGGAAGATAACATTAACAAATGGACAGGGCTTCGACTTTTGAGAAATCCCCAAAGATTGACTAAAGATAGAAATGTAGAAGGTTGTCTTAAGTCTGTCAGTGGTGTCCAACGACCCAGGCTTTGAAGAAGATAATGAAATGTTGATTTAAATGTGGATGAGTGCGAATAGATAATGAAATGTGATTTGCGCGTGGATGAGTGCGAATAGATAATGAAATGTTGATTTACACGTGGATGAGTGTGAATAGATAATGAAATGTGATTTGCGCGTGGATGAGGGCGAATAGATAATGAAATGTGATTTGCGCGTGGATGAGTGCGAATAGATAATTAAATGTTGATTTAAATGTGGATGAGTGCGAATAGATAATGAAATGTGATTTACACGTGGATGAGTGCGAATAGATAATGAAATGTTGATTTACACGTGGATGAGTGTGAATAGATAATGAAATGTTGATTTAAATGTGGATGAGTGCGAATAGATAATGAAATGTGAGTCAGTTTGTGAGCGGTAAGAGATAAAAGATCACAATGACACGTAGGCTATAACCATAACCTGCTGTAACCATAACGTTTATTGAATGAACGGTAAGTCGGCCCCACCTGTGTGGTCTACACATTCTCTGGTGGTTCTCTATGTGGCCAGTCATTCCTGTAATAGAACTTCTATATTTGGTACTTTTTTTTTGTTCGTTCGCCAGTTTTCACCTCTGGCGAAGTCCCTATATAATAGGAACTAAATTGTGCGTGTTAATCCGTTTTATTTTTCTGGCAGCCATGTGCACAGGGGTCCCTCGCCGCACAGGCAGATAATTCCGACTTCGGAGATACTCATTTTTTTTCCGTCGATGAGTAATTAACGTTTCAAGCCGGGCCTCGCTGCTGAGACCAGGGGTGGTTGCCGCAGAGAGAAATTATAAATAAAAATCCCAACGGGTCCAGCTTGGATTTGAACTCACAGCCTCTCTGCCTCGAGACCAACCAGTCCCCGATTTGGGAGTTTCGGATCAACAGCATTATCCTGATGACGAGACGATTTGCTGTTTATGGATTGATCTGAGTCCAATAATTGGTCCCAACAATAATTCTGCGTTTATATTCATCTCCACTCCCTCCCGAATTAATAATAAATCTATTCATATACATCAGCGCTCACTACCAAGCAACAGGGCTCACTACCAGACATCAAAGCTCACTACCAGACATCAAAGCTCACTACCAGACATCAAAGCTCACTACCAGACATCAAAGCTCACTACCAGACATCAAAGCTCACTACCAGATATCAGAGCTCACTACCGGACATCAGAACTCACTACCGGACATCAGAACTCACTACTGGACATCAGAGCTCACTACCAGACATCAGAACTCACTACCAGACATCAGAACTCACTACCAGACATCAGAACTCACTATCAGACATCATAACTCACTACCAGACATCATAACTCACTACCAGACATCAGAACTCACTACCAGACATCAGAACTCACTACCGGACATCAGAACTCACTACCGGACATCAGAACTCACTACCGGACATCAGAACTCACTATCAGACATCAGAACTCACTATCAGACATCAGAACTCACTACCAGACATCAGAACTCACTACCAGACATCAGAACTCACTACCAGACACCAGTAGAGGGTAAAGCCACCAAGAAACCAAGGATTAGACTTTTGAAAAACTTCCACCGCCTGTGGTGGGAACTAAAGTCATACCTCCAGACCACCCAGCCCCGTGTGGGTTCTCCCACCCATATTTCTGCCCGTGGTCACTGAAAATATAATGATTTTCTGTATACGTTACAAGTCCTGACGAATATCTCTTACCTGTATTTACCAATGTGAGTTGTTTACATTGTTACACAACACTAGGCAGATGAAATTGTTCTTGGCAAACTGTAGAGAGCAATTGATGCTGCCATATTTCTTTCAGTATCAATTCAAAAGCCACTTAATTGATAACAAATAATTTATTGAGTCTTCAATGCTGTAGGCGTGGATATACCTTGCTTGATCATGTGGTTATCTTTAACACAGGTCGAAACGTCATGGTTGTGTTTTGTTTATTAATTGTAAAGTTGTCACCATTCTTTGTAGGAGTGTACGTTACACCCCACCACCTGCTATTTGCTACCAGCTTTACCGCAGCACTGCAATAACTTGCCTGTTCCCTGTCATTTATACGGTTTGTTTCGTCTACTAGCTCCAAACTTTTCGATCTGTCCAAAATAGAAAACCACTGAGATGACATTACTATCTCGGACATGGGCGTATCAGTCGAGTATGTGGACAGACACAACGTCAACGACACAAAAGAGGAAATGTTGAAGAATAACATCGTCAACAAAGTCATAAATGAGAGCGCGGCTGTGGTGTGGTTTGTAGTGCTCTCGCTTGTCGACCTGAAGGTAAAGGTAAAGTACGGGACTTGAACCGGCGTCTTAGCACGCGAGTTTTCACCCATATGTGTTCAGCCGCCAATCTAGAAATGTTCGGAGACTTCTGGACAGTGCCGCTTCAAGCATCGAAACTCACGATGCGATGCAGAATTCCTCACCCTCCCAGAGTAATATCCTGGTACCCATTTCTGTCAGCGGCTGGGTCGACCGCGGGGGTGTATTTTTTTTTCTCCAACCACAAGTACAATTTACACTGCTTCCAGCGGGAAATCGAACGCGGGTTGTCCAAACGTCGGTAGCCCAGTCGGGTGGTTTCGTCAGCCCAGTCGGGTGGTTTCCCCAGCTAGGCCACCAAGGACCTGAAGGTTCGAGGTTCAAATGCCAGTTGAGGCAACCCATTTTTTTTAACGAAATAATACTTTCCTAGATTCACTCAGTCTCTTTAAATGTTTACTAGATATATTCCATAGGATGGGAAGACAACTTCCCGCCATAATGGAACTGAGGATTGGTAAAATGGAAGTCACTAATGATTCATTACCCAACGACAATTGCTGTGGGACTACCTTAACACCTATGTAATAAGTGCTTCGAGAAACAACACGAAATATAAATGTTTGAATCTTAACGAAATGTAGTCTGTAAACACTTCTGTCTGCTTCTTCACCTTCTGTTATCCTCTTTCGAAGGTCGAGGGAGATACAAAGTTCTGGCCTTCGCGCTTATAGCTTTCCATGAATGATCCTGTTATTGAGTTTCCCCGATGTTATTCTACCCATGATACTCCTCTTTGTGCTCAGCTCTCACTTCTGTGTGTGTGTGTATGTTTTGTTTTGTATGGCGTCTTCTGCAGAGATTCCCTCCAATTTCAATGAAGTGTGGAGTGAAAGAAGAATGAGAAAACGATGTTTATTGTTTATGGTCTCTGTTTTGTGTATATCGTTGAAGATAGATTGTTTCTCCCCTCGACGCCAACGGCAACAGAGGAAGGATAGAAGAAGAAGAAGTAGAAGTTGAAGATAGGTTATCAATTGTTACTCTAAATGTCTCATTTCTAATTTTAGCTTTTCTTGTATCGCAGCTACTTTTCATAAACATATCATTCTGTGGTGACTAACTATTGTTTCTGACGTGTGTTTAGCACTGACAGATATAATAAAACCATGAATAAAGTGCTTGTGTAATAAATACATTCTTATACAACTTGAAGACAAATGTACATATAAAAAAGGAACAAAAATAGAACATGTTCAATAAAAACAATTGTTATATGCTAGCCACTAAAAGTTACAACAGTGATCACTGTTCTTTTTGTTGTTTTTCTTCCGATCTCAAACTGATTCTAATCGAAGCTTCTTTTGTGATCGATAATGAACGCTCAGACAGTAATCCTATCATGCCTCCTGTGTTTGACAGGGTTCATCTGGTCGAGGTATTCCCTGGTGATCATCCCCAAAATTGGAGCCTCTTCGCCGTCAACTTTTTCGTGGGTTTGACAGGAGCTACTCAATTAGCAAGGATTGGACAGTGAGTATTTTGTTGTTGTTGGTCAGAGTTGTCGTTTTCTGGTCCTGGTTATGGTTGTTAGTTCAGATTGTGATTGTTGGTCCTGGTTATGGTTGTTGGTTCTGATTGTGATTGTTGGTTGTGGTTGTTGGTTCAGATTGTGATTGTTGGTCCTGGTTATGGTTGTTGGTTCTGATTGTGATTGTTGGTTATGGTTGTTGGTTCAGATTGTGATTGTTGGTTATGGTTGTTGGTTCTGGTTATGGTTGTTGGTTATGGTTGTTGGTTATGGTTGTTGGTTATGGTTATGGTTGTTGGTTCTGATTGTGATTGTTGGTCCTGGTTGTGGTTGTAGGTTATGACTGTGATTGTTGGTTCTGATTGTGATTGTTAGTCCTGGTTATGGTTGTTGGTTCTGATTGTCATTGTTGGTCCTGGTTATGGTTGTTGGTCCTGGTTATGGTTGTTGGCCCTGATTATGGTTGTGGTTCTGATTGTCATTGTTGGTTCTGATTGTCATTGTTGGTCCTGGTTGTGGTTGTAGGTTATGACTGTGATGTTGGTTCTGATTGTGATTGTTGGTCCTGGTTATGGTTGTTGGTTCTGATTGTTATTATTGGTCTTGGCTATGGTTGTTGGTCCTGGTTTTGGTTGTTGGTCCTGGTTATAGTTGTTGGTTCTGGTTATATTTGTTGGTTCTGGTTGTGGTTGTTGGTCCTGGTTATGGTTGTTGGTCCTGGTTATAGTTGTTGGTTCTGGTTGTATTGTTGGTCCTGGTTGTGAGTGTTGGTCCTCATTGTGATTGTTGGTCCTGGTTATAGTTGTTGGCTCTGGTTGTGATAGTTGTCCCTGGTTGTGATAGTTGTCCCTGATTGTGATAGTTGTCCCTGATTGTGATTGTTGGTTTGGTTGTGATTAAATGCAACACAACAATTAATTAAAAAAAAAAGTTGGAAGGGCTCACTTTGAACGACAGGGAATTTTGTCTTGCCTTTAGCCCATGACCTTCAGGGTGGTAGGAGAAATCTAACTTTGGCTACCGCTCGATTTCATCTTTCTTATCCAACACCTTTCTTTGTACTCTTACAAAACAGAGGCCTGTCCATTCACACACTTCACATCACATCTTGTTATAGGTACGAACACAGCGTGAATTATTACAACAGCACATACCTTGTAACGCGAAAAATAAGAAGAGCACAACACTTCATGTGGTGACTTGAAGACACGGTCTTTTTTACATTATAAAAGTGTAACAAGTCTTCTAATTACACTTCATAAAAAAAAAAAGTAAAGTACCCCCGTCACGCCAAGTGGCGTATAGGGAAATATGGTTTTAGTGACCCTATATTTTACAGACCTTCAGCACATGATTTTTTGGGTAATGTGGTCAGTATTACGCCCGTGTTGCTTTACTTTCCTAGAAAAAAGTCTGGTACCCATTTAAGGTTGGGTGAACCCGGAAGCCGTCGATTGGGATCGAACCCTACCCCTTGTACGTGGTGGTCCAGTTCACTAACCACTGAGCTATCGCGGCTCCACACTTCATAAGCTTAGGTTAATTATCACGTTTGCACCTAAAAGTGTCCGCTACACTGAAGTACTTGTTATGGTCATCTATAAATCTATATAACTGATAAGTGCTTGCTTCTAACGTGTCTACAGCAGCTGACGATGTTTTGTCATTTCCCAGGTTTTGTAATAAAATCAGCACAACTCCCTTGACTATGACAAAACCACGTACACGACAACTGACGACGATCTGTGTATTTTGTCTTCAGCAATATCTTCTGTGGGAGCCGCGATAGCTCAGTGGTTAGTGAACTTGACTACAAAGGACAAGAGGTAGGGTTCGATCCCAACCGACGGCTTCCGGTTCACCCAGCCCTAAATGGGTACCAGATTATTTCTGGGAAAGTAAAGCGGCACGGGAGTAATACCGACCACATTACCCCAAAAATCATGTGCTGAAGGTCTGTAAAATTTATGGTCACTAACACCATATTCCCTATACGCCACTTGACGTGACGGGGGAGGGGGGGGGGCTCTTTACTTTTTTTTCATGTCTTTATCAATACATGCTTATGTCTGCTTAACACGGCTTTTTGCTTCAATCCAAAAGTAGTATTTTAGTTCTAATTCTTTAGAACTATTTTCTGTGCGTAAATTCTAGCCTGTTACCTCAGAAACAATCTTATCTGATCCCAACTCAAACTGTTCAGCCACAACTTCTCTTGAATCAAACCCACCTTACCTGTCATAAGTCCTGTTAAACTCTAGAACCAGATTATCGTTCTAAGATTAAACATCAAAGCATAGTCATTCCGTTATAAACACATATAGCTGTTCTCGTATCCTTGTCTTCCTATCCTCTTTTTCCCTATCCTTTCATCCTTGACCTCTATTTTATCACCTTCCCCTAAATAGTAAATCCAGCCAAGCTTGGCCTATTAACAATATTGACTATTTTCTATGAGCGACCCAATAGGCTCGATATAATGTCAGCATTTGTGTACCGCTTGGCTCTCATCTGTCTACAACCATTTAGATCAATGCCTAGACATCATCATCATCATCAAGTACCGGGCCTAGTGGCGTAGGTGATCATGTCTCTCCACAACTGGCTCGGCAGCTATTTATCATTTCTGTTGTTGACCTTCTGCCAAGCCATTCTCTTAAGCTGTCTGTTATTTTTTCTCTTTGCTTCCCTCTATCTCTTCGTCCCTCAATTTTCCAGTTGTTACAATATATTCAAGTTGTTCTCTTCTCATTACATGGCCAAAAAATGATGATTGTCTCTTCCTAACATTGGAAATTAGCTCTCTTTTTGCTTTGACCTCTCTCAGAACCTCTTCATTACTCTCTTAGCTGTCCATGGTATTCTCAACATTCTTCTGTAAAACCACATTTCTACAGAGTCCAGTGACTTGTCTTTTGTCCTATTGTCCATGACTCGCATCCATATGTTAAGACTGGCTCTATATAACATTTAAGAACTCTTTTTCTTGTTTCTATTGTAAAAAATGGATTGCATAGTATTTTCCTCATTTTTTGGAAAGCTGCTTTTGCCTGAGCCATTCTGCATCTCACCTCTTTTGTATATCTTCCATAGATAATACCTAGACATAGGAGCACGATAGAACAAGTGTATAAATTGACCAAAATAGGTCATGTGCCAAGATTTAGCACCAACCTGTAAAACCGGTAACATGGACCTCGACTTTGCTAGTTCACACACAAACTGGGTCCTTTGTGTGATAACCTTGACATGCTAGTAGTAATAGAATAGATGATAAAGTGAAGACTTGGCTAGTTCACACACAAACTGGACCCTTTGTGTGATAACCTTGACAATCTAATAGTAATAATAGATGATAAAGCGAAGACTTGGCTAGTTCACACACAAACTGGGTCCTTTGTGTGATAACCTTGACAATCTAGTAGTAATCTATCTATCTATCTATTGACCTTTCGAGCCGTAACCGGCCCATAGGGCGTAGACCAAGATACACCTTCTCCTATATGAATTTTTGTTCTAGCAGTTTTCTTTTAAAGATATTTTATCAAATCTCGCCATCTGTCTCTGTTCTGTGCAAGCAGTTCTATCTCATTGAGGGAGCCGATTCCTGCTGCTCTTGCCTCTCTCATCAATGTTCTTCTCAGTGTCTCCCTGGGTCTTCCTCTTTTTCTTTTACCTGTTGTTTCCCATATGAGGGCTTGCTTTGCTATTCGATTATTATCTCTTCTCATCACATGTCCAACGTATGACCATCGTCTTTTCTTTATTACTGAAGATATTAGTGGTTGATTGGCGATTTCTCTAATTTCCTCGTTTGTTTTGAATTCGTTCCATTCTATACCAAGTATTTTCCTTAGACATTTATTTTCGAATGCGTTCAACTTTGTTTCTATATCTCTTGTTGTTTTCCAGCTTTCACACGCATACGTAAGGGTTGATAGTACATTTGATTTGAATAGCCTAAGTTTTGTGTTTGTGCTAATGAGTTTTGATTTCCACAACTTTTCAAGGCTTCTGAAAGACATTGCTGCTTTAGCCAGTCTGATTCTAATTTCTTTGCTCGTATCCCCTTCTCGATCAATGTGACTTCCAAGATAGATGAAGTGATCGATCTCTTCTACTGGTTTGTTTTCCATGTATATTTTGTCACTTGTTGGAATTAAACTTTTCATGACTTTAGTCTTTTCATGATTGACCTCAAGCCCAATTTTGCTGGCTATTGATGATAGTTCATTTGTGTTTCCTGCATCGTTTTTATCTGATTGCTGATGAGAACTATGTCATCAGCAAAGTCCAGGTCCTCCAAATGGTCTCCTTGTATCCATTCGATGCCTTTATTACCAGTGCAGCATTTCTTCATTATGAAGTCCATAACAATTCCAAATAACAAGGGCGATAAAATACATCCTTGTTTAACCCCAGTTTCTATTGGGAAACATTCGCTCAGTCCTTCCTCTGTTCGAACTGCACATGTGTAACCATCATACATGTCTTTGATAATATTTATGATTTTTGATGGTAAGCCATATTGCTTCAGAATTTTCCACAAAGAATCTCTATGAATACTATCAAATGCTTTTTTGAAGTCGATGAAGTTAAGTACAAAAGGTTTTTGCTTTTCAATGTGTTCCTCCAATATAAGTCGTAGAGTGAAAATGTGGTCAAGACAGCTTCTCCCTTTTCTAAACCCAGCCTGTTCTTCACGCATTACTGTATCTATTGAATCCTTTATTCTATTTAGGATGATTTTACAGAATAATTTTGAGGCAACTGACAAAAGTGTCACGCCTCTCCAATTGTTACAATCTCTAAGATTGCCCTTTTTTGGGATCTTAACAATGATTCCTTTTTTCCATTTATGAGGCGTCTTCTCTGTTTTCCAAATGATGTTGAACATTTTTTGGAGATGTATTAAATTATGGCTATCAATTGCCTTGAGGATCTCAGCTGTTAACTTATCCTCTCCAGCAGCCTTGTTATTGGTCATTAGCTTTAAGGTGGTTTCTATTTCACTCAAGGTGAAGTCATCTAAATTTACATCTAATTCTGCTGCTGGTGTTTCAGCTTCAAAATCTATTAAACTGTGAGGTAGTGGACGGTTAAGAATTTCTTTGAAGTGTTCCGCCCAACGGGCTTTTATGTCTGCGCTTGTTGTTAGCATTAATCCAGATTTGTCTAGAATTGGTGTTCCACTGGATGTATAGGTGTTTGTCAGCATTTTTTGGACAGTATAAAGAGTTCTGCTGTCTCCTGTAATTGCAGCTGTCTCTGCTTTCTCTGCCAAGTTGTCTATATAAGCTCTTGTATCTCTTCTTGCCGAACTTTTCACTTTGTTGTCTAATTCTTTGTATGTTGCTTTTGCCAGAACCTTTCCAAGATCTGTCTTTACATTAGTCATGGCTCTCTTCGCTTCTCTTCTTTCTTTGATGTATTTCCATGTGGTGTCTGAGATCCAAGCTCGTTTTTCCATTTTCTTCAGTCCAGCACTTGCTTCTGCTGCTGTCATTAGTATTTTGCTCTGTGAGTCCCACATTTCATTGATATCTAAGTCTATTTCACCAAGTGCTGAATAACAATTACTTAGCTCTATGTTAAACTTTTCCTTTATTGCTTCATCTTTCAGTTTATGACTATCAATTTTATGTGTAATTGACCTCTTCTGTTGGTTTCTAAATTTTAATCTTATTTTCCCAATGCACAGGTTGTGGTCACTATTAACATCAGCACCTCTGTATGCTCTTACATCTATTAATGATGATCTGAATTGTTGTTTAATACATAGGTGGTCAATTTGATTTGATGTTCTATCATCAGGAGATATCCATGTTGTTTTGTGGATATTTTTATGTGGAAATAATGTCCCACCTATAACTAAATTTTCTATTAAACATAATTCTATTAATCTTTCTCCATTCTGACTTGTTGTATTACAGCCTTCTCTCCCCATCACATGTTCCACTCCTGCGTTATCTTGTCCTACTTTGGCGTTGAAGTCTCCCATTACAATTAAAAGATCGTGTTTTGGTATTTTGTTTATAAGTTGTTGCAGTTGGTTATAAAAATCTAGTAGTAATAGAATAGATGATAAAGTGAAGACTTGGCTTGTTCACACAAACTGGACTCTTTGTGTGATAACCTTGACAATCTAATAGTAATAATAGATGTTAAAGTGAAGACTTGGCTTGTTCACACAAACCGGTCCCTTTGTGTGATAACCTTGACAATCTAATAGTAATAATAGATGTTAAAGTGAAGACTTGGCTTGTTCACACAAACCGGTCCCTTTGTGTGATAACATTGACATGCTAGTAGTAATAAATGACAAAGGGAAGATTTGGCGTGATAACACGTTACAGGGTCGGCACAGACACCAGGAAATTGTGGATTTTATTGTAGAGTACAAGAAGAATACAAATAGAGGAGATGACGTAAACGGAACTTTGAATGTCTACAGCCAGTATCAGTCACAATTTTGTTTGTTTGTTTTGTTGTTGATCTCGCAGTTTGTGACCTTTTATGAGCTTTTCGGTCTACACGCAAAATAGTATTGCTGGGGATTCTGTGGTGTTTCTGGCACACGTAGATCTATTTTCGTAACAACTCGGTGATTGCCATTATTTGTCATCCAGCTTTGGCGGGAACTTACAGGAGTGGATATGGGGATTTCCCGTTTTCCATGTACAGGACAGAACAGTGGTCCTTCTTCCTTCCTTCCTTCCTTCCTTCCTTCCTTCCTTCTTCTTCCTTCCTTCCTTCCTTCCTTCCTTCCTTCCTTCCTTCCTTCCTTCCTTCCTTCCTTCCTTCCTTCCTTCCTTCCTTCCTTCCTTCCTTCCTTCCTTCCTTCCTTCCTTCCTTCCTTCCTTCCTTCCTTCCTTCCTTCCTTCCTTCCTTCCTTCCTTCTTCCTTCCTTCCTTCCTTCCTTCCTTCCTTCCTCCCTCCCTCCCTCCCTCCCTCCCTCCCTCCCTCCCTCCCTCCCTCCCTCCCTCCCTCCCTCCCTCCCTCCCTCCTCCCTCCCTCCCTCCCTCCCTCCCTCCCTCCCTCCCTCCCTCCCTCCCTTCCTTCCTTCCTTCCTTCCCTTCCTTCCTTCCTTCCTTCCTTCCTTCCTTCCTTCCTTCCTTCCTTCCTTCCGTCTTTGTCTGTCTCTCTCTTTCTTTCTTTTCCTTTCTCTCGTACTTTTCCTTTCTCTCTTTCCTTTCTTCCCTTTCCTTTATTCCCTTTCTTTCTTTTTTCTTTCTTTCTTCTGTCTCTCTCTCTTTCTTTCTTTCTTTCTTTCTTCTGTCTCTCTCTTTCTTTCTTTCTTTCTCTTTCTTTCTATCTATCCTATCCCTTTCTTTCTGTTCATTTTTCTATTTCTTTTTTTTCTCTCTCTGTCCTTCCTTTTCTTTCCATTTCTTTCTTTCTTTCTTTCTGCCTATCCTTTCCCTCTCTTTCTTTCTCTCTTTCTTTTCCTTTCTCTCTTTCCTTCCTTTCCTTTTCTTTCTTTATTTCTTATGTCTCTCTCTCTCTCTTTCTTTTCCTTTCTCTCTTTCTTTCTTTCCCTTCCTTTTCTTTCTTTCTTTCTCACCCAACGATTATTCCTCTTCGCCGTCAACTTGTTAACTGGGCATGGGTGTGTTGTATTGTGGTTTACATGCGCCATTGTGTCCAACACATCCGACTACATCTTTGGGTGGCCTTTCCTCATTGATCCCTACTCCCTTAACTAGATTGGTGTGTTTGTTTACACACCCACCACGTGCGGAGTGAGTAGGAGTCTTTACATAAGCAGTTATCTCTATAAGTCTCAGTCCTCTTTCAACCTAGGTCCTGTTGAGCGCACCCCCTCTCGACCTTAATTTATACCAAAGTGTTTTCATTGAACATTTCAAAAAGAAAAGAATTCAGAAAGAGACAGGGGACGAAAAACAAACTACAAGGATGGTTATGGTTATGAAAGGCCCCGGTATCACTGCAAACGAATTAAAATCCATAATTGCTCAACCGCCCATGCCAGTGGAATCATCCGAATTACTATCTCATCTTCTTAACAACGAAAGGTAGTTGTAGTCCCCATCAAAGCAGTCTCAGCACACGCCAAAAGGCATAAAGCGAAACCGCACAGAAAATGAACACAGCCATCTGTTCTCCATCATACGATATCATCACTTATTGTAAACAATCGGAATATCGAAGCACGATCAAAACAAATGAAACGCACAGCTCACGGTGTGCACAGAGCACTTAACTCAGTAGCTCCTGCAATATATACTTCAAGGATAAGTAAGGGGAGCCGGGAGCAAAGAAAAGAAACAGAAGGTTAATCTTAAGACATTTGTACATGAAACTGTTAGTTGTAGTCATATCCTTCCTTCCTGCCGTTCGCCCATTGACTACTAATCGAATTGATCTTTTCTTCATCACCCGTCCTTAGAAGGACGTTAAGTGGGTGTAGATGTATTGTGTCATAGTTTGCAATAAAACTTGCGATATTTACGCCTTTCAGCCCAAAACGTCCGACTTCACCATGTTATTATTGAGTACCAGGTTGTCTTCCCTCGTCGATCCCCACTCGTTTGGCCAGACTAGACAGGTTAGTTTTGTTTCTGGAGGCACCACGAAGAGGCGGAGTAGGGTCTGGATGGTTCTGGTTAGCCGATCCTGGTGCGAGCCATCAGCTGTGGGTCACTGACAACTTCCAGCTCTGCTTATGTGAGGTGCCGCCTCCCCATAAAACAATGTTGTAAGAACTCGTTCTAGCACTATGCTAGCTTGCGTTCGCCCGATGACTAAAGTATGCTAGAGTATTCTAGTAGACTACAGAATTACCCTTCATCATCCGCCCTTAAAATGACGTTAAGTGGGTGTGTCTGCGTTGTGGTGTGGTTTACAGTATAACTGTGATATTTGCGCCTTTCCGCCCAACACATCCGACTTCTGCACGCTTCTAGTCCTATAATATTCACACCAGAAGCTGAATAGTTGATCTATAGCTCGTTTCAAAACATTTGCCCAACTTCAAAACGCTATTACTCTCTAACCGTTTGTTAAATACTTTTGAAATTTTCCAAATGTTATTAGAATGCAAAAGACCCTTTAAATGTATATTTAACAAATATCTTGCAGCTGCAGTTTTCTTAAAGCGGCGATATTTCTTTGATGTTTGTCAAAATTGTAAATTATGAAGCCCTAAAGAATAGAAATTACCGTAGTTGCTGGTCTACGATTAATTTTCACTAGGTAAAGGCGTGGCCGTAATGGGGAAATAACTGGATAAAACAAAACACCAGGAGAATTATTGTCTGCTCAGTTCGAGGACGGACGATAATAATATCAAGGTATACCTGTATGTCCAATTTTCATAGTTGTGTGGTCCTGAAAAGGACCGTTTGTTGAAATAATTTAAGGTAATATAGGGGCCAACATTGTGGGGGCTATATACTTTCATTCTGAATCAGACGAGTCTAAAAGATTAATAACTGTTTGGGGTTGAACATTCCACAAACCATCATTGGTTTCTATATTCCTCTTCCTGTTTTAAGACGTGGTCTTCACATTTAGCCCAATAATCTTTGTCTATATTTAATAAAGCGAGATTAGCAAGAGTCTTTACATCGCATATTTTGAATGTTGTATTTTCATCTGCCACTTGTCCTTTTAATTTTGCCCAGATTAGTTCTATTGGATTTAAATGAGCATGGTAAGGTGGCAGCCTCAAACTTATATGACCGTGCTCTTGGATAATCTTATCTATTTGAAAAATCTTTGTCCTCTGTTTTTGCTTTACTAGAGATAGTAATTCAGGTTTTAAGTACATGTTATTAAATTGTATGTGCTCCTTTGTGAGCCATATCTTAATAGCATCTTTTGTACTGGATGACGTCGGGACTTTATCTTCAAGTGCAACAATGTTGTAGTACGCTGCATTGTCCATTATTAGGCAAGATGGTCGATCTAGTGCTGGGAGAACAGAATTTTCAATCCAATGTCTAAATATGTGACCATTCATCTCAGAGTGATAATCCCGATTGTCTATGGATTTTGAAAGAAAAATTAGCTCTGCATTCTGTATTAGTCCATGTTGTCGATTACCTGCATGAGCAATTATCAAGCGCTGTCCTTTGCTGCTAGGTATTAATCTCTTAATCTTTCCATCTGATGACTGCCATTCCCTTTGGTTAGTGTGGTGAGCATTGATCCATGTTTCATCCAAGTACACAATATCATAACCTTGCTTGCGCACCTCTTTTACTTCACGTAAGTACTTGCTTCTCATGACTACTTTATGTGGCATCTCACAGATGATGTTTCGTCCATTGGAATACTTTCTGAATGTAAAGCCTGCAGCTCTCACATTCCTCCATAATGTAGACTTTGATATTTCAATACTGTTGTTCTTTTTCAGCGATACTTTTAATTTTCTTATTGTAACAGTTTCATTCATACCCAACATTTTGCGAATTTCACTTCTAATAAGTTCACTGTCGAAATTATCCAACATTTTTGCTCTTCCTTGTGATTTTTTATATTTGGAACATTGACGGTCACGTGCTTGAATCCAGCGATTAAATGACCGTTTAGATAAATCCAAAATGTGTCTTGTCCTATTCTCTGGGTTTTCTAAAGAATGAAATAATCTTCCTCGTTTAGCCTCTTTGCAAAAATAGTCATACATTTTTATTGCGATGTTTTGTAAACTGTAGAATTTCATTTTAAGACTCATGATAAATGTTATTGTTCCACGTTACGCCGCTGAATGAACGGAAATGGAACACACAATGTCTCGTGTTTACTACTAGTGTCTAATTGTGTCAGCCAACTCACGCGGAAGCGTGAAAAATCGTAAATTGGACCGTCTATGGATTTGTAATCGCTATTTTTAACTTAAATACTGTAAACACTAAGTTTTGACTACATCAATGGGTCGTTATAAATTTATATAAATCAAATAAGCAATAATAATAACCAAATGTTTGTTTTTAATGAAATTAATTCCCTGTTGGGTTCTAATCATTATAACTATACATGCAAATTTTGAAAAAATTACAAAAAGCGGTTTAAAAGATATTGATTTTTAAAGTTGGGCACGACTTATGAAACAAACTATAGTTTAAGACAGCCTAAAAAAAAAAAGATTAAAATCGACAAGAGGACAAAAATATAACAACAGTGTAACAAGCTGATCACAAATGACACAGAAAAAGAGTTCAAAACAGTTCTCACAGGAACAACAAATCCCACAAAATTAAACTCTTAAACAAACGTAAATTACAGCAGAAACGATGGTCTACAACAGCTATTGTGAGATGATTACATGACTTCTTTTACTGTGATGTTGCACATAAGAGCTTCCCTCGAAAAAGATACAGATTGTTTATTTAGTTATTATTTAAGAAGCAGATGACGGTTGTAAAAGTTAAGAACAGTTGCTATCAAACACAGCGTGAATTTTGGTCACTCAATGTAAAGGTAAAGGTAAGGGTAAAGTTCTTGAAGCGGCGTCTTAGCACGCGAGTTCTAACCAATGGTGGTCACATTTCTCTGTGTAGTGCAGTCAATGCACAGAGAGAAAGGGCAAGAGCTATAATTCGGGTGTCCCTCGAGCTGTTGTCTTGTTGGTGTTGCCTACTTCTTAGTGAGGCCCGATCCGTTCAACCTCAAAGTCTTCTAGGTTATGTTAGACCGCTACTGCCATCTAAAAATGAACACTTGATTTTCGCGCTAAGATAAAAGCATCGTCCTTTTCCTATAAATGTCTTGCGCGTGTTTTATGGGATCCGAAAGTGAGGCCTTGAGGGGAACGTACCGTTTTATTTGTCTATATGAAACTCAAGGTCAGTTCCGTACAGATTATTTCTCTCAACGTCATTCCAGCCTCTAAAATAGACAGTCCCTTATAACTACATAATGAGATTCACAAGAGAATCGGCAACTTAGAGGTAAATACGACGCTGATTAAAAAAAAATAAATAAAAACGAAACCTTTTATCTTTTCACACAACCATGGAGTGTTATGTTGACCCGACTACGAGGTGTTTATGTAAAGATAACCCAGACTTGTCATCGCTTTTTGATGGAGATGACAGCTGGACTTTGTCAGTACTTTGGTCTACATTCCTGGCCACTCTGTAAGGTTAACGAATGTTTAGTGTATGTTTATCGTGAATATTAAAAATGTATTACCTTGTATCAAAGTCTTAGTCGTGATGGGGTTATGGAGTTCAAACTTTTCACCGAGTTAGGAATGGTAGTTTGATTTTTTTTTTTTCATTTGGTAACTCATTCTCATGGTACTTGGATTCTCGTCAGTTTTTACAGATGGGTGACAACATAGAAAGTGTTCACCGCGCATTCACTGAATTGTTTATGAGTCAGATACTCAATTTGAGCTTAGAAATGTATGTGTGTACTTGTGTCTGTGGTATTTTGAGGAAAAAAAGGGAATGGAGGTTCCTTCCTTTCTCTCTCTCTCTCTCTCTCTCTCTCTCTCTCTCTCTCTCTCTCTTTTCTCTCTCTTTCTCTCTCTCTCTTTCTCTTTCTCTCTCTCTCTTTCTCTCTCTCTCTCTCTCTCTTGTGATATTCTGTTAAACTCTGGAATATAGTTGTGACTACTGGGAATATTTAGGGACGAAGAGATAGAGGAAGCAAAGAGAAGAGATACTAGACAGCTTAAGAGAATGGCTTGGCAGAAGGTCAACAACAGAAATGATAAATAACTGTCAAGATCGAAAGTTGTGGAGAGACATGATCACCTACCTACGCTAGCAGACATGGTACTTGATGATGATAATCATGGATTATATTGTAATATGGTATATGTTGACTTTAAACTGTATATGTTGGCTCTAGTATCTCCTTTCTTTGAGGATGTCTTTGAGTTTATGAATAATCTAACGTAAATTAAATATTAACTCTTAACAAAATAAGGCGAAAAATATACACACAGAATATAAGAAACCATCGACATAGAAAGAAAGATATCAGCTATCACAGGTTAAAATAGATTCCTTTCTAACCGTTGAATACAAAGTCCCACTATCTTCAGACTTTGAACTGGGTACATACAACATACTAATAAGTCAGGTATTCCTGAAGTTTCAAACTACGCACTTATGGACAAGGTCTAAACAGTGAAACATATTCAACAATAGTTGTGCAAGGACGTCAAAGAGAGAGCGCACATTATGACGGTCCACCAAATCTGTAATATTGTCAGAGCGGTGGAAAGAAATTAAACAAATACAAATATTCTTCTACTACTTACTATATAATACACTATACAATACAATCTTCATTCCAACGTTGTGCTACCAATGCCAGACCTGGACTCTAGATGCAAGAACAATAAGAAAAATAACCTCTACAGAGATGAAATGTGTTAGACGAATGACAGGAAACAGTCTGAGAGATAAGATCAGAAATGAAGAACTGAGAAAAAAGCTAGGAATAGCCCCAGCCATAGAATATATAAGGAAACAACAGATAAAATGGTTCGGCCACGTGACAAGGCAGAAAGAACAAAACACAACACAACGAGCCTTCAACAAACGTTGTGAGAACAACAGACCCAAGGGTCGACCACGAAAAAGATGGATCGATGGAATATTATAAGCACTAGGAAACATAACAGTAGCAGAGGCGAACAGAAAAGCAAAAGACCGCAAATTATATCTCCCCTCGACGCTGAAAGGCAGATGAGGAAGGAAAGAAGAAGAAGAAGAAGAAGACTTACTATATGGGTCTGGTTATTGAGTGGTTATTGTGCTCGCTTCCTGATCAGAAGGTTCCTGGTTTGATTCCCAGAAGGGGCGAATTCTTTCTTCGGACCGACAAGGCCCCGAAGTTCATCCAGCCTCTAAAAATTGGTACCAGAGATTTTTCTGGGAAGTAAAGGCGACCTGGCGTGATACCGACCACATCACCAAACAATGTGGCGAGGTCATATAAATGTATGTTCACAGACACTAAAGAACCCATACGTCTAAGCATAGTGTGGAGGGGAACCTTTACTCTACTTTCCTTGCTATAGCATACACTTTTTTTATTGGTGGAAAAAAGGGGGGAGGGGATTTTTAGCTTTTGTTGTTGTTAGTAAAAGTAAAGTACCCCTATCACGCCAAGTAGCGTATAGAGAATATGGTTTTAGTGACCTTAAATTTTACAGACCTTCGGCACATGATTTGTGGGGTAATGTGGTCGGTATTACGTCCGTGCCGCTTTACTTACCCAGAAAAAAATCCGGTACCCATTTAAGGCTTTGTGAACCCGGAAGCCGTCGGTTGGGATCGAACCCTACCTCTTGTTCCTTGTAGTCCAGTTCACTAACCACCGAGCTATCGATTGACATGCTCCTGTATATTTTGTTGATGTTTGAAATTACTTTCATTTAGGAAGGGCCTATGATTTTATTTGAACATTTCGACTCCATGAATTTAAGACTAGTACAGAAATAAGAAAAATGACAAAGCGTCCAAAAATAGCAATTATAGTAAGGAGAAGAAAGTGATCATATTAAGGCAATGTGATGAAAAGAGACAACAAGAGAATCTCAAAGAAGCTCTCAAATGAAAGTCAGAGGGTACAAGAAAAAGAGGCCGACCTAGAAAAAACTAAAAAGAACACTGAGGCGAGAGACAACAACAAGAGGCATTAGCTCCCTCGCCCAGAACAGGTATGTGTGCAAGGACTGATGCTTGATAACACAGATCGTCGAACACAGAAAGTCTAGAATGTCTGCCCTATGTGCCGTCTTTCCTCGAAAGGACAAAATAAAAATAGAATTAGACTCCGTGGTATTATATTTTCTGTTACATAACTTTCAAGAAAATTAATCTAAGGTCTTTAGTTCCGCCGCCGTGTTTAGTTTACAAAAAAAAAAAACTGTGACACTATCGTCACATTCGAATTCGTCACATTTTTTAAAACCAGACTCGGTTTCCTTATAAATTCCTGCTGACCTGGCTAGGTTGAGCAGTCTGTTTCAGGTACTACTATAGTCCGTTCAGAAATTCATAATCACACCTGAATTAGTTTTTTGTGATAACCGCTTGTTATTTTAGTTTCAAAATTTGCATGCAATCTTAGAATATTGATGACGCAAAGATTTTGGTATTTTGTATCCCACAAACACAACAGATTTTGCACATCAGCGAATTCCTTTGATCTTTTATGACGATATCACACAAGTTGATTCAAATTTTATAGTTTACAGTAATCGTGTTAAATTTTCCAGTTTACTGGAATTCTTGTCAGAGGCGTATCTACATAGTGCTTAATTGTGGGTGTTGTTCGTTATGTGTATTTGCAAACATGAATTCAATTGGTTACAATTGCTGATATAGTAATAAAGTAACCTTTTGCATAGTTATACATTTGCATTTCAAACTCATTGTAATTTAGATATAAATATTGGTATTTAAAGTCAACAAATTGTCTACTGAGTCTTCACAAAATTAATAAAGATACGCCTTCCCTTCGCTAATTAATGCCAAGGCCGTGGTGCGTCATGTCGTTCAATAACAATTCAGTTTTGTGCACGGGATTTTCCTGAAGTTAGTGTTTCTGTAATAGCCAAACTATTTTACGTGAACAACCGCACCAAATTAATTTATATATCCTAAAATGGTGTCAAATTCGAACAGGGTGAATTTAATATACCCTAAAGAAGAAAACTTTTAGACTAGATCAAATTTCTCAGAGCAAAAAATATTTCTATAACGTCATCAATATTCTAAGATTGCATGCAAATTTTGAAACCAAAATAACATGCGGTTATCACGCAAAACTAATTCAGGTGTGATTATGAATTTCTGAACAGACTATACCACGTGATGGTGATGTCGGGTCAGAATTAGCTCCTGGTTCTCGTGGTTCTCTTATGACGTCAGCTAGAAGTCGTTGACTACTTTCAGTTATTGTTTGCTTTTTCTGACGTCAGATATGAAAGAAACAATTAACATTTTTCGGGCACATCTTGAGAAGAGGAAAGTTAGAATATTTGGTTACAACTGGCAAAATAAAAGGAAAGAGAGATCACGGACGACAAAGAGAGAAAATACTGGATAGCTTGGTGTCATGGCATGAAAAACAGTCAACAACAGAACTGATACGATGCACTGTAGATAGAAGATTGTGGAGGGACATGATCACCTACGCCAACCGGTATGGCACATGCTGATGAGATATGAGTGACTGACTGCTAACAGCTCTTATTTGTCGTCAGCTGTGAGTGGCTGCCTGCTCTTATTTGTCGTCAGCTATGAGTGGCTGGCTGCTCTTATTTGTCGTCAGCTATGAGTGGCTGGCTGCTTTTATTTGTCGTCAGCTATGAGTGGCTGGCTGCTCTTATTTGTCGTCAGCTTTGGCTGGCTGACTGCTTTTATTTGCCGTCAGCTGTGAATGGCTGACTGCTCTTATTTGTCGTCAGATGTGAATGGCTGACTGCTCTTATTTGTCGTCAGATATGAGTGACTGGCTGCTCTTATTTGTCGTCAGCTATGAGTGGCTGGCTGCTCTTATTTGTCGTCAGCTATGAGTGGCTGGCTGCTGTTATTTGTCGTCAGCTTTGGCTGGCTGACTGCTTTTATTTGTCGTCAGCTGTGAGTGGCTGACTGCTCTTATTTGTCGTCAGCTGTGAATGGCTGACTGCTCCTATTTGTCGTCAGCTATGACTGACTGACTACTAACAACTCTTATTTGCCGTCATCCATGAGTGACTGACTGCTAACAGCTTTTATTTGACGTCAGCTATGAGTGGCTAACTGCTTACAGCTCTTATTTGTCGTCAGCTATGGCTGCCTGACTGTTCTTATTTGTCGTCAGCTGTGAGTGGGCTGACTGCTCTTATTTGTCGTCAGCTATGACTGACCGACTGCTAACAACTCTTATTTGCCGTCATCGACGCGTGACCGACTGCTAACAGCTCTTATATGCCGTCATCTATGAGTAGGCTGACTGCTCTTATTTGTCGTGAGGTATGAGTCTCTGACTGCTGTCTGTTCTTTGCTTTCTCTGTCGCTATGTGTCGCTGTTATCAACCCTATCTCTGTACATCGCAGATTCCAACACATTTATAAACCATCAATACACAAAGGATACAAATCTAATCTAATTTACCTATATAAGTTATGTAGAAACTTGGGCTAATTAGATAACAATTTGATGGGATTGAGAGCTACTTAATCTTACTTTCTCTCATGTTATCGAACGAGGACGAAATGACCATGTTTAAAGGTCTATCCTGACCTGGAAACCCCCTTTTGTTATAAATAAACCGCTTCACACATTCATCACCAATTTTCTTGGCCCTCTGAATAGCCTGCTGTTAACACAATAATGTGGTTCTGACAATAACCGAACATTTGTTTCTGCCAGCAAAATATGTGTCTTCTAAAATGTGTCTTCTTAAATATGTGTCTTCTAAAATATGTGTCTTCTTAAATATGTGTCTTCTAAAATATGTGTCTTCTAAAATATGTGTCTTCTAAAATATGTGTCTTCTAAAATATGTGTCTTCTAAAATATGTGTCTTCTAAAATATGTGTCTTCTAAAATATGTCTTCTAAAATGTGTCTTCTTAAATATGTGTCTTCTAAAATATGTGTCTTCTAAGATAACAAGGAGAAAATAAAATGATGAGCATTATCTCTTCCCCCTCTCCCCTTTTTTAAAAAAAAATTCTCGGCATTCCATAATGTTAGGAAGGTTTCAAATACCATCATGTTAGGAAGGTTGCAAACACCATCATGTTAGGAAGGTTTCAAATACCATCATGTTAGGAAGGTTTCAAATACCATGTTAGGAAGGTTTCAAATACCATCATGTTAGGAAGGTTTCAAATACCATCATGTTAGGAAGGTTTCAAATACCATAATGTTAGGAAGGTTTCAAATACCATCATGTTAGGAAGGTTGCAAATACCATCATGTTAGGAAGGCTGCAAATACCATCATGTTAGGAAGGCTGCAAATACCATCATGTTAGGAAGGCTGCAAATACCATAATATTAGGAAGGCTGCAAATACCATCATGTTAGGAAGGTTTCAAATACCATCATGTTAGGAAGGCTGCAAATACCATAATATTAGGAAGGTTGCAAATACCATCATGTTAGGAATTTTGCAAATACCATCATAATAACATAGCCGAAGGACAGGGGCCCAAATGCTGTTCGGTCAATAACTTTCGACTTTACTCTACCGACGTTTACTTAGCATAGTCCGTCGTTAGAAGGACGTTAAATGGACATTGTAAATGTTTCAGGAACCTGCGGTATCAGGCTAAACACATACAACTTCAGCATGGTGGTTTTGGATACCTAGATGCCTTCCATTTCGATCCCTACTCATTTGACAAGAGTGATTAGTTTGTTGTCAGGAATATCACAGGGTTCACTCGTCCTGGTTCAAGCAACCAGCTATGAGTCGCTGATCACCTTCAACCGAAGTGCTGTTTAACGTCTTGGGCCCCATCAGTACCAACCAACCAACCAACCAACCAACCAACCAACCAACCAACCAACCAACCAATCAATCATCATCATTAGGTACCGTTCTTGCTGGCGCAGGTGATCATGTCTCTACACAACTTTTAATCTCGACAGTTATTTATCATTTCTGTTGTTGACCTACTGCCAAGCCATTCTCTTAAGCTGTATGTTATCTTTTCTCTTTGCTTCCCTCTATCTCCTTGTCCCTCAACTTTCCCAGTTGTCACAATATATTCCAGCTGTTCCCTTCTCATTACATGGCTAAAAAATGATGATTGTTTCTTCCTAATATTGGAAATTAGCTCTCTTTTTGTTTTAACTTCTTTCAGAACATTTTCATTACTCTTCTTAGCTGTCTATGGTATTTCTGCTGTTGGTGCATAAACTTGTATAAGATTTATGTCTATTGGCTTTCCGTTCAATTTCACTAAAAGGACTTTGTCAGATATTGGGTAAAAGCCTTTCACTGTTCTTGATTTTTCTGCATCCAAGATGATACCTACTCATCTTTGGTGTTCAGTACCTCCAGAATATATTATTTTATGTTTATCAGAATATATCTCCCCTGATCCAGTGTATCTCATTTCACAAAGTCCCAGTAAATGTAAGCCCATTCTTTTCATTTCTTGTATGATGTTTTCTAGTTTACCCTTCTGCATGAGTGTTCTCACATTCCAAGTACCTAACTTTAGAATTTGTTTTTTCTTTATTTTGCTTACGGTAGCTTCCTTCTCATTCATTACATGGCTAAAAAAATGACGATTGTTTCTTCCTAATATTGGATGTTAACTCTCTTTTTGTTTTGACCTTTTTCAGAACTTTCTCATTATTCTTCTTAGCTGTCCAAGGTATTCTCAACATTCTTCTGCAAAACCACATTTCTACAGCCTCCAGTGATTTTCTTGTCTGTTTTCCTATTATCCATGACTAACACTGATATGTTAGGACTGGCTCTACATAACACTGAAGAATTATTCTTCTTGTTTCTATTGTCAAAAATGATTGCACAGTATCTTTCTCAATTTTTTTTTTTTTTTTTTTTTTTTTTTGGAAAGCTGCTTTTGCCTGAACCAACCAATGAGCCAACGGTAAACATTTAGACATGCCCAGTGCTGTTATTTATATTATCTCTACATCACAGACGATGATTGTTGTTTGTTAACCTTCTCCTTACATTCATTCTTCTCCAGCCATGAATACGTCGTGAAGCCAGAGAAAGGAGCAGAAACAGAACAAGCACAGTCCAGCGTATGAGAACTGAGACTAGACTTACAACAATTGAAGGAACACTGGCAGATGAAATGAGTTTTACACTAGATTAGCCTTTGTAATAAATTCCGATTAAATTCCTAGTTTAGAGTCTTTCTGCTACATGAGTGATCTCCCCGGCCCAGATTGACTACATCCATTTAATTATATTTTATGTCCCTTCAATGTTTAAAGTATTCCTAACACTAATCCAGGGGTCTTCTAATCAGGACAATGACAGATTAGAGGACGACCGAATAAAATGCAAGGGGACGTTACTCTGAACAGAAAGATGCTATACTAGGAAATTACTCAAATTCTGATCTGAAAGTGAAAGAAAAAAGCAGATGTCCTCAGTAAATTATTAGCAGCGGATTCAGGTTTTATGCTTCATATATTGTTAATGTATATAGTTTTGATATATTCAAGATAGGATATCAGTGCCATGGTAATGTTTGTGTACGTCACAGTGCTGACTTCAGTGTTTCTCCTTTATAAAACTATAACCTTGAGCTAACCTAAATGTTATATCAGGGAACTCCAGAGGCATGTAATAGGCCTGGCCTGGTCTAGGACAGGTAAATTTAGGACTGTTCGTGTTGGTAATAAATATAGTTAACCTTCCAGTGTCCTCACATCTTAACAACTGGAATTAGATCAGACTTTACACCTGCAATTTGAGATAGGTGTGTTAAAGCTGGGACTGAGTGAGAGAGAGAGAGAGAGAGAGAGATAAGTACTAAGAACAAGGCACAGGCAAAGAAATGTGTTTTGAGAAAAAGAAGAAGTGTGTTTTCAAATTGGAGATCAAGTTAAAAAAAAAAAAAAATCCGTGTACAGAAATATGTGTTAAAATTTGGGATCAAAAGAACGAAAGAAAAAAAAAGGAACAAAGCGATATGGAGTGTTGAAATGTCTTTAATGTAGGGATCAAGTAACTAATAAATGAGGAGAGAGAGTCGGTTACTTGTGTTAAATTTGGGGATCAAGCAAATAATGAGCAGAGAGTTATGTGTGTTAAATTTGGGGATCAAGCAAATTATAAGCAGAGAGTTAAGTGTGTTAAATTTGGGGATCAAGCAAATTATGAGCAGAGAGTTAAGTGTGTTAAATTTGGGGATCAAGCAAATTATGAGCAGAGGGTTAAGTGTGTTAAATTTGGGGATCAAGTAAATAATGAGCAGAGAGTTAAGTGTGTTAAATTTGGGGATCAAGTAAATAATGAGCAGAGAGTTAAATGTGTTAAATTTGGGAATCAAACAAATAATGAGCAGTGAGTTAAGTGTGTTAAATTTGGGGATCAAGTAAATAATGAGCAGAGAGTTATGTCTGTTAAATTTGGGGATCAAGTAAATAATGAGCAGAGAGTTATGTCTGTTAAATTTGGGGATCAAGTAAATAATGAGCAGAGAGGTATGTCTGTTAAATTTGGGGATCAAGTAAATAATGAGCAGAGAGTTATGTCTGTTAAATTTGGGGATCAAGTAAATAATGAGCAGAGAGTTATGTCTGTTAAATTTGGGGATCAAGTAAATAATGAGCAGAGAGTTAAGTGTGTTAAATTTGGGGATCAAGTAAATAATGAGCAGAGAGTTAAGTGTGTTAAATTTGGGGATCAAGCAAATAATGAGCAGAGAGTTAAGTGTGTTAAATTTGGGGATCAAGCAAATAATGAGCAGAGAGTTAAGTGTGTTAAATTTGGGGATCAAGCAGATAATGAGCAGAGAGTTAAGTATGTTAAATTTGGGGATCAAGCAGATAATGAGCAGAGAGTTAAGTATGTTAAATTTGGGGATCAAGCAGATAATGAGCAGAGAGTTAAGTATGTTAAATTTGGGGATCAAGCAGATAATCAGCAGAGAGTTAAGTATGTTAAATTTGGGGATCAAGCAGATAATGAGCAGAGAGTTAAGTATGTTAAATTTGGAATCAAGCAAACAATTAATGAATAGAGAGTTATGTTTGTTATACAAACAGAATAGAAAAAAAATGTGATACGCAAGAGCAGTGAAGATATATACCCCAGTATTATTAGCATAGATAACTCTATTGTAATACTAATATGTCACATACGTGACCAAACTTAATGATTCTTTATAGTGGCTTGATATCCTGTCTTTCATAGAAAAAAGTAAGGTATGCCCCATAGGGGTATAATATTGTAGCGGAGTGAAGTATTAAATTGTAGATGTAAATCGAAGTGCATTCTTGTTTAGTATTTGTTGTTACTGGAATTATTGTCAGTTTGAACAGAAATCTCATTTAATTTGTACAATAAACAGACATTTTTTATTTCGTATCTACTAAGGTTAAAACAGAAATATGTTTTTAAAAAAAGCAATTTGACATAAAAGAAGAAAAAAAAGAACGCTGTCACACATCATGGCATAGGCAGTATAGTGTTAGAATCATGTTTTGGTGACCATCCTCACGTTAATAGAAATTGTTGTCAGCATTACATCAGTGCTGTTTTTCTTTCCTAGAGAAAAAATCTGGTGCTCGTAAGTCTGAGTGAACCTAAACATGGGAACCAACAAAATTAAATAGAAAAAAGTAAGACTTTGGTCCACCGAATGTTTTTTTGGAAAGAAATAATAACATAAGCAACACAAATATAATAATTAAACAATTATTTTTAGTTTAATTAATTTGTTTGCTTATTAATTTGTTTATTTCATCTAATTATTAAGATAACCTAATATTTTGCCAATCTACTGAGTATAAACTATTGTCATATCATGTATTATGCAGCTGTATATTCAAGGAGCTATATCCACTTGATGCTGCTTGTTCACTATTTCTGTTTAGCCTAATGGATTAGAGTTCTAAGGTTGTACCTTATTTACATTTTTCTCTTGTTATTTTCAGCCTGTAAATACTGTTCAATATTTGTTACAAATTCATGCCTTTTAGAATGCATTTTGATTTTATTTTGTCTTCAGAAATCATAATTGTTTGGATGCCATCAAATGGTTTCAACTAATATTTTGGAATAGAATATATTTTAACTTGGCAATCTTTCATGGTATATATATTGGTGTAACTTTACATTGAAAATAATTGTCATGATCAATTAGAAGAGAGTAAAGGTAATATTAATGTCACACAGTTTATTTTCAAATGACTAAAAGCAACTGTCTTAATTCTCTCTTTGAGGAGTTGACAGTCTTAAAGCTCACTGTGAAAAAAACTAAAATAAATCTTAAAATTCACTTTCAAAAGTCTGAAGGCAATCTTAAAATTCACTTTGTAAAGACTATAGGCAATCTTAAAACTCATCTTCAAGAAGACTAAAGGCAATGTTAAACTCACTTTGAAAAGACTATAGGCAATGTTAAAACTAATTTTGAAGAAGACTAGAGGTGATCTTAAAATGCTATATTTATTACCGGAAAAAGCGTGTGAAGAATCATTTTTGTTAAGAAAATGGTTTATATCTTTCAGCTAAGTTTGTTGAGACATGAACACATTGCTGCTTAGATCTGTAATTTAATGTAACTGATATTCTAGAATAATGCTCAATTTAATGTTAAACATTGAATTGCACTTTGATAAAATGTACTTCATGACAATTAAATCATTTTATAAAATTGCTGTGGCTTGTTCTGGGTTATCTTTCCTGTGTAATGGCAACATAATGTGATACAAGAATTGTGCTAACACTAGGCTTTGCTTGTGAATTGTTAGAATGGAAAAAATATATATTTGACAGTTATTCACATTTTGAAACTGATAGCCAATTTCTAATGCCAGATCTAAACATTATATTGTTGTTCAGTCCTCAGTGTAGGCAAATTTCACAATGTCAGCTATACTGTTCTGTTCTATTCTATTCTATTCTATTCTATTCTATTCTATTCTATTCTATTCTATTCTATTCTATTCTATTCTATTCTATTCTATTCTATTCTATTCTATTCTATTCTAGGATTCAGTTTCATTACAATTGGGTCATGTTCATATCAACACTACTGCCTGCACCAAAATTTCTTAAAGCGTATGCCGACTGAATGTTCCTTTCGGGTGTTGATTGCAGACACACCTGCTTTTCCAACTAATAACCCTGGATCGACCAGACTTGTTTTTCCGCCTCTAGACTCATCTGTCTCTCAATATAAACATTCTTGTTCCACATCTTCCCCTCTTCTCTTAAGGAAACACATTGTCATCACTCTCTGTTAGTGATTTCAGGGGTGTCTGTTAAGAGCAATTCTAGTATAAAAGTGTCTGTTGTAGTCAGGAAATAAGTGTGGGTAGTCTAGAAGTAAGGTGTAAGCCGCTGAACAAGATGGTACTGGGTTTGAATCCCACCACAGATGGTGGGAATTTTTCACTTCAAATCCAAAGTTTCCTAGTGGCTCTACGCTCAACCCCCGGTCTCTGAGTGAGATCTGATGTCTAGCCCTCTCTGGGTAGTGAGATCTGATGTCTAGCCCTCTCTGGGTAGTGAGATCTGATGTCTAGCCCTCTCTGGGTAGTGAGATCTGATGTCTAGCCCTCTCTGGGTAGTGAGATCTGATGTCTAGCCCTCTCTGGGTAGTGAGATCTGATGTCTAGCCCTCTCTGGGTAGTGAGATCTGATGTCTAGCCCTCTCTGGGTAGTGAGATCTGATGTCTAGCCCTCTCTGGGTAGTGAGATCTGATGTCTAGCCCTCTCTGGGTAGTGAGATCTGATGTCTAGCCCTCTCTGGGTAGTGAGATCTGATGTCTAGCCCTCTCTGGGTAGTGAGATCTGATGTCTAGCCCTCTCTGGGTAGTGAGATCTGATGTCTAGCCCTCTCTGGGTAGTGAGATCTGATGTCTAGCCCTCTCTGGGTAGTGAGATCCGATGTCTAGCCCTCTCTGGGTAGTGAGATCTGATGTCTAGCCCTCTCTGGGTAGTGAGATCCGATGTCTAGCCCTCTCTGGGTAGTGAGATCTGATGTCTAGCCCTCTCTGGGTAGTGAGATCCGATGTCTAGCCCTCTCTGGGTAGTGAGATCTGATGTCTAGCCCTCTCTGGGTAGTGAGATCCGATGTCTAGCCCTCTCTGGGTAGTAAGATCTGATGTCTAGCCCTCTCTGGTAGTGGGATCTGATGTCTAGCCCTCTCTGGGTAACTGCAAAAAACAAGAGGTTCAATTTAAACTCTGTGCACATTAAAAAATCCTTGGCAGTTGGAAATTTAAAAGCGTAGGTCAAAAATGGACACTTACAGCCCACAAATTATAGGAACAAATTTTGACGATGGAAAATGAGAGCATATCTGAAGTCAGAGAATATGTGCCCGTATAATGCGTAACACCTCAGTTGCCAGTGTGAAAAATATGAAAAAGTAGTATTCATGCAAAATTCAGTGCCTCTGGTCTTCACTAGAGATATAAAAGCTGGCGTATGCAAACAAACATCACTCAGAATAACAAGTGATTAGAAATATTTGCATATGGACAATAATCTTATTATAATGTTCAGTGCTGTCACTGCGTTACTAAAAATGTAATGTAGCATTGTTGATTATTGTTAATTTGTGCCTTCTGCCTTCATCTTGGTGAGGCATATTATTTTTTATTATTGTTAACTTGGGCCTTCTGCCTTCATCTTGGCGAGGCATATTATTTTTTATTATTGTTCATTTGGGCCTTCTGCATTCATCTTGGTGAGGCATATTATTTTTTATTATTGTTAACTTGGGCCTTCTGCCTTCATCTTGGCGAGGCATATTATTTTTTATTATTGTTCATTTGGGCCTTCTGCATTCATCTTGGTGAGGCATATTATTTTTTATCATTGTTAATTTGGGCCTTCTGCCTTCATCTTGGTGAGGCATATTATTTTTGATCATTGTTAATTTGGGCCTTCTGGCTTCATCTTGGTGAGGCATATTATTTTTTATTATTGTTCATTTGGGCCTTCTGCCTTCATCTTGGCGAGGCACAATCCTTTAAACCTTAGACTATGTCTTCTACAATTTAGGTTTTATTAAACCAAAACTGCTGTACAAAAATAGATGTTAAAACTATATTTTTATTGGTTTTATTTACTAAGTAGCATATATGTTGGTAGGCCTCGATATTTACCCTCCATTTCACACTTAGATTTGGTATAATTTGATTGGCTGACAATATTTAAGTAGAGGACTGTTCTGTATAAACTTTATTTTCAGAAAAATGTATGTGTACAGTAATCGTGTAATTATGTACATTAATGAGAAAATAATACAGAAGTCACCACAAATGATATGTTTTCCCTTACAAATTGTGAGGGTTGCAGGTCCATTTTTTTTAGAAAAATCTTACAAAAGGAGGGCAACCCTTACAATTACACGATGTGCCTACCCTTTTTGGTTTCCAAGTCTATTGAATATCAGGCCTATGTTTTTGTCCTTTGTCTTTGATAGAACTAGGTACTTGGTTTTATCTGATTGCTGTACACTGAGTTACTGAGGTTTATTTAACCTAAACACTACAATAACATTGGGAGCCTCGATAGCTCAGTGGTTAGTGAACTGGACTACAAAGGATAAGAGGTAGGGTTCGATCCCAACTGACGGCTTCCGGGTTCACCCAGCCTTAAATGGGTACCGGATTTTTTTCTGGGAAAGTAAAGCAGCACGGGCGTAATATCGACCACATTACCCCAAAAATCATGTGCTGAAGGTCTGTAAAATATAGCGTCACTAACACTATATTTCCCTATACGCCACTTGGCGTGACAGGGGGTACTTTACTTTACTTTTACTACAATAACATTTATCTCCCTAAAAAAACCTGCCTTTCAAAGCTCTATCTATATGGAAGGACACCCAGGTAAACAACCACTGCTGCCTAGCATTCCTTCAAAATGAGGATAGGCTAAGGGAGAACATCTATACAGAAATCCATGCAGGGGTTGGACTCAATAGCTTTATATACTCTACAAAAAGGAAAATTCCAACATGACACAAAGATTTAAACTGATGAAGATGGAGTGTGTCAGCCACAGCACAGGTTTAGGTTAAAAAATCAGGACCTACATGCATACAAATGGGTACCTGAATTTTTCAGTGAAAGTAAAGTGGCAGGGGTGTAATACCGACCACATTACCCCAAAAATCATGTGCCGAAAGTCTATAAAATTTATAATCACTAACACCATATTCCCTATACAGCACATGGCGTGACAGGTCTCTTTGTTTTACTTGTACATACTCTATGAGATAAGAAATAAATATATCAGAATATGGCCTGGGATCTGTAAGGATGGGCAATGAAGTGAAGAGAGTTTTTCAAGAGTTTAAAAACCGTTAAAGTGTGGAGTTTCAAAATTGAACTGTCAAAAGCTTCTAGAAGTGGAGAATGGCATAAGAGAAAACGAATCTCCATAAATTGTTGAAATGTTACTCTTTATTTTCAGGTGTTTTACAATTGATCTCCTTGTGTCAGAATATTTGTTGAAAATGGCAGTTCAATACCATCTTCTTTTAATTTCCTTCCTCATTTGCCTTTTCAGCATTGAGAGTAGATGAAGTGAAAGTGTTGCTCTTTGCTTCTTTTGTTAGATTTCCAAGTGTTTCTAGTGTTCCAAATATAATTTTATATCTGTTTTTCAATGGCATTATTTTCATCTGTTGTTTTGTAGCATTTGTTGATAACTGCTTGGATTGAGCTTTGTTGTTCTATCTTGTCATGTTACCAAAACTATTTGCTATTTCTTTTTATATTTAGGGGTGACCCCATACTTTTTAGTTCTCCACTTCAAATTTTGCATCCACTGTATATTTAACACATTTCATATTGTCCCGCGATGTAATCACATTTAAACCTCGACAACTGTGAAAAAAATATATGTACACATATCCAATTTTTACAAAAGTACCATCATTGGATCGCATGTCCTTGCAAGAACATTGCATCCACCACAACTCATCTGGAAGAATCTCTGTCTCTAGCCAGATCTACCACTTCTGTTGTCATATTCAAGTTCTCTTTGATGTCTTGAAACCATCTTTTCTTGGTCTGCCGCTGATGCATCGCCCAGGAATCAGGCCTTCCATTATTATTCATTTTTAACATGACCATAGTATTTTAATTTCCTCTGTACAATGGTGTTCATACATCAATTCTTTTGTTTGTCTTTTAATGAAGACTATGCTATTCATAGAGTACTCCAAAGCTGTAGACATTGGGGAAAAAAAATTATTGTGGGATACCTATGCTGAGCTCCTCTCTATGACTGTCATATCAGCTGCTTCAATATTCCCTTGAGAAAATCCGAGGAGACTCCTTGCCTACGTGCAAGGTGTGGGTAGGTTTCTGCAGACAATTTTGCCCAGGAAGTGGATATATTTTTTGCCTACTTTTTTACCACCAAGGGTTCTTTAACGTGTGCAAGTGCGCACGGGACCTCCTCTTTATTGTCGTTATCTGTGAGGGCTAGACGTAGGATCTCACTAACCAAAAATTTAGGGGAGGTAACCTCATTAAAAAACCACATTAACTGTTCCTACTTTTGAAAACTTTCACAGGCCTTCACTAGTTCAGTGTGTTTATTTTAGCTTGTGGGCCTGTCATGTCCACAATCACAGTACCTGTAAATAGTATAATTTTTACCTGGCATCCATGCCCACTTAATGATTGAGCATTACGATAAAAACTAATAATTTGTTAAGTCACCCATTAATCTTGATCAGAGAAAATGTGAAAGACAAGACAAAAACATTCCACATCTACACTGTCAGTTGAACTCCCAATAAACCCCAACGGACTCTCAAGAAAAGACAGTATTAGAATCAAAGTGAAAGCAGATTTATTCAATTCCATACATATATCACATAAGGAGAAAGTCAACAAGTATCTTATGTATTAGCTTTTATTTGTCAACAATTACTTAGTATAACCATTTACAACTGTACAAATCATGAAAATGTACAACACAACTTTGCTATATTTTCAAGCTCTCAAACAGTAAAATTGTACAGTATTTTCATTGGCCACACAACATACACATTGTCAGTATAAATCATTTGATGTGTGCTAGGATGTACTGTAAATTCACTTTTAATTAGTGTGCCATTTGATTAGACTACTCTATAAGAAATGTACAGTGATGTTTAGACATGCAATTTAAATACATGTTAAGTTACCTTGAACATGAGCAGCTGCAACACACATATGGGAAGTGTGCTGCCCTTTGCTACTGTAATCTACACCAGAGTTCTGAAACCTTGAGTCATGGAACTCCCTTTCTCTCTGCTTTTATTTTTCATGCACTGAATTCAGTTGAGTCCTTTTGTGAATGTGGAAAAGTCTATGAACCCATTCTGATATGCTTATGGATCTGTTTGGTAGTGTGATAACATTCTAACAGAACCCAGGTAGTTTATAGGAGTTATTATTGACCCCATTGACAGTGTGATAAAATTTTAACAGAACCCAGGTAGTTTATAGGAGTTATTATTGACCCCATTGACAGTGTGATAAAATTTTAACAGACCCCTGATAATTTATAGGAGTTATTATTGACCCCATTGACAGTGTGATAACATTATAATAGACCCCATGTAGTTTATAGGAGTTATTATTGACCCCACTGACAGTGTGATAATGTTCTAACAGACCCCATGTAGTTTATAGGAGTTGTTATTGACCACAATTGACAGTGTGATAACATTCTAACAGACCCCATGTAGTTTATAGGAGTTATTATTGACCCCAATTGACAGTGTGATAACGTTCTAACAGACCCCATGTAGTTTATAGGAGTTATTATTGACCCCAATTGACAGTGTGATAACGTTCTAACAGACCCCATGTAGTTTATAGGAGTTATTATTGACCCCAATTGACAGTATGATAACGTTCTAACAGATCCCATGTAGTTTATAGGAGTTATTATTGACCCCATTGAAAGTGTGATAAAATTGTAACAGACCCCTGGTAGTTTATATGAGTTACTCTAGACCCCATTGAGAGTGTGATGAAGTGTCTGCATATTTTTTGGGTAATCTATTGATGTTACTATTGACTTCATTGTAGCTTCATGGTGCCCATGGACCCTTTAGGGAGTTTCATGAAGACTACTAGACAATTCTGTGAATTATTAAAGTGAGAGTACTTAAGTAATGATGGGTCCACAAAACACATGGTAATTCTTCAAAACAATAAATGCATATCAACAACTGCATCAATAAAGATGACTATACGAGTAGCATTTGTCAATTCTGAAGTGATAATGTTATCAGTACTGGCTACTCACATTTACTGTGGGTTATTGTCTAGTGCTCATAAATGAAGAACATACTAAATTACAATCTACTATTGAATATAATGATGCATATTTTTTTTTTCTCAATAATTAAGTCCAATGATTCCTAAGGGATCCATCTATGAACTCCAGTGAAGAACTCCTTTGCTGAGATAATAAACAAAAGGAGCACCCACATCAATTACAAGCAGCTCAATACAAACATGCATAGATTCTGATCTGTATTGGATTAGAACACACGATTCTTAACATCTGTCTAAAAATGAACCAAATTGCATGTTGACACAAAAACAAAATTAATTTCTTGGATAGAATGATGAATTATATTTTGTAATTAGCATTTACATAAGCACAATAAGAATGAACAACTAAAAATGAAACACCTGGAAGCTTTAGGTGTCCAAACAGCATTAAATATTGTCTAATAACCATGAGTGAGAGAATATTAATATGAGGTACAGGTGAGAATGTGTATGGAAATAGCAAGGCAACTGATAGCATATTAAGTATCTTAAATAGATGTAATGATAGAAATGTGAGTATGAACACCTATAAAAGATTGGATCACAATCCTTCAAGACTCTTACAAAATTAATTAGGAGCATCAATATTTCACATACTCCTGGATATTGAACATCTGTGTAGGGAGAGGCAAGCACAATCTTCTCACTGTCAACAACCATACAGGTAAACAGTCTAACTAAAGTTAATCTTTTTTTCTTTCAAAAAACAGGCATATCAGCTTAGCATGTTAGAAAAAAATAAATGCACATCAGTTTTAGCACTGGCACATAAACGTTGAAGTTTAGGTGTCTTATATTTGTAGGAAATAAGTTTTAAGTAGTATCTAGGTTTTGGGCTTTCCAACTACTTTCTCAAAACAAGAAAAAAATGTACACGCCCGATGTAAAATGATGAACTAGATGTGGGGATTCTGAAGGATGGCTATGAATTTAGTAAAGTAAAGTTCATTGCTCCCCTACAGTGCGCTATTATTAGACTCGGGGTGGGGGGTAAATAGTCTAGAGCTACGGTAAGGTGGATGATTTAAGAGATTGGAGAATAATGTGGAGACAACAACAAAATATTTGTTTTGTGGATGCTTACAGCTTTGAATTTGTAGGAAGACACAGCAGGATGATGTCGGAAGCTGCTGGGAAAATCTTTTACAGGAGACACCAAACAAATCAAACTAATACAAACTTTATAAATATATTTAAACAAAAAAAATTATAAGTAGCAAATAATGCATTAAAAAATAAATCCAACAATATGTCCAACATTATTAAAGAGAGTAACACGTTATTTTTTTTTTAATGCTCTATTTTTGGTGTTCTTTGTAGGCTATTGTTGTAATGTTAAAGTATAGTTTTGTAAGGGATACTCATATCTTGTAATAGTAAAGTAAAGGTTCCCCCCCCCCCCCCACACCTTTAGGACTATGGGTAATTTGTTAGTGCCCATATTTTTCAACGGCGTATGACACATTTTATGGGTGATGTAGTCTGCACAATATCAGGCAATCCTACTTTCCCAGAAAATAAAAAAAGGTGAATTGAGAAAGCCCTCAACTGGTCTCTGGTGTTAAGTAGTTCATTTCCTTGTGGTGTATGGGGTACATGTGTTAGTGTTCATATTTTTCAATGATCATAGGCACAATTGTGAATGATATAGCCAGTACCACTTTAGTTTGCTTTATTTTCACATGTGTCTGTCTACAATGTAAAGCTTTAAGCATGCAATAAACAATTTATTTTCTTCACTTTATTTCTCTACTGGATAAACTTGCCACTGATTGCTCCACTGACCTAGGAGGGAGCCACCAAGAAAACATGTATGGATGTACAAAGGTGTACACATAGAGGCATGACCACAATCACATACGCACAATTCTTTACACAAACATAAGTGTATGTATACTGGAACTTCAGGCAAAAGTGTATAAAGCCACACAGAATGGTATGCATACAAAATTCAAATGCGTAATGTATGTAACTGTACACAAAATATACAAGGCTTTATAACTAGTCTCAAATATTCATTCAGCTGCATGTATTTTATTTATTTTTAAACAAACATGAGCATAATTTAATATATTCTTTAAAAATACATTTCTCGCACTTAAATCTGGTAAAATGAGATCTGCTGATCATAACCATTCACACATGAACAAGTAATAAATAACTCAAATAATGATCCGTACACTTGTACACAAATATAAATATTGTTCACATTTACAGGAATACAAATTGAATTTATAGGCAGCAGCAATGAGAAGACAGATATCTGTGTTTTTTTTTTTTTTTATGCAAAAGAGCTTGCACACACACAAAAATATAAAACACAGGATAAGCAATTTATACATTGTCAGATAATTCAGTGGAGCTGTGTAATTATTATTAAATTATTAGTAAAATAATGATTTCCATTTGATATCACATACACAAGTCCTTGAAAGCCACACTTGAATTATAATTGTTCAGTGTTAACTTTGATACAACATACACATAATGTTTAGAGTCATTCTAAACTGCAGGTCCAAGTTAACACATGAATTATAATTGTCATGTATTAACTTGATACAACAAAAACATTCAGTTTAGAGCTTACTCTAAAAAAGGTCATTTAATATTTCAATGTACATTAACTCTTCTTTCCACCTTAAATATATAAATGTTCACGAGAGCTACAGTTATCCTTTATTTAGTGCATTTGCTACAAACCAGTAGAACGTAGGTTCAATTCTTAGATGTTTCTTAATTTTTTTTTCTTTTACCAACATGGCTTTTGTATCTCTAAAAGGGTAGCTGAGCACATTACCCATAAAACGTGCAGCATGTCATTGAAAGATACGGACACTAACACCATATGCTGCCTTAAGACATGGAGGAACCCCAAAGCTTTCCTTTTTGAAAAGCTAATTTTGGGCTGAAGGGCATTAGTACACAGGCTGCTGGATCCATAACAACAACAATTAATCTCTGACTGAAGGAAATCTGCTCACAGGTAGCTGGATCCATAACAACAACAATTAATCTCTGGCTGAAGGAAATCTGCTCACAGGTAGCTGGATCCATAACAACAACAATTAATCTCTGACTGAAGGAGGTCAGCTCACAGGTAGCTGGATCCATAACAACAACAATTAATCTCTGACTGAAGGAGGTCAGCTCACAGGTAGCTGGATCCATAACAACAACAATTAATCTCTGACTGAAGGAGGTCAGCTCACAGGTAGCTGGATCCATAACAACAATTAATCTCTAGCTGAAGGAGGTCAGCTCACAGGTAGCTGGATCCATAACAACAATCAATCTCTGACTGAAGGTCAGCTCACAGGTAGCTGGATCCATAACAACAACAATTAATCTCTGACTGAAGGAGGTCAGCTCACAGGTAGCTGGATACATAACAACAACAATTAATCTCTAGCTGAAGGAGGTCAGCTCACAGGTAGCTGGATCCATAACAACAATTAATCTCTGACTGAAGGTCAGCTCACAGGTAGCTGGATCCATAACAACAATTAATCTCTGACTGAAGGAAGTCAGCTCACAGGTAGCAGGATCCATAACAACAATTAATCTCTGACTGAAGGTCAGCTCACAGGTAGCTGGATCCATAACAACAACTAATCTCTGACTGAAGGAAGTCAGCTCACAGGTAGCTGGATCCAGAACAACAATTAATCTCTGACTGAAGGAGGTCAGTTCTCAGGTAGCTGGATCCAGAACAACAATTAATCTCTGACTGAAGGAAGTCAGCTCACAGGATCTATAACAACAAAAGTTAATCTCTGACTGAAGGAGGTCAGCTCACAGGATCTATAACAACAAAAATTAATCTCTGACTGAAGGAGGTCAGTTCACAGGATCTATAACAACAATTAATCTAAACAACTAAACAAATTTGCCAGGCAAAAAACTCAAACTGCAAGCAGATCTTACAGCATCTTGATGAATGACCAAAATGCTTTAAAAACAAAACAAGTAGTGCACACAGAGAGACCGTTATACAATTTCATTAACACTGGCAATCTGCTATCGTCTAAATTTAATATTTAAAAAAAAAAAACATATAATTTTGTTCTTGTTACAAAGTTCAACATAATGAGCTTCAGGTCAGGTAAAAGATGGACTTATATATGACATTTGCTGCTATTGTAAGGGAGTGAAATATCAAACGTTTCCATCAAATGATATCTGGACATTAGATGCAAGAACAATTAAGAAAAATAACCTCTACTGAGATGAAATGTGTTAGACGAATGACAGGAAACAGTCTGAGAGATAAGATCAGAAATGGAGAACTGAGAAAAAAGCTAGGAATAGCCCCCGCCATAGAATATATAAGGAAACAACAGATAAAATGGTTTGGCCACGTGGCAAGGCAGAAAGATCTAAAAACACAATACAACGAGCCTTCAGCAAACGTTGTGTGAACACCAGACCCAAGGATCGACAATGAAAAGATGGATCGATGGAATATTAGAAGCACTAGGAAACATAACAGCAGCAGAGGACCGCAAATTATATCTCCTCTCGACGCTGAAAGGCAGATGAGGAAGGAAAGTAGAAGAATCAAATGATTAGGCCATAACATTTGGAAGTGAAGTAGTCAGTGCTCTTCATAGCTGACTTTCACCTTGCCTATCTTACAAAGCCAGGTACCTATTTATTTTTCAGGTGGGATTATACTCGTAAATCATCAAACTTCAATGCAACTTATTGTCACATTATTGCCAAGCTGTTGCACTATCATTATGCTACTGACATCATATCTATATGAGCTTATGATATGGCAAGTACTTTTGGCACTAAATGTTTTCTTGTCTATTTTGGCAACAGAGAAGACAGGATTAGAATTCTGACACCCTGTTATGAAATTCCATGAAAAGGAACTGTCTCAGGCTTGAGCACTAGGGCTTTAATTTTATAAACAGAGAAACAAATCAATCAAAAGATGTGTCTATAGTTTTGCATATACCACACACAGCCAACTATAGTTTACTAAAGGCCCACTGGCTGAAAGAGATCATCCAAAGCTTGAGATGGTTTAAGCATTGTGAGCAGGGGCAGTTGCAGGTAAAATGACGTCAGTAATCTACAGCTGAAGGCATCACAAACTTCCAGTAATTTTCATGAAAATTCTCTCAGCTCGCAGGCCTTAATAAAACTGTAGTTGGCTGTGTGCCATATGTAAAAGAACTATATTCCTGGTGTGTGTCATGGAAACAGTTAAATGAGGAAAATAAACCCAGTTATTGTAAACAGGTCAAGGTTGTATTTATTAAAAATAAAAAAAAAGACGACACCAGAGCCTACATCTAATAATCTCTTTCATGTTTGTTGTGAGAGTGTCCACTGATAACAAATACCATGGGAAACAACTTTAATTACAGTTCATAGTTCTTGTGGTAAGTCTCTTCCACATTTTTATTGGAGGTTTTGTTACTGAATTACTTTGACATGATTACATAGCCAGATGTGTTAATGATCACATTTTCAACATACAAAAACAAAATAAAGACTGCTGATAGAAACAACAGTTGAAGTCATTATCATCTTCATTTCACTTTCTTGCGGGCTGAGTCTTTCTAAGGAAAACAAAAAAACCTGTTTTCATCTGTCCTCCCCTTTGACTACTCATTTCTATTCTAAGTAATGCCTGTCTTATATATGTTTCCAACTCATATTTGTTTCTAACCCTACATGCAAGTATGTCTCTAATTCAATCTATCTCATACATGTCTTTCTGATTCAGTCTGTGTTACACATGTTTCTAATTCCATCCAGGTCTCCCATGGGTGTTTTTCTTATCAATTCTCAAACTAAACAATATGTGCCCTTAACATGGTTTTCTTCACTCTATATCCTAACAAATGCTAATGTCTTCTAGCTATATCCTAACAAATGCTAATGTCTTCTAGCTATATCCTAACAAATGCTAATGTCTTCTAGCTATATCCTAACAAATGCTAATGTCTTCTAGCTATATCCTAACAAATGCTAATGTCTTCTAGCTAAATCTTAACAAATGCTAATGTCTTCTAGCTAGATCCTAACAAATGCTAATGTCTTCTAGCTAAATCCTAACAAATGCTAATGTCTTCTAGCTAGATCTTAACAAATGCTAATGTCTTCTAGCTAAATTTTAACAAATGCCAATGTCTTCTAGCTATATCCTAACAAATGTCAATATCTTCTAGCTATATCCTAACAAATGCCAATGTCTTCTAGCTAAATCTTAACAAATGCTAATGTCTTCTAGCTAGATCTTAACAAATGCTAATGTCTTCTAACTATATCCTAACAAATGCCAATGTCTTCTAGCTAAATCTTAACAAATGCCAATGTCTTCTAGCTAAATCTTAACAAATGCCAATGTCTTCTAGCTATATCCTAACAAATGCCAATGTCTTCTAGCTATATCCTAACAAATGCCAATGTCTTCTAGCTATATCCTAACAAATGCCAATGTCTTCTAGCTATATCCTAACAAATGCTAATGTCTTCTAGCTATATCCTAACAAATGCCAATGTCTTCTAGCTAAATCCTAACAAATGCCAATGTCTTCTAGCTAAATCCTAACAAATGCTAATGTTTTCTAGCTAAATCCTAACAAATGCTAATGTCTTCTAGCTAAATCCTAACAAATGCTAATGTCTTCTAGCTAAATCCTAACAAATGCTAATGTTTTCTAGCTAAATCCTAACAAATGCCAATGTCTTCTAGCTATATCCTAACAAATGCTAATGTCTTCTAGCTATATCCTAACAAATGCCAATGTCTTCTAGCTAAATCCTAACAAATGCCAATGTCTTCTAGCTAAATCCTAACAAATGCTAATGTTTTCTAGCTAAATCCTAACAAATGCTAATGTCTTCTAGCTAAATCCTAACAAATGCTAATGTCTTCTAGCTAAATCCTAACAAATGCTAATGTCTTCTAGCTGCTTCATGGAAATAACTGAGTTAGGAATTTTCTGTTCATGAGTTTCCTTATCAGAAGAAGCAGCCATTTACAGCATTAAAAAGTGCAACACATAATGACATTAATTTCACTACAGCTACCTTCTTAGGAAACTGTAACCAACGATTGTAAACAATACTGTTATTATATTATTTGGAAATGCCATTTGTATGTACACAACTATGTTAAGCCATTTATTGTCCATTGTAATATTTACAATCAAGGCAACACTCGTTTAATATAATGCTCCTTAGGGCTACCTGTGTCTGATACATAGTAAGTTCTTTGTGTGTTTAAACAGACCAACAAATATAGCACCGGAGGCTGCGTGAAGCTTTCAGCAAACTTGTAAACAGTGTATCAACAAGGTCATCTGGCGTACTGGATTTTCACTGCTTGCTATGAAGTTTCATTACTTAAGTTTCAATAAATAAAATGCTAACATACCTGCTAAACATTCTAACAATAAACATGAAACTTTGATGAGCAGTTTAAAACATCATACAGAAATTACATTAAAACACCTTAACAATAAACATCATTAAAACTTATCTATAAAAAGCTTTAATACACCACTAAAATTCACTGATCAATAACTGTAATACAATAATATATCATTAAAACTCATTCAGAAACAGCTTGAAATCCCATAACAATAAACTCCATTAAAACTCATTGATATAAACCATGCTATAAACCATGTTAAAAAGTGATTTGGATTAAAACATTTAAAACTCTTCAGAAAGAATATGTGTCCCTTCAACTTTTCCCAAACGTGCACATAAGCTCTCATGTCAGATTTTAGCAAATGTTCCATTAGGATTCAGGTAACCCTAGAATATGATACCTTCATAAAAATTACAACCTCAAAATACAATTTTTTTGGAATTCGACAGTTTACCATGGGCAAACATTTCCCCTTCCCTATACCTTCCTAATTATTGCTTCTAGTGACCCCTAGGTATTGGATTTGTTTCCTTTTGATGTTTAATCAAAAACCAAAGTGTGTTTAGTAAAAAGTACAACATTATAGTAAAATCAGGGCTGTTTTTTTTTTTTTTAAATAAATTTGGCCAATTTTACAGCAATTTGTATCTTTCCTTTTATTTATATTATGACAGGGGAAATCTCTTTGGCTGTCGGCGAGACATCAAAGAAACCTTTATAACATGGGATAGGCAGGAACGACACTAAGAGGAAGCTGAACATACAGGCTGGACTGATGTGTGAATAGACAAGGTAACACATCTAGAGTTTCAGGACATAAAGTGAACCTAAGCCAGGAAATGATTACCACATCCAATTCAGGACATAATGTGAACCTAAGCCAGGAAATGATTACCACATCCAATTCAGGACATAATGTGAACCTAAGCCAGGAAATGAATACCACATCCAATTCATGTCTCTCCTTGTGTAGAACCTAAGCTGATTACCACATCCATTTTCATGTCTCTCCTTGCGTAACCAAACTTCAAAGAAAATACTGTATTCTGAAATCCAAAAGTAAGATTTAGTTGGTCATAATTTTGACGAAGGTCTCGTAAAGTTGTGACTCGCTGATAGGTATCACAATCTAGGGTTAATATTGAAATCAGATCCAATGATGAAGGTTCATGCAAACACTGCTGGTTCACCACTCAGCTTCAAATCTCACTTACATAAAGCCACACTAATCTCCCACAAAATGCCAGTATGTCTCATATCTTCTGTTGTCATGATATAGTTTGTCACTCAAATGGATATAGGAAGCCACTGTCATCACTCTTATTGTGGCACTGGGTTGTCTGTAGGACCCACAACAATTCCCAGATACAGCAATATATATATATACTCACAGAGGCCCATAACTCCTTCAAATACAGCAAAATAAATTTATGGAGGGAGCCATGGCTGCTAGGTTAAATCTCATTGACAGTTCTTAGATTCACCTAGTCTTAAATAGATTTTTGTTGGAAAAATTCTTTCTTCTTTTTGGTGCAGATTTTCTGACCCAATACAAAATTTTTTAAAAGTATCTTTCCTGCCACTTTTCATAACAATTAACCAGTTTTCTGGGATCACTCTGAGGGCTATCACTTGTATCATGGAGTTTGTGCACACCGCTGCGCTGAAAAATTCCTCTAGTGTCAGTAAAGAGGTCGAAATGTTAACAGACACTGTGCAAGCATAGTGATGATGGTGCTAACACAAAGAGTTACAGTGATAAAAATTAGCAAGTTAAATTACCACTGTGTAGTAATGGTATAAGTGAAATTACATTGCATAACTAGTGTACTTTACTTAAGTAAGAACAACTTGTTTAGTATTCTAGTTAGGCATTTAAACGTGATCATACCAAATTCTTAATAAGAGGTATTCGTTAGCTGTAAAGTAAAAGGCAGTCAGGAATTGGTTTAAAAAACATAACGGCTGGTGTTGTTCATAACAGTCTGCATATAGGGAAGCTTGTTATAAACTCGTTAATAAATAAAATGCCCCCTCCCAAAAAAAAAAGGTCAGCAAAACTGTTACATGTAACAAGTTACATTCTAATTTGAACAGAGGCATTCTTTGCTTTTAACCACAAAATGAAATAATGTAAAGATTGTCTGTGTAACATCCATTATTGTAGGAGAGTGATGTATTCAACTTCATATCAGGTCATGGGAAATGTAAGTGAGGTGAGGCAGTTCACTATGACAGGAAATTATACAGATCTTTGCAACAGGGGGAGCCGTGATAGCTCAGTGGTTAGTGAACTGGACTACAAAGAACAAGAGGTAGGGTTTGGTCCCGACCGACGGCTTCTGCTTCACCCAGTCTTTAATGGGTACCGGATTTTTTCTGGAAAAGTAAAGCGGCACGGCCATAATACCGACCACATTACCCAAAAAATCATGCGCCGAAGGCCTGTAAAATTTATGGTCACTAACACCATATTCCCTATACGGCACTGGGCGTGACGGGGGGTACTTTACTTTTTTTTTACTTACAACAGGGCATATAACAGGTAATCTGATCATCAGAAGGAACCCTTGTTGAGCAAGGGTTTCAACAATTTAACTTTCTGACATTGAGGGAAGGAGGGGTGAAATCAATTGAAAAAAAGCACCAGGCTGGGTTTAAATAGCAATTATTTTATTACCAAGCCAGCAGGTTAGCCACTACATAACAGGCCCTCTCAAGTAAGTTCTAATATATATAATTATATAGTATTGCTCTGTACATACATTTGTATGTTGAAGATACCATAGGCAAAACTTTATACATTTCCTCATGTCTTTTGGGTGATATTCCAGACAGACTTTCTGAAACCCCAGTATGTTTTGGCAACAGGAACTTTAAACAAACAACAAATTAACAAAAGCAACATGATTAGAAAATTTGATCAAAGTGCATGTAAGTTTCAAACTGCTGTTATGAATTTGTGGTCACAAGATTTATTTATATATTTACCATGCTTGTATTAAAACTGCAGAACAATTTATTTCCTTTTCTTTCCACTGTTAATAGATTGACCTTAATTTGCTTTGATTTGATTTATCTAACAAAATAAACACACCATTAGCAATAACTAGCAAATTGTAATGTTAGTTAACTCTTTTAACTTTAGACCAACTCTCCTGGCAGTTCAACAGCATTATGTCCAAATATGCTTATACTCCATTCACAGTGTTCTTATAGCAACATTCTTTTTTAATTTAAGCTTTGGTTGGTTATTAAGTTTTTACAAACAAAATTTATATCCAAATTTGAACTTGAAAAACCATGTTGTTCATGAGTCTGATAATTCTATAAAAATGTGCTTAATAAAAAACCAGAGTTCAAGGAAGTTTATCAAGGTTCTTGTCTCAAATCCAAAAAGCATGAATGCTTGACTTCCATGTAGAATAATCAGTACTTTTCAGTATTCATGTGACCTTCTATCAAAGAGAGTCAGTAAAACATAAGTCACATGTTTCAGCTTTGTACATTTAGATTTTCATTAGCAGTTGAAGATACAACAATAACAGCTGCTGCCCAGACAAGATTTTTTAAAATGAATAATAAACAAATTACATTTCCATATCATAAGAAATAACCTGAACTAGCTTTCTCAAACTGTACTAGAAGCTCATTGATGATACAGACTTAATATGCTTTGTGGAGATCTACATGTATAATTAGACATTGACTGGATTGTCAGTGGACAGTGTCTAAGTACAATAATGGTAGCCCTATATATAAGTACAATGTCAGGTAAACTTGGTTCACAATCTACATATCAGCTAGGAAATCTTAGAAACATGGTAATTGCTTAGACAAACTACATCTGCTGCAGGTTTACGTTTATGTGTTGATCAAATGTCTATGTACAAAATACAACAGAATGTTCATGCACTACAGGAGAAAATAAAGACAGAATCGTTCGTTCGTTCGTTCGCTCGTCAGCTTTAACCTCTGACGAAGTCCCACCCACTCAATTTTGTGGGACTGAATTTTGCGTGTAAAGTCTGTTTTATCCCATTACAGGATGCCCCTCGCCATGCAGGCAGATTTACTCCGACTTCAGAGGTACTAATTTTTAGGGAATTAGTAAAACCCAGGTGTCCTCGCCAGGGTACGAACCCCGGCTGTTGCCGTGGTAAGCCAACCGCCTATCGATTGCGCTAACCGGACACCCAAGACAGAATCAAATGAAAGCAAATTCTCGTCTATAGTGTACTACACTCTCTGTTTACAGACAATCAACAAATTCAGGAATATATTCTTCAATCTGAAAAAATAAAAGATCATTTCTTTGGTTAAAGTTTTTATAAGCTGTCTAATTGGATTGTCAAGACGAACAGAAAACAAAGAGGTCAGAAAACAACCAGCAAAGATCCCCATTATACACATGGTGTTGGATTGATTGGAAACTGCAACCTAAAGTCATATTTTTTTTTTTTTTTAAAACGAGAACTCAACAAAGTTAAATTTAATTTTAAATGTAGAAAGCAATCAGGGCAATGATTGCATAGAAAAGAATGTGTTTATAATAATCGATACTAAAACAAAACATTACAAATTTAATAATATACCTCTAACCATCACAATTTTATTTCTTCAATAGTACACAAGGAGAATACCAAAGATCTATTATTATCATAAAATAAGGATATGCTATTGCTCAAGTGGCTGCTGGATTCATGATGATTTGAGGTTAGATCAACAATCTGTTACGTGTTAAATAAAAAAAAAAAAAAAAAAAAGCCACAAGTTACATAAACACTGACAGGAAACCAACTAACTTATTCTTGGAAAAGGGAGGGAATGTTGAAGATTAGAGAAGCACGGACAGACCTTGTCTATGGTCTATTGCTCCCAAATGGGGCCTGAAGAGATTTGATTGACCAAAGAAAGAAAAACATTCCTCTCTATAACGAAGTTATCTTTCTCTTTATCCGAAACCTATTATAGCATGCTCATTGCAACACATCTAAATAGAGATGGTAGTGGCACTGTCAATGAAAAGATGATACCATGCAGTTACAAGATGGACAAAAACACATTATTCACACTCTCTTTAACTCTTTCTGTACAGAAGCTTTTTATCAAATTGAGAGTGGCACACCATTTGAGGAAACGTACATGGCCAAAATTAGCATGGTGCACCTGGCGCACAGTGCGGCGAAACGTACGGAAAGAATTAAAAGGAAGGACAAATATACACCTAAAGTAAGGAAAGAACATACTAATTTAATACTGTATATCTTATCAAAACATAATGAGAGATAGTGAATCTCTTTACTGAGGACAATTATTTTGCTAGAGCTAGAAGAAATATTTTTTAAATTCTTTGGCCAAGAGTTAAACATTGAAGTTTACCATGGTAGGTCATAATCTTTTATCAATTCTTAGAGATGTAACTTAACTATCTTGCAAAGCAGGTAAAAAAACAAAGATACTAGTGTTTGTTCAAATTTGTTTCTTGTAACATTTTGAGTGCATCCAAGATGTGTCATACAATAGTTACTATCTATTGTAGGAAAGAAATTCTCAGTTTAAATGTGATTGTGGTAACTGCATCCAAGATGTGTCATATAACAGTTACTATATACTATAGGAAAGAAATTCTCAATTTAAATGTGATTGTCTCGACCAATATCAGGTGCCATTAATTATTCACTCTATGGCAGCAGTACCAGTCTAAGCTGCAAGGGGGAATGCCCATATGCTGTTGATTGATTATAGATGGCTGCGGTGGGAGTAATTCTCGTAATTTTTCTTTCCTTACGGCCAAGGCAATCAAGCAACATGTTCCACTTTCAAAAGGATCTGGACAGTTTCTGCACTGGGCTGAATGGTCTGAGTTTATTCTATCCAGGTATTTATTCAACCCAACATGTTCAGCTATTAACTGAAACACTGTGCTGTGATCATTGTCAATCCTTGAAAGCCAATAAAGCCAATCCACTAGTGTCGGCAGGGATTGCAGAGGTAGGGTTATTGTTTCTAGTGTACACGTTTTAAAGAATGAAGTAGCAGCTCTCAATGAGAGAGCGTTTAATTATTGCACAGATTAGGGGGTCTAGGGATTAGTTCCCTTGTAGGTGGTAAACGATGTTTCCTTTATAGTTCTGCTACACTGACATTTTCCAACAGTTACTATAAATCCCCCCCCCCCCTTTCTCAAATCATCAGACATGTGATTAAAATAAAATTACAAATATGGATAAATAACCAGATCACCACAAACATAAAGCAATATAAGGGACAAGAGCTGCACAACTCTGAATTTGTGTATCTATAGTGGCATTCAGATAATGTAGAAAAGAACAATTTTAAAGTGAGGAAGATGATGTTTTTTTTTTTATTTTATTTCTATCATAATATGTTCAGTGTAGTCAGAAGTAAAATGTATGTAAGCTAAGGAAGCTAATTTTATAAATACTACTTTGAAAATTGTGCAAACCGGGGCAAAGAAGCCTTAGAACATGGCATAATCGATTTCACAGTCACATATATACAAAAAACAGGATTGGCACTTCAGCCAAACACACATGTGAACAGCTGCCCCAGACTGCTGAACATATACTTTAAGACTGTGCCGAATATAGTAGACTGAGTAAACATATTGGCCCAGAGATACAACACTATAGACAAATCTATATTGGCCACTGCAAGAATGACAAAAAAAACAGTAAAATTTATACAGGAAACATTACAGAAACAAACAATACTTCAGGTGAACGATAGACAGACAGACATACAGCTGATGTTTCAGAAAATTCAGTCACTTCCATATAAGCTGTTCTCTCTATTCAGATGAAAGTAGTAATATAAATTACCCAATACTGAAAGTCAAAGTTTAAAGTATATAATAGCTGCAGCAAAAATTCCAAGAGACACAGCATAGATATGCCTCAAGATTGCACCCTGATACAGCCTGTAAATGGCTTGCTCAGAAAGGACAAATGATTACCCAGTAGATGGAAAAAGACTCCAAAGACTGTTAAGAAGTCTCTATAAAAAAAAAAGTAAAGTACCCCCGTCACACCAAGTGGTGTATAGGGAATATGGTGTTAGTGACCATAAATTTTACAGACCTTCGGCACATGCTTTTGGGGTAATGTGGTCGGTATTACGCCCGTGCCACTTTACTTTCCCAGAAAAAAATCCGGTACCCATTAAAGGCTGGGTGAACCCGGTAGTCGTCCATTGGGATCGAACCCTACCTCTTGTCCTTTGTAGTCCAGTACACTAACCACTGAGCTATCGCGGCTCCCTATAAGAAGTCTCTATGTAGCTTCAATAATAATATCATCCATTATGTAGAACTACCCAAAGTGGTGCAGTAACATCAATAAGGACACCTGCATGTCAGAATCAATGAGGGACACATAAATGATCAGCTATTCCCTACCTAGCACACTGGCATGTCTACTGACCTGAATGTTTGGGGTTCAAATGTCAGTTGAGGTGGGGAAAAAAAACTGTGACCGTAAAGGTTCCACCCAGACTCTTTAAAAGGCTACCAGAGATATTCTCTTGGAAGGAAAGTCAGTGAGGATGTGAACTGGCACCCTCAACTCATGAAGTTGAGGCTTAGTACAATGAATTCACTTACATTTCATTAACCAAATGTAACTGCTATGGAACTACCTTCACCTTTTTAATGCCACAGGAACAATTTTATGCAACGCAAACTGAAGTTGTCAGAATCATCATCTACGATTGATGGCAATATATTCACAGCATGCTATTCATAGTTTGAAAATTGGTAGTTATGTACTTTATGTTCCATAGTTTCACAATTAATGACTAACTAATTGTCTGTATAATGATGATTATACCTTCCACCTTCAGTATGTTTAATTGCCTTCCATCGTGAACTCTCCAAGCTCAATATATGTCATCCCAATTATATCTGCTACAGCCCCAACATCAAACATGGTGGTGATTATGAAAATCACATTATTGCACTCAGATTTTTTTTAAAAAGTGTGTTAGATAAAAACAGCAATAAGTGAAACAACAAAGAATACTCCGATATTGAAATTAACATATATGACATAACTCTGTAACATAAACAGGTTGTTCACATACACGAAAAAAGAAAACTGAGGAATAGTAAGTGCAAATCTGCCAGGTTCAACTGTGTTAAACTGTTAATAAAACTGAATTCCAAAATTAAACCACAAATGTAAGTTTGATCAAGAAATTCATTATGCAACTCAGTCCCATAATATACACAGGCACAGAATAAATGCATTTCTTAAATAGGTAAGGCACCTTCACTCATGTGGATAAACATTAATGATAAATGTTTAAGGAAAAACAAGATGCCATGATAGCAACACATCTAAACCTAAAGTTATGAAAAGTTACTACCAAGGGTTTCTAAAAATGATGAAAAGCAGAAAATATTTGTTTTTAAGGGGACAAAAGAATATGACAATGTAAAATATTTCACACAGCACCATATTTGTGAACCATCTCTGTGTTAACATCGTTTAGTTCTGAATCAACTCTTTGGATATGAAGTGCCAAGTCAAAAATGCCACCAAAATTTCTATTAAATAAATGACTATGTTTGCTAGGGCCACTTCCAGCGAATACTTCTAAGATGTCTTCACTTCCAACATTTCTAACTAAAAGTGCCTGCTAAAAGGAAACAAAACATTTGATTGACTTGGTAAAACTAAACAGAATAAATTTGTACACGAAGAGTTCAATCCATCTGATTAAATTTCTATCTATCGACTTTTCGAGCCGTAGCCGGCCCATAGAGCATAGACCCAGATACTCTTTCTCTTATCTAAATTTTAAGATTAAATTTGGCTGATGCAAACACAAATAACAAAATTAAAATGAAGGTCCTGTTCTAAATAGAGTCCAAATGGTAGTGTCACCTTACCATTATTGTGGGAAGAAATATTAACACAAGCGAACATGATTGTGGTTCAAAACGTCATCATATTTATTCTTCTGCAATCATGATTGATTCAGGCCAGAATCCCAGTTTCCCTTATGAGGTCTGCTGTCTGTTTCAGTCATGCCACACAGTTACTCTTCTCTAAAACCCTCAAATTCTTTCACTGCATTCACATCCAGCAGAAATAGACCAGAATTATTGGACACATATGCTCACTGTATTTGTTAGAGAACCAGCTCAACATTTGATTCAAATGATCAAATATACATTATTACAAAGGCTTTTTTTCACAACACGTTGGAAAGTGTTGTAGTAAACTTTTTAGACTATAAAGAATTCAGGATACATATTTTAATAAGTATTTCTAGACTGAACTAGTGCTTATGACACAGGAACTAGTGCAATTTATATTTACCAATTGGTATCAGCCCCGAATTAGTCATAAAGATAAGTTATTGGTGTCCAGTGATTGATACTCGTGAATGTCAACTGTACCTTTTCAAAAGTGCCTACTAACTATCTCTCCTCCCTATATTAATACTAAAGTCAAAGCTACATTTTTTTATCGGAACACAGTAACAGTATCTTTTCACTTTCTCATTATCAAAGACAGAGCTGTGAGTTTGGCTATTTGAAAGGCAGGAAAATTAACTTTATATTGTGAAGTCTCTTGGAATAATTAACAATTATAACTTTAAATGGGTGATTTTGGAAAACTGGGTAGACAAACTGATCAACAAACTTGGATCAATCCTATGATCTTTCTCTTGACAAATTTAAGTACACCAGAGCTTCAGTGGCCAGGTATAATACTAATCTCTTATTTTATGGGATAAGGTGATAAAATTCTGGGAAATTTTATAAATTTCTTTTAGCAAAAACAAAAAAGCCCTGACTATAACACTATTTACACAATTTTTCTATTTGTGATTCATGACTTATATTTCAATGACAATGTTAACCTATCAAAGGCTACAGTTTTAATTTAATATGATTCTGGCAACATTATTTAGTTACATTTGAAATAACAGATCGTATCAACCAGCCAATATTTTTTTTCCAACAAAAAAAAAAATGTCTTTAATTGTTGATATACAAATGTTTCTGTTAAAATTTTCCACATGACATGTAATCAAAACTGACTACACATTAAAAAAATCTCAAACAATGTAGCAAAGAAATGGTTCAAGAGTTTGGTTTAATTTTATGTTATTTTTTTTTCTTCATAAAATAAACCTTCAACCATCTCAAGAATATCCAGTGGCCCATGCACAAATGTTCTACCAGACCAAGTTCAGACTTGCCGACCAACATGTTTACTCTCAGCACTTCTGTTTGATGGGCAGCTTGAAAGACAATAAAGATGATGATGATGATAGAATGATCAATGAAGAGAGTGCAGCTGCTCATCCCATTGCTCAATGTACACATGGCAACTTAACCAGCAACTCCCAAGGAGATCAGCTTTCCAAAACCACACTGACTGGATGTCTTAAGTACCTGGTTTGAAATAAAAAATAAGATAAAATATATGTATTATGAGGTAACCTATAGAGTATACATACCAAATATCCAAAATCTCATTATACGGATTAATATTTGCAAAATTACGAAGGGAAAAAAAATTAATGGTTATGGGTTTTCTATCTATTAATCTTTCGAGCCATAGCCAGCCCATAGGGTATAGACCTAGATACTCTTTCTCTTATCTAAATTTTTATTCTAGACGTTTTCAATCCTTGTAAAGATCTTTTATCAAATCTCGCCATTTGTCTCTGTACTGTGCAAGCTACTCTATCTCATTGAGGGAGCCGATTCCTGCTGCTCATGCCTCTCTGATCAATGTTCTTCTCAGTGTCTCTCTGGGTCGACCTCTTTTCCTCTTACCTATTGTTTCCCACATGAGGGCTTGCTTTGTTATTCGGTTATTATCTCTTCTCATCACATGTCCAACATATGACCACCGTCTTTTCTTGATTACTGAAAATATTAGTGGTTGATTGGCAATTTCTCTAATTTCCTCGTTTGTTTTGAATTCGTTCAACACTATACCAAATATTTTCCTTAAACATTTATTTTCGAATGTGTTCAAATTTGTTTCTATATCTCTTGTTATTTTCCAGCTCTCAGATGCATATGTAAGGGTTGATAGTACATTTGATTTGAATAGTCTAAGTTTTGTGTTTGTGCTGATGAGTTTTGATTTCCACAATTTTTTAAGGCTTCTGAAAGACATTGCTACTTTAGCTATTCTGATTCTAATTTCTTTACTTGTATCCCCTCCCCAATCAATGTGACTTCCAAGATAGATAGTGATCGATCTCTTCACCTGTTTGTTTTCCATATATATTCTGTCATCTGTTGGAAATAAGCTTTTCGTGACTTTAGTCTTTTCAAACTTATAGGTTTGACAGTATTCATAAATCTCTTTGAAAGAAACAAAAGAAAGAAAGAATTTCCCTGATTTCAAATGGCACAATAAATTAGACATTTGTATTCAAATGAATAGCATGCACCAGCTAAATACAGAAACAGTTGTGAGATGAGAAGTACAAAAACTTGAATGTTAGCTAATGATATCTTCTTCTTCTACCTTTTCAGCTCCCTGTGGAGCATAGATCTTCAACAAACACTTTCCAAGTCGTTCTGTTTCTTGCCATTCTTTTAAAATTATTCCATGTCTTCCCCATCATCTTCATCTCAGCTTCCATCTGTCTTCTCAAAGAATATCTTGGTATTCTTTGTTTTTTTCCTTAGGGGTTACAAAAAGGGCCTGTTGTGCAATACTTTCAGTTGGCTTCCGCAGTGTGTGTCACCGTCTTCGCTGTATCGCTTTATCCACATGTATTTGACTGGTACATTTCCATCCTTTTATTCTGCATAAGCATCCATTAAATAAGGTCTGTATCTTCATGATTGTCATTTTTGTTGTTCATGTTTTACAGCCATAAAATAATACTGACTTAACATTGGAGTTGAAAATTTGTATTTTTGTATTTAACCTAACTTCTTTGGACTTCCATATGTTTCCCAGTGCAACGAATGCTCCTCTTGCTTTTGATATCCTTATTTTGGTATCATTCTCTGTTTCTCCTTCTATGTCTTTATTACTGCCCAGATATCTGTATGATGTACGATCTAGTAGAGGTATTTCTCCTATTATTATTTGATTATTGCCAACTGCATTAATTCTCATAATTTTGGTCTTATCTCTATTTATTTTCAGTCCCACCTGTTGTGATCTCTCATCAAGTATGCTCATTTTATCTTGCACCTGTTGATGGTTGTGTGATATGAGGGCTATGTCACCAGCAAAGTCTAAATCATTAAGTTGCTTGGTCAGTGACCACTGGATTCCATTTCTAGCTAATTATATAGTCGAATATAAATTAAAGTGCATTAACTTTATAATATTTATTATTTACTAACTAATTCATATTTATATTATATAATCAATATACTTTTTTAAAACAGGTCAAACAAAATTAATATATTATAAGGTAATAATAATTTTATGATACTTGAGTTGACACTAGTCAGGAGTCTCTGAACACATCTGGATAAGTGGCTGAGCACATATGAGTAAAAACCTGCGTGTTAAGAGTCAAGTCTCGTACCGTTATCTTTTTATATTTGTGCAAAAATGGACAGATGCATAATTCATAATTAAATGGGAGTGAATATTTACTGGCGTGTGCAAGTTACACACATAAGCTAAAAACCACAAAACATTTGTAATGTGGGAAATACAACACATCTGATTTCACACCAGGGCTTGACTACAAATGTTTGCAAAATTTACACCAGCATTCACCACATGCAAAGTTTACTAAAAGAAAGCACACCAATTTTATTCAAAGCAAGAAGAGATACTAACTAGATAATCAACAAGGCATCAAAATAAAGAGTTTGGCAATGACACATGACCATCTACTACTGAGTTGAGTGATCTGTACAAACAGTGTGCGTTTAATCTGTTTTGATCGGGTTTTGATATTCCGATTGCTTTGATGATATTGTATGATGGAGAACAGATGGTTGTGTTCACTTTCTGTGCGGTATCAACATATATCTTTTAGCATGTGCTGGGACTGCTATGATGGGGACTGCAACTACCTTTCTTTGTTTGGGAGATGACATATTAATTCAGATGATTCCACTGGCACGAGCGGTTGAGCAATTATGGATTTTAATTAGTTTGCAGTGATACCCGGGCCTTCAATCACCATAACATGACCATAAACTTTAAGTCTAAGTTTGAAATATACCAAAAACAATGAGGAGTACTGATCATTTTAGATTTAAATTAGAAGCTCTTTGCCGAAGGTAGGTTTGTAATAAGTAAAATCTAGTGGTTAGATGTAGAAAATATTAGATCTAGACAGGAAGTTTCTTGCAGACTGTAATTAGAATGTAGACCGACTGTGTCAATAAGGTCTTTTTGTATGAGCTGTTAGTTTCAGTATTTAACAAGATGAAGATGTGGGAGCATCTTAAAAAGGTGAAAGAAGGGGACCACTTCTGATGAATAGTTGCTATCATTTGGGGCCTCGGTAGCCTAGTTGGGAAAACCACCCGACTGGTCTACCGACGTTCGGACAACCCGTGTTCGATTCCCACTGGGAGCGGTGTGAGTTGTACTCGATGGTTGGAAAAAAAAAATACCCCCACAGTCGACCCAGCCATTTGGCAGAAATGGGACCAGGGCATTACCCTGGGAAGGTGAGGAATGTTTCCTCGCATCGTGAGTTTCCATGCTTGAAGTGACACTATCCAGAAATCTCCAAACATTTCTGGATAGGCAGCCGAGCACATATGGGTGGAAACTCACGTGCTAAGACGCCGGTTCAAGTCTCGTACTTTACCTTTAGTTGCTATCCGTTGCAGAACTATATAAAATAAATTCCTATTAATATGCATGCACACATAATTTTTGAGGAAACCAGAGATTTCATGAAGTACCATGCCTCCTACCACAGGTTCCGCCACAACATTCAATTTGTATCATTTCAGTTGTTAACTTACTACCAAAACCATTCTCTTAAACTGTCCTGAATCTTTTCTTTGTTTTCTTCTCTCACTTTTCCCCTATTGTCACTATATGCTCTAGCTGTTCCCTTCTCATTACGTAGCCAAAAAATAATGATTGTTTCCTTCTGGTGTTGAAAACTAGTTTTCTTTCTGCATTGGCCTCTTTTAGAACATCCTAAGTTTTTTTTAGCTGTCCGTAGTATTCTGAACATGCCTCTGTAAAAACACCTTTTTGCCTCCCCAGAGGACCTTCTGTTGTCCAGGACTCACACCCACGCATCAAGGCAGCTCCACATAACTCTTTTTCTTATTTTCAATGACAAAAAGGGATTGCATATCTTTATCATTCTTTGGAATTCCGCCTTTGCATGAGCTATTCTGCACCTCACCTATGTTGTACATTTATCATTTGAAACTAACATCACTCCCAGGAATTTAAATTCATCAATCTGTATTAATATTGTCCCTTTTACCTCAACTGTGCATTTAGATGATGTCTTTTTTTATTTGTTGCAACTATATGGTGTGTTCAATGGGCCATTTTGTAAATGTAACTGTAGCAATAAGGTAAGGTGCTCGCCTCACAACCAGAAGTTACCTGGTTTGAACCACGTATAGAGAAGCTAAGATTTCTCCCAGTGGCTCCTGCTAGACTGTGTGCCTAGTGGTATCAAAGATGAATGATAAAAAGGTGTTACATGATAAGGTTGAGCATAACAAATTCCATGGTCATTTTACATTGAAAAAAGTAGGTAGTATGGTGCTGCTACCCAGATTCATCATATCATCATCGAGTGCTGTCTCCGCAATGAAGGTTGGCTACCATGGATCGCATTCTTCTCTGTTTCTTGCTTTGATGGTGCAGGTTGTCATAGATTGACTTGTCCATCTTTTGATGTTACTCGTCCATGTTAGTCTTGATCTGCCTCTGCTACCTTGCATTTTCCCTTCCAATATTACTTTTAGTAGGATGTTGTGTCTTTTAACATGCCCAAAAAATTTCATTTGTCTTGTCTTAATTGTATTTAGTAATTTTCTTTTTACTTTTAGTTGTTTTAAAACTTCATCGTTTGTTTTTTTTCCCCTCCATCCAATTGCACCTATTCTTCTAAGAACCCACATTTCAAAGGCTTCAATTTTCTGTTCTGTTTTCTTCTCTAATGTCCATGTTTCTGCACCATACAGGAATATTGAGAAAATGTAACATTTTGCTATTCTTAGTTTTACCAAGATTACATTTTAAAAAATAAAAGTAATATTCCTACCATCTTCAAAACACTTCTGCTTCTTAGCATTCACCTGTTGTTGGGTGGGAATGTGTTGTGTCAAAAGTTTACAGCAAAGCAGTAACATTTGCACTTTTCGGTCTTCAGCATGGATAGATTTTGCCTAACAATTTTTGCTCTGACAGCTGTCATTTTCTATTTTATTTTTAACATGATGTAAGAGTGCACATGTGACCTCCTGTTTCAGGTATCTGAGATGGCCAGACATCAGCACTCTCTGCCCAGTGGCAAGGGGAGGGTAAAGCTATGAATATATCTGAATGCTTGTTCTTTAAAACCTCTACCTTAGTTTTATGCAGTTATGATATCAAATTCAGAATTCTCTCCCGCAAATTCTGGCCTGAATGTTTCTTTAGTCCGCCACTTCTAGAAAAAATTACACCTGGACTATATAATTTATATTACAATCCGCTTAATTCACCACATTAAATTTTTCATATTAATATATTTGTTTATATAGCTGGACAATTTACTGATCATTTAAAAAAAATATTGTATAACAAGTAGATCTATGTTTTTGTGCTCACTACGCCGTTTGCATAAGTGATAATATATATTACAATCTGCTTAATGCACAACAACATACATATCTCATATTAACATTGAAAATCTATATTTGTTTATAAAACAATACAATTTAATAATTTCTGTGAGTAAAAGTGAAAGCCATAATTTTGCTGAGTGCTTCAATTTTAAGAAAATTGTGTTTGGAGTAGATCTAAAATTGTATGCTTGTGTCGCTGGCAACACTGGGCTATAAGGCGGCAATTGTTACATTAGCAAATTTGAGAGATGAACTGAAACAACAGATCCAGCAATTTCGGCAGCATTATATAAACATTAACTGTTTTTATAGTGTGAAAGCAAGACTGCTGGTGTAGACAGCAGCCCTGAATGTAGGTTCGAAACACAGGACTATTTGGCAGTGGAAGTACCTAATTTGCCTCATTAAGAGCATCATTCGTCTCTGTGTGAACTAGGTCATTTTAGCTAAAGAGTAGGCCTCAAACAGCCACATGAAGAAATAATGGATTTGAAATGAAAAATTCTCATCATCTGTGGCAGGATGACCTTCCTGACCAGAGGCCCGTGTCTTATCTCTAGACCACCCAGAACCTCCCCCCCCCTTTCACCACCCAGACCCCTTATCTTCACAAAATTAACCAGATTTATGAAATTGTCCATAGATCCCCACCAGTGCCATTGAGTCCTCAGCTTTTCCAATGCTATTAAATAAGAGATCAGAATGTTAACATATTGTTCAAGTACAATGATGATGATAACATAATAGCAAATAGAAAAGGGTGAAAATTGTAAGCCAAATGCCATTTCTTTCCCCTTTTTTTGTGTGAAAGACCTATAGATTAGTTCAGAGTGTTTACTCTGGCAGTAACATTGCTTACCTGCATGATGATGGTGATGATGGCTAAGTGCTGAATGGGGTGAAGCAGATCGATGGTGAGCACCTCCTACTAAACCAGGTGCAAGTCGTGGAGTCAGAGAAGACATAGACTGGTGAGCAGAGGCAATAGGTGGGGCTAAGGATGGGACTGACTGATGAGCCATAACACGTGGCATTTCACACATCTCACACTTCTTCAATGCCGGGTGATTGAAGAAGGTACAAGCTGAGCAGCTCCATGACTCGCCTTCCTCTGAGTCACCTGAGTTGATCATGGGTTGAGCAGGAGGTACTGGAGGCACACAGAAGATATCTCCAGAAGACACAACCCCAGCCTGCATGGGATCTGTGGAACGTTGCCTTGCAGGAATAGGTGGTGGGGGTCTTGGCGGAGGGATGGGATTTGGGGATGCTGAACAGAGATAAATACACAATTTTCATGGATTTATTAGCAATACGTTTCATGCAATTTTTATAGCATCTTTTAGTTGAATCTATCTATCTATTGTCCTTTCGAGCCGAAGACGGCACATAGGGCAGAACCACAATCTCAAAAACAGAAACCGTGCGTGCCAAAATGGCACATATTGCAGAGATCACTGCCTTAAAATCTATGGCTCTGTTTCCATAACAATAGTTTTTACAATGACAGCTTGTCAAGCCATCGATCAACCTCCTTAGTCGCCTCTTACGACATGCTTGGAAGGTCACAGTGTCACTATTCTTTACTCATGAGACCCGGTAACACACAGGAAGTGAATGCAATATTTAGTTGAAGGCTTTACTATAAATCATGATCATAAGGTACATTCTTGTAATCTTAAAAAGGTAAGAACTACATAATCAACATGAAGTACCATGACTACTGGTGTGGCGATCATGTTTATCCACACATTGCTATCTCTACAACTTTTTATTAATTTTGCTGTTGAATTCATACGGAGCCATTCTCTTAAAGCGGACTGGTATCATTTCTCTCTGCATCCATCTACCTATTTTTCCAACAATTTCTCAGTTATCACAATATTTTCCTGCTTTTCCTTTCTCAATGCAAGGCTAATAAAATAATGATTTCTTTCCCCCTTCCTGTTGCTGGCACCTGATTTAAAAATGTGAAAAAGAGCTGATAAAATTCAACAGATTACTAGTTAAAAGGATTGACATCACTGTACTTTAAAAAGATCCAAAGATACAGTGTTTTTTTTTCACTTGTACCAGAGTCTAACTGTTTTAACACCTTTATCAATCACTGTATTCTTAATTTTTATTTGATTTATTAACATATGTCAGTGGTGAAACTTCACAGAATGATGAACGTATATTTAATTATTAGTCCAGATATTTATTTTTTGTTAGAAAAGTAAAACATCCAATAGTAACAGAGGTTTTGATGTCCTTCTTTACAACATTTTGGGAACCCCCCCCCCCCCAAATCACTATCTATTGACATTTCGAGCCGTAGCAGGCCCACAAGGTGTAGACCAAGATACTCCTTCTCTTATCTGAATTTTTGTTCTAGCAGTTTTCAATTCTTTTAAAGATATTATATCAAATCTCGTCATTTGTCTCTGTTCTGTGCAAGCAGCTCTATCTCATTGAGGGAGCCGATTCCTGCTGCTTTTGCCTATCTCAGCAATGTTCTTCTCGGTGTCTCTCTGGGTCGACCTCTTTTTCTCTTACCTGTTGTTTCCCACATGAGGGCTTGCTTTGCTATTCGGTTATTATCTCTTCTCATCACATGTCCAACATATGACCATCGTCTTTTCTTTATTACTGAAGATATTAGTAGTTGATTGGCGATCTCTCTAATTTCCTCGTTTGTTTTGAATTCATTCCGCGCTATACCAAGTATTTTCCTTAGACATTTATTTTCGAATGCGTTCAACTTTGCTTCTATATCTCTTGTTGTTTTCCAGCTTTCACGCGCATATGTAAGGGTTAGTAGTACATTTGATTTGAATAGTCTAAGTTTTGTGTTTGTGCTGATGAGTTTTGATTTCCACAACTTTTCAAGGCTTCTGAAAGACATGTGCTGCTTTAGCTATTCTGATTCTAATTTCTTTACTTGTATCCCTTAATTCGATCAATGTATCCCTTCTCGATCAATGTGACTTCCAAGATAGATAAAGTGATCGATCTCTTCCACTGGTTTGTTTTCCGTGTATATTTTGTCGTCTGTTGGAATTAAGCTTTCATGACTTTAGTCTTTTCATGATTGATCTCAAGCCCAATTTTGCTGGCTATTGATGATAGTTCATTTGTGTTTTCCTGCATCGTTTTTATCTGACTGCTGATGAGAACTATGTCATCAGCAAAGTCGAGGTCCTCCAAATGGTCTTCTTGGAGGACCTCGACTTTGCTGATGACATTGTTCCCATCACTACGTGTGGCAAAATAATATGCATCGCAAAGCGCTAGCGGAGTTATCCTCGAAGGCAGAACTGAAGTAGTCATTATTATATAAAAAAACAAGGCGCCATGACATATGCAACTGATGCTAGCCTGTCAGTCCATCTATTGTCATGGACTTCAGAATGACCAGGACAATAGAAAAACACTATCTTTTGAAAGGCCTCCAAATGAATTTTGAAGTTCGAATCAGTTTGATGGTAAGGCTAAGAAATGAGAAAATTCATTTGACCATCACCAGTTACCTTCCCCATCAAGAAATCACATCTACTGGTGTGGATGATCACAACATTCTATACTGTTTGTAATTTCTGTTGTTGACTCCATATCCTAACCATTTTCTTAAACTGTCTGATACCTTTCTGTTTCTCTCCCCCACACCTGCATCTCTTGTCCCCTCAATTTTTCCAGCTATCAAAATATATTATTCTAGCTTGTTCCCATCTCATTACACAACCATAAAAATTATGACTGTTTCCTCTGGATGCTTGAGATAAGCTGCCCTTTTGTCTTTAAGATGTCTTAGTTAATCATTTTAGCTATCCATAGTAGTCTCAACAATTTTATGTAAAATCGCCAATGATTTTCTTGTTTGCTGTCCCAGATTTATTTCCTTAAATCAAGACTTGACTCTATGTCACTTTTCAATCTTTTACCTACAACTTTACAGCACCAAGAAGCAAAACAACGAACACAATAGCACAATGGAAAACCCTTCAGAGTGCCCTAATGTATTCTAAAAAAAAAATGCCAACCTCATACTTGTAGATGATACACACAAAAATCTTCTAAAATATTTACTTGCTAGTAGTTGTACAAGAACAGATAAAAAGTGATGGTTAAAGATGAAAATAAATTCTAAATCATACTTGATCTTTCATCAGGTGTTCTTGAATATATTGGATCCCGCTGTCCAGTTGGCATGTTATCAAAGAAATTTTGCTGATCCCGGGGTTGATCTTACTGAAAGGGGCTGTTAGAAAAAAAGACATATATATAGTTTTAGTTATGTTAAATACCCGGACAACTCTATAGTGCTCACGTCCCCTTCTCAGCATGCTCTCCAGTAGGAAGCATACGACACACTCTAGCAAAAGCAGTGAATAATTGGCTCAGGTGTACAAACTCTGTTACACAAACCATGTCCTATAAACTCCTTAGCCACCTCTAACACCAATGCTTGGCTGCATTCTCTCCCCCCCCCCTTTCCCCCCAGTGGTCAGGGCCCCAGTAGCCACACAGGTGATATACAGTATATATATATATATATTGACCTTTTGAGCCGTAGCCGGCCCATAGGGTGTAGACCAAGATACTCCTCTTATCTAAATTTTTATTCTAGCAGTTTTCAATTCTTTTATAGATATTTTATCAAATCTCGCCATTTGTCTCTGTTCTGTGCAAGCAGCTCTATCTCATTGAGGGGGCTCTTGCCCCTCTCATCAATGTTCTTCTCAGTGTCTCTCTGAGTCTTCCTCTTACCTGTTGTTTCCCACATGAGGGCTTGCTTTGCTATTCGGTTATTATCTCTTCTCATCACATTTCCAACATATGACCATCGTCTTTTCTTGATTACTGAAGATATTAGTGGTTGATTGACGATTTCTCTAATTTCCTTGTTTGTTTTGAATCCATTCCACACTATACCAAGTATTTTCCCTAGACATTTATTTTTGAATGCATTCAACATAGATTTTGATACTAAAACAAGGCAACAATTCAGGTTAGGAACTCATAGTTGACCACTGGTGTCAGGGGCAGAACCATAACTAATCAAGACCCTACTCAATCTCCTTCTGGTGACCCAGAAACCAGTCTAGCCAACAGAATAGAGATAAAAGAGGGATAGCAAAACTGGCAACAATAATGTTGCACTGAAATCAGATATGATGGGCCAAAAGGTACAATTAAATATCACTGCCCGCTGTAAATAACAATGCAGTACAACTTGCCTCTATTTTAGGGTGACAGACAAAGCAACAATTTTCAGTTGAACATCAACAAAACAATGAAACTGATATCTATCAATGAAAATGTGTAAAACAAACAATTGAAATAAGAACCTACAAAGAAATATGCAAACAAATAAGAATAATGTACCTAACAATCACAACAGAATTGGCACTTTGACAGATAAAATATAAGGATAACTCAAATCCCTTCTCTTTTAGGAGCATAGGCTATAGTAAAGATCACTCCATATATCTTTATATTTGTGGAATTTTCTTGTCCTTTTGGTCAAAGCCATTATTCTTAACAATTTTCAGTGCTTGTGTATTCCCTGTGGGTTTCATGACAATGCTTGTCTTGCTATATTAGCATTGGATCTTCTTAGAATGTATTCAATCTATCTCTATTTTCTAATAATATGTTGCTCAACTAGCTCTTGTTCTATTTTTTTTCAAAGATATCTTATCATTTATTAATCTGATGTTCAGAATTTTAGTCAGATAAATTGTTTATAGAGACATGAAGTGATCCTGAGCTTAATTAGCCGGACTATTAAGGACAAGAGGTTGGGTTCGATCCTGATCAATGGCTTCTAGGTACACACTGCCGTAAATAGATACTTGATTTTTCTTGGAAAGAAAGACAGCAGATGTGTAATATCACCCACATTATACCAAAAATAATGTGCCGAAGGTTTTACACACACAAAAAACGGGCAGCAACATCACATACCATATATGCCATGTAGCATGACAGGGTTATTTTCTTCTTCTACCAAACAGCACTAGGAGAAAAACCTCTCCTAATGTAGAATCATTTATATCTATAAAAGCAAGGAGGCAATTCATTACACTAGGAAACATATAGGAATCCAAAGAAATTATGTTAACTTCAATGTTAAATTAGTCATATAACTAAATGATGAACACATGGAGACTCAAGGTACTCAGCAACCATAAACAATCAAAACTTAGGTTGTTCAACTCCTGTGTGATACCAGTGCTAACATATGGATGTAAAAGTTGGAGATCCACCCATACTTTAGATAGGAAGAAGGTGTTGGAAATACATCAGTCATGTGCTGAGAATGAATGAAGGACTTACCCACCAGGTATTCATGTGGATACCACCTGGTAAAAGAAAACAAACCAGACCCAGGGAATTGCTAAACAGAACAATTAAAGGGTAGGCTCAACCATGGGACTAAGAAAAAGCCAAGATATACAAGAGCTAGCAGCAAATTGACAAGTGTGGAGAACGAGGTGTCTTCAACCCATGAGGAAAATTAATTAATTATATAACTGTGAAACACAGAGCAACAAAAATGACAGTCATGAACATACCGATTTTTATTAATAGGTGCTAGCACTGTGAAAATCAAATGAGAGTATTACACAACAGTCTTTTTTATGGAATCCTCAGGAGAGGGCCAAAATAAACTTTCAGATAACAGGTGGAAGCAGTGATAAAGAAAATAGGGAAGCATGCAGTGATCTTAAGAAAATGGCACGAAACAGGACAGCCTGGAAGTTATTTGTTGAAGATTTATGCTCCACTGGGAGTTAAAAGGTAGATGTTTTTTTATTTGTTTAGAAATGCCTGTATCCTTTTATTGCATTACTCGGCACCCATTTTTCTTTCTAAGTCATATAATAGGAAAGCTTTTGAATTTATATGTGAGTTATTCATTAATTTATTAAATGTGAAATTGCATGAGAAATAATGTATTCAAGCTATTGATTAAATTATAAATTTCAATGATAATGAAACAAATACACTGAAGCATAATGGAATCTACTAATATAAAGTTACAACTACTGTCACCACAGCCATAATTTTAATCCATAAAAGAGAAAACAGAAGACAAACAAACATCAGAACCTACTTTGGCCACTTTTATACATGTCTATCTCATTCATGTACAACTGTATATCTGTCTGAAGCTGTCTGTTGCTTTCACATAGTCGAGAAATATCTTCAATCTAAAAGTAAAGGAGAAAGAATTAATTGTATAACTCAAAATACATGATAGAAACAGTTCAATTTAAAACAGAATCTCTATTGTCAAATATTGTTAGAGTACTATAGCACTCTGAGCAAACTCTTGGGTGTTCAGTTACTTTCAATATATGATGTGTGTGTGTGCACACTGATGATTCCAGTGGCTTACTGGCTGCATTCACACTTAGCTCACCCATTAGAATTGTAATTCCCACTATTTTAATGTTAAATTTAAAGCCGTTGCATTCTTAGTACTATCTCTTCACTGACATCTGTGCATGGCCCCTGGTATACTTATAATTCTATCATTTAGACTATAGCTATTTTAAGACACATTAGATCAAATAAGGAGTTTCTATCAGCGACATCAGATAATGGTTATTGGCTTCGCTTTTTTTCTTTCCCGCCAAAGTCATAATCTTTTCAATGCCCACATAGTTTACATAGGATTTCATGTTTTATAAAGTTTACATGCTTATTTTTAATTAGCAGGCATTTATTAACTCTTTCCGTATGGAAGCTTTTTATTGATGCAACAGAAGAGATTTCAGAGACAAAATTTCTCATGGAAAGAATCTATCTACATATTTATCTAACATATAACATATTATACATGATTTTTTTAGATAATTGAACAAGGTATTAGATTTCACCAATATCAAGTTGATACAAGACATGTAAAAAGAATATGGTTTGATGACAGTTCACACTAATCAAATTGAGAGTGCACATTATGCTACGAAGCGTACACAGCCAAAATCGGCATGGCACACAGTGCAGCACAATGTACAGAAGGAGTTAATGTATATCATTAGTTTTGTGAGTAAAGTCAAAGTTTGAAACTTCTGCACAAACTATTTTTTGTGATTTTATTTTTACTTTTATTTTGGCTTATCTACTTCACTCACAGGTGATTAATGTTTATAAAATAAAATATTCAGATCTTATATATTTCACAATTTAACTTCTATGTTAACAGTCAAATATAGATTTGTTAATGTAACAATATAATAACAATATAATTTCATGTGTGCAAAAGCAAAGATATGCAAAAAAATAAAATAATTAATTACTATTATTTATGTAGAATTTGTGGTGGAAGTACATTAACCATAAAAAAACCCTCAAGAAAATGCCAATATTGTGTAATGCATTTGAAAGTAACATTTTAAATTTGTGACATTAACATGGGGGGAGACTACACATTCAACAGCAATGTGTGAGAAGTATCACTGAGGGATTGTATAAATGGTGAGTTTTGTTTAACATCTGACCTTTGCTAGAAGACTGAAGAGACCATCTCTGATGACAAGAATGCCTTTGTAAGATCTATAAATAAATAGAGAGAGAGAGAGGGAGAGGGAGGGAGGGAGAGAGGGAGAGGGAGAGAGAGAGAGGGAGAGAGAGAGAGGGAGGGAGGGAGAGGGAGAGAGAGTGTGTGTGTGTGAGTGTGTGTGTGTGTGAGTGTGTGAGTGAGTGTGTGAGTGTGTGTGAGTGAGTGAGTGAGTGTGAGTGTGTGAGTGTGAGAGAGTGTGAGAGAGTGAGTGTGAGAGAGTGTGAGTGTGAGTGAGAGAGTGAGTGAGTGAGTGTGTGTGTGTGTGTGCGTGCGTGTGTGTGTGGACATCTGTTGTTCACTGCATTATTCTTGTATATGTCATAATTAGAAAACCATATCCACGGTGATCGTTGTGATGTAAACCACACTGTGAGTCAGGGAAGACATGCTCTGTCAGTCCCAAAGAGAAAGATTAGATCTCTGGGAATCATGTAACACAATCGTGCATCCAACGTTGCTCCTCTTAAGGCAGCAAACGCAAACAACATACATAATGTGACAAAAATGATTAATCTCAAACCCGAAGAAAATGACAGGGCCAAGACAAATGTTCTTGAATTATCGTGAGATTTGTAGAATTAAAGTGCATGAGACATGTACATTCCTAATTTCCAACATACAATCATTGAGGATCTTTAAGATGCTGTCCTTGCATGTTGATCACCCCCACCACTGGCACATCTGAGGGCATCAACTTTTTTGTTGTCACAAACTCCAGCACGACATGGGCAGAATATCCATACAAATTAAAAAAAAAAAAGTCTGAAGTATACATTATACCTACTCATGTCAAATACATTGTTTCTGAACATTCTGAAGCAGTGATTGCAAGTCTATTAAGACATTTAGTTATCCCAAACAATTTTACCCCGAGAAATTTTATGAAAAATCATATCACTATCACCTACCTATCCATGTTGGAACTTGGCTCCCATGAAAGTTACTCTAAAGTTTTCTGTCAGTGCAAGGTACTCAAGCAGACAAGGGAAAAAATTAGATCAGTGGGAAGAGTTTTCAAAAATGTTATTCAACGGCAAACAAGTTCACAATCACAGTATGTGTAAGTTATTTAAAAAAAAAAAAAATTGCCACTGAAACTCACAGAAGGAAAGCTCCTGCTGACATGGCTACTTTCAATCATGTTCTTCTCCATCATACTGACTTCTGGGCGCAAATTTTCTAGAATGACTTTGTGACGATTCATTTCATCTAGAAGTTTCTGCACTTGACTTTTCTGATGTTGAACCAAGGCTAAGATAAGTGAAAAAAAATGTGAGCTCAAAATAAAAACATATATGTTGCTGCCAAGTTGTGACAATTTAAAACTTGCAATGGAGATAAGTGTGTCATATGAAAAGATGGAGAGAGTATACTAAATAGTGCAAGTAGCTTAATGTACTGGCCTTTACTGTTTACACATTGGTTTGAGTTCAAATATAAAATTCTTATTACTTGGCCACAGCATAATAAGAGGAGCCACGATAGCTCAGTGGTTAGTGAACTGGACTACAAAGGACAAGAGGTAGGGTTCGATCCCAACCGACGGCTTCCGGGTTCACCCAGCCTTAAATGACTACCGGATTTTTTTCTGGGAAAGTAAAGCAGCACGGGCATAATACCGACCACATTACCCGAAAAATCATGTGCTGGAGGTCTGTAAAATATATGGACACTAACACCATATTTCCCTATACGCCACTTGGCGTGATGGGGGTACTTTACTTTTCTTTTACAGCATAATAAGGGAGGTAATGCACTCTAGATGACAAATATACTTTATAGAACTTTTCTCTACATAATCCATTTACTGCAACAGCAAAATGACAATATCTTAAATCTACATTCATCATACAGTGTGGCATATAGATTACTCGCTACAGCTGGTTTTCTAGTTCTGAAAAGATGCACATAGAAATTATAGGACATAGGTCTCACTATAAAGGGATTTACATCACTTAAAAATATATTTTGTGACATAAAAAAAGGTAAAGTACCCTTGTCACGCCAAGTAGCGTATAGGTAATATGATGTTAGTGACCATAAAATTAACAGACCTTTGACGCATAATTTTTGGGGTAATGTAGTTGGTATTACGCCCGTGCCACTTTACTTTCCCAGAAAAAATCAGGTACCCATTAAAGGCTGGATTTTGTGACATAAGCAGGAATAATTTTATACATTTTGTAATCACTACTACTAAATTTTAAAATCACAGTATTTGTGCCCTAACAAATTGCACAACCCTTTCCCACCAAATTCTGCTCATATAATAATGATTTTAGGTTAACTACTAACCAAGGTACAAAATACATACACAGATGATTGAGAAACATGTTTAACAAAGCCAAGACTATGAGGTTTTCCCTATAAATGATTTTTTTTTCTTCACATCTCCATAAAGGTATTCTATAAAAACTCAGTCCGATCTCCAACCAGCCTGTGGCACTTTCAGTGGATTGTTTTGTATTCTTTCAAATAAGAGTCTATGAGACTTTTACATGGGTTAGTTATATATTGGCTCACTGTGTATGTTGTTAGTATCTCCCATAATTGTCCTCTATTAACTCTGTCAAATGCTTTTTCTTATTCTATGAATGCTATGTATGAATTTATATTATGTTCTGTTGTCTTTCCTACCATTCATCTTAGAGTGAATAGTGAGTGTGTCTATATATCTTCTATTTTTCTAGAAGCACATTTGAGTGCTGCTAATCTGTAGTTCTATAATCAGTCTAACAAGACAAATATGGCTGACCACTGTGAAAGAGATTGGAATCTCATCACGTATTATTGCAAAGAAAGCCATGGAGAGAAATTCTAACTTATGTCAGAATACGTACATGGAATGTTAGGACTCTTTACCAAAAAGGAAAATATTTTTGAATTCAGGCAACACAACAGAACATCAAATTGGTGTAGGAATACTAAAAAAAAAAAAGAGCTACAAAAATATATCACTGGACATACAATGATAGGATTATATTATTCAAAATGAAAACAAAACTATTCTACATAGCAATAATACATGTGCATCTATTCAAGACTGTACAGATGAACAAACAGAGACATACTATGAAGATCCAATTAAAGTTATGAAGCAAGTGAAATTTTCTAACATCTTGTTTGCAAAGGGTGATATGAATGCTAAAGTAGGAAAAGTTAGATATAAGACCATTATAGGAAATCATGGTTTAGGAAAAAGAAATGACAGAAGAGAAAGATTAATACAATTTTGTGAAGAAAACAGACTGATAATATGTAACACATAATTCGAGCAACAGGAAAGGAAACTATAAACATGGAAAAGCCCTGGAGATAAGAAGAGGAATAAAATAGACTTTCATTGAGTGCCGTATCTGCATTGAAGGCTGGCTGCCATGGAGCGCCATTCTGCTCTGTCTCTTGCTTCGACGGTGCAGGTTGTCATAGGCTGATTTGTCCATCTTTTGATGTTACTCGTCCATGTTAATCTTGGTCTGCCTCTTTTACCTTGTATTTTCCCTTCCAATATTACTTTTAGTAGGCTGCTGTGTCTTTTAACTTGCCCCAAAAATCTCGTTTAATCTGTGTCGTCCACTAATCACATAAAGCTTCTAACATACCATTTTTTTCTATTTTTTTTATTTTTCCCCAAAAATCTCATTTGTCTCTTGTTTGAATTGTGTTTTAGTAGTTCTCTTTTAATTTTTCATTGTTTTAAAACTTCATCATTTGTTTTCTTTTCTTTCCGATCAAATTTTTCCTATTCTTCTATAAATCCAGATTTCAAAGGCTTCAGTTTTGTGGTATGGGTTTTTTTGTCTAATTTACATGTTTCTGTACCATACAATTATGTTAGTATATTTTTTATGGCATTAATTTTACTTTATGTCATGCCTATTCTTTTGTTTAATTCAGTTTTACATTTTCCATCACAGGTTATAGTATGTCCAAATGAACTACATAATGATAAAAGATAGGTTCCGTAACAGAGTCAAGAAAGCCAAAACCTATCCGGGAGCAGACTAAAAAGTAGAATTGAAAAAAAATATAGAAAAAATGGTATGGTTAAAGCTTTGCTTAATTGATAGATGACACAAATTGGAACGATGTTTCGGCTCAATAGGCCTTCAGCAGGAACAAACAACACACACACAGATATGTAAGTGAATAAAACTAATCCTACATCGTTAACTAATAATGAAACAACCAAAACAAAATAATTTTAAAAAATGGTTTAAGAGACAAAAAATTTCTTCCCTGTGTCATGGACCATGGCCAGAAGTAGAAAGAAGGATTCGCGGGTGCGCACTGTAATTACACTGCCAGTGGGAGGGTCAACAATGTGTAACGGGTTCTAAAAATATGTGAGTGGGGGGAACACTGTCTAGGTTGCCTCATTTACAATGCCACCGACAATGTCTATAAGCATCTACGATCCCATACATACATGTTTATACACACTCACACGTGTATGTATAATATATATATATATATATATATATATATATATATATATATATATATATATCTAGAACTAATGTTCAAAAGTTGACTGATGTCATGGGACGCACCAAAATAGCAGCTTATTTATATTCGAGCCATGGACTAAGCAATGTTTACTTTGAATTCCACGATATCTGTTATTGCAGCGAGTTGGCAGATTTTTGAAAATGTATTCAAGGGTTTGAATATAAATGTTTGTTCACATTTCGTTAACCTTCGCTGTAGATAAAGTCTTTAATTCGATGGCTTCATTTGTGACCTTGGTAGCTAAGGACCTAACTTGTGCAAATGGATGGCATTGGCAAGGATCATTTTGAATCTATGAAGTGGGCTCATTTTGTGTTCTCAAAAGCATATGTGCTTTTTAACCAAAGATTTTTTTTTGGGGGGGACTCAAGGAAGATATCCCCGATGGAAGAATAAATTGTACTATTAGTCCCATAAATGATTCGCTTCCAGAGGTTTATGATGTAAACAAAGCAGTTTTGTTATTGCAAGTGAATAATGTCCACACCTATAATTGGTCAGGATTGTGTAGCAGCAGCAGCTTTATAGCGAACACAGAAAACATCATAGGATTGTGTTGTTCTGAAACAGCTATGCCATGCTACCCTAGAATTGCCTTTAATGGGATTACTGTGACCACAAACCACTCTCCATGTGTGTGCCACATATTTACATCCCAGAAAGAAATACTGAATATAACAACATCATATGCCGTCTGTGATATTAATGACAACAAACCAGGAGCCTCCTGTATGATTGATACAACTGTTGCACCAAGCACTTCATCAGCAGAGCCAGATCTATGGAATGTTAATCTGACACTGTTCTTGAATGATGTCCAAGTTAATGAGACATCAGAATCGTGTGGCAGCAGCTACAAGAAGAGAGCAGAGAACATCAAGTTCTGCTGCTATAAAGGAGACTTGCCTTGCTATCCCAGAATTGCCTTAAATGGGATCAATGTAGTTGAAAACTTCTCCTCTTGTGTAAACTACACATTCACATCCAAGAGTGAATCAGTGAAGGTCACAAAATCATATTCTCTTTGTGATTTTACTAACTACAGGTCAGGTGGCTTCTGTTGGATTGGGAATGATAACTTACCACCACTGTGTGTCTATATGTTTGGAATTGGAGTCATCAACGATGGCCTAATATCATCAAGTGCTACGACGATCATCATTTTCGGGAGGACGCGAACTTCCATGGTTTATGGTGGATAGGCGGCAGGAACCATTGAAGGCTATGTCTGAAAAGTGTTCCTTTTTGCAGTTTCCTCATATTCCAAGTCCGGCTTGTTGCAGGAGCTACTGAATTAAGTGCTCTGTGCACACCGTGAGCTGTGTGTCTCATCCGTTTTGATCGTGTTTCGATATCCCGATTGTTTACGATGAATGATGATATCGTATGACAGGGAACAGTTGGCTGTGTTCACTCTCTGTGCGGTTTCGCCTTACGCCTTTTGGCATGTGCTGAGACTGCTACGATGGGGGCTACAGTTACCTTTCTTTGTTTGGGAGATGTGTTAGTAATTCGGATGATTCCACTGGAAAGGGCGGTTGAGCAATTATGGATTTTAATTCGTTTGCAGTGATACCGAGGCCTTCCATAACCAATAATAATAATTATATATATATATATATATATATATATATATATATATATATATATATATATATATATATAAACATACATATATATGCCTACACCCATACATATAAACACATACATGCATATACGCACCCATACAGGGACAACCATATATATGTAGAAATGTGTGCATAATGCCCACATGACCAGAAGAGTACACAGCGAGGTCAGTGTGCATACACAAAGGAGAAAAAAATTTAACAAATGAATGACAGGTACTCGAAAGGAGAAAAGAATGAGATGTCTGAGAGTGGGGTACACTAAAAAAACATGTAAACGGTAAGTAGCACAGACAATAGAGGTACAGGAGATGACCAAAGTATCACAGTGGGTTCTAGTGGAGGAGAACTGTGAATAGCATAGCATAGTGGATATACAAATGTGCCAAAACATGAGCAGCAGAGAAATCGGAAGGAGCAACTAAAGGGAAACTATGTTTTTGAGTGAGATACATTAATGCCTTGTGGGGTCAGCGAACCGAATTGTACTATAAGGCGATTCTCCAAAGTAAACTGGCTATGGTCTCCAGAGTGGCAAAGGACAATATCAGTGATGTGGATAAAAGATTCAAACCCAGATCACAATTCTAAGATACTCATACAAGTAAAGAACACATATTAGAAGCTGCTAAACAAAGGGATTGAGCAGTACAGAAGAGATAATCCTGATGATAAAGTTACAACCAAATGACAGTGCATAAAGAGAAGCATACAAGAAACTTGCAACATCTTACCCAAAGAGGAAAAGAACAACAACAAAAAATTGATAACTGACACCATTTTCTAAAAAATGGAAGAAAGAAGACAAGCGAAGAACACTACCCAATACAACAAAATAGATAATGAAATGCGCACAATGTGCAACAAGGCAAAAGAAGACTGGTTCAGCCAGAGATGTATAGAAATCGAAATTATGGAAAATAAACAAGATTTACGAGTGATGCACAAAGAAATAAAGAGAATGACTAGTAAAAATAAAAAAGCCACAGAAAGTGGATGTATTGCTAATAAGAAAGGAAAAATGCTAACAGACAACTAAGATATAATCAATAGATGGCAGGAATATATAACATAATTATTTTATGACAAAATGGAAAAGAAACCAATTGTAAAATGTATGAGACTGTAAAATCTGAAGTGCAAAAAGTTATACAAACAATGAAAAAGGATAAAGTTGTAAAACATAACAACATACAGATAGAGAAAATAAAGGCACCAGAGGCTTTTGACATTGAAGTGATCACAGACATATACATCAACTTTCATAGCATTGCCTAAAAAAGAATGGTGCAGTTGAATGCTGTGATTTTAGAACAATAAGCCTAATGAACCATGTAACAAAAATCTTATATAAAAAAAGCTAAAAGTTATACAAGGAAGGATTCAGAATAAAATTAAAAAGGAAATAAAATAACAACAATTTGGATTTAGGAAAAACAGTGGGACAAAACAAGCCACATTCTGTATGAGGATATTAATAAAAAAAATTACACAGAAGTAAACAAACCAATATATGCCTGCTTCATAAACTACACCCAAGCTTTGGATAGAATACAAAATAAACAACTTATAGACTGCCTAAAAGATAAAAAATGTACATGACACAGACATACAACTAATATGCAATTTATACTAGGATACTAAAATATAACCGATAGCTCAGTGGTTAGTGAACTGGACTACAAAGGACAAGAGGTAGGGTTCGATCCCAACCGACGGCTTCCGGGTTCACCCAGCCTTAAATGGGTACCGGATTTTTTTTCTGGGAAAGTAAAGCAGCACGGGCGTAATACCGACCACATTACCCCAAAAATCATGTGCTGAAGGTCTGTAAAATATAGGGTCACTAACACCATATTTCCATATACGCCACTTGGCGTGACGGGGGTACTTTACTTTTTTTACTTACTAAAATATAACAGAGAGCTCTACACCTATTGATATAAAAAGAAGAGTAAGACATCCTAGCACCAAGCTTGTTCAATCTATACACTGAGCAAATCTTTGAAAACATCACAGAGGTGCCAGGCCTAAGCATTAATGGGAAGATAATTAATAACCTAAGATATGCTAATGATAAGGATCAATATCAAGTTTATAATCAAAAGAGAATGGAGGACGACAAGTGATATCCATGTTACACCTCTATTTTTTACTTCAAATTATTCTCTGGGGTTAATGAAGCATGTGAAGTTAGTAAGCAGGTTTTTTATGATTGTCACTATCTTGTTAGAAATTCCATAAGTTCTTAGTAATCTCTGTAAGCTATATCTGTGTGATCTATCAAAGATCTTTTCAAAATCAGAAAAATTTATATACATTTCTCTCTGCCATTTTGAATACCTCTATTATATGTTTGAGTGAAAATTTATGCTACATCTGTTCTTTCTGAAGTTCACTTCTTCTTTAGTTTTAAGTCACCTGCTTTGGAGAGTCTTTGTACAATGTTTCTATCAAGTATTTTATTGGACTGTGTTATTTGTTATTACCAAATGTGATTCCAGAATTTCATCAACTAGTACTGAGTCTACTTATTAGAGTTCTGCATCCAAGCTGTCATGACCTGAAGCTATTTTGTTCTTCAATTCCTTGACGACTCTGATTAACTCTTCTCTCTGTGATAAGCTTGTATTATTATTATCAATATCTACTTCAGCCTGATGAAACTTTGGAGGCATCTTTATGAAGTGTTGCATCCTCCTTTATTGTTGTGTGATGTTTACTGTTCGCTCTTCACCGATGCTTTATTGTTGTGTGATGTTTACTGTTCACTCTTCACTGATGCTTTATTGTTGTGTGATGTTTACTGTTCACTCTTCACTGATGCTTTATTGTTGTGTAATGTTTACTGTTCGCTCTTCACTGATGCTTTATTGTTGTGTGATGTTTACTGTTTGCTCTTCACTGATGCTTTATTGTTGTGTGATGTTTACTGTTCACTCTTCACTGATGCTTTATTGTTGTGTAATGTTTACTGTTCGCTCTTCACTGATGCTTTATTGTTGTGTGATGTTTACTGTTCACTCTTCACTGATGCTTTATTGTTGTGTAATGTTTACTGTTCGCTCTTCACTGATGCTTTATTGTTGTGTGATGTTTACTGTCGCTCTTCACTGATAACTTTTTTTATTTATGTACTGTAATTTTCACATCTTTGTGTTGTAACTTCTGCTTGTCTTGCAAGTTCATTCACGAATGCCCTTTTATTACTTCTAATCATACAACTTATTTCTTTACTAATCATACAACTTATTTCTTTACTAATCATACAACTTATTTCTTTACTAATCATACAACTCATTTCTTTACTAATCATACAACTTATTTCTTTACTAAACTGACAGTACTTTCCATTTTTGCTTTCTTGTAGCTTTAGAGACATTGCCTTGTTATTTTTATTCGTTTTCTCTTCTCTTAAATTTTCAGTTTTTTGTACTTTTCTATCTTAAAAACCTACAGATGTTTCTCTGTACTTGAACGAGATATTATTAAGTAATTGGCCGTGCCCAAGACGCTCAATGATACCTGGGCTGAAAGTATTCTTCAGCAACTCATAGCTAACTGTTTGCACAGTGATCAGTTTTTTTTTTTAAATTATAATGTTACTTCTCCTCCACAGAGTGGCTTAGGAAACAGACTACTAACCAGCCTGGCCATGCAAGTTGGATTCAAAATGGGAAGGTAACCTGGTAACCAAGAATGTCTTCCTGAAATCAAATGTGTTGTTAAAAGGGGCAGATAGTGACTATAACTTTGTCTGACATATTTTTGTTTGTTTTCATAACAGGTTTCATTATGATGTTCTTCTACCTACGTTTACATCTTGGCGTTTAAAAAAGTAAAGTACTCCCGTCACGCCAAGTGGCGTATAGGGAATATGGTGTTAGTGACCATAAATTTTACAGACCCTCGGCACATGATTTTTGGGGTAATGTGGTCGGTATTATGCCCATGCCGCTTCACTTTCCCAGAAAAAAATCTGGTACCCATTAAAGGCTGGGTGAACCTGGAAGCCGTCGGTTGGGATTGAACCCTACCTCTTGTCCTTTGTAGTCCAGTTCCCTAACCACTGAGCTATCGCAGCTCCCATCTTGACGTTTACAGTCAAACAAATGCTTGGGACAAATTTGACGATTGTCTGAAGCCCTGTATTGGCTTCTTTATTTCTGAATGTAATATTAAATCTTTGGGCCAATGCATCCTTCTTAGTAGGTAAAAAATATGGGAATACTACAGTATATTTATCATAGTATGTCTGTTTACATCTGTACGGTCTAGTGCATCCTTGTTCAAAATTCATTTGTTTAAGTGCTACCTAGCTTTTGGCTTTGACTTAAATGAAGTATTTAAGCATAGTAACCAACGTATGTTATAGTTATAACTATAGAAGGCAGGCAACTAAAACAAGTAGAGGAATTCAAATACCTAGGAAGTCTAGTGACAAACGATAATTCACAAACAGCAGAAATAGAATCAAGATGGAACAAAGCTTGTAAAATCATTGGACAGTTATCGCCACTATTGTCCAACAAGGTAATTAACTCTAAAGGCAAAACGAGCACTATACAATACAATCTTCATCCCAACATTGTGCTACCAATGCCAGTCTTGGATCCTAGATGCAAGAACAATAAGAAAAATAACCCCTAATGAGAGGAAATGTGTAAGACAAATGACAGATTACAGTCTGAGAGATAAGATCAGAACTGAAAAAAAAGCTAGGAATAGCCCCCACCATAGAAAATATAAAGAAACAACAGATAAAATGGTTTGGCCATGTGACAAGGCAGAAAGATCAAAACACAACACAGTGAGCCCTCAATAAATGTTGTGAGAATACCAGACCCAAGGGTTAACCACAAAAAGATAGATCTATGGAATATTAGAAGCACTAGGAAACATAACAGCAGCAGAGGCGAACAGAAAAGCAAATGACAGCAAATTATATCTCCCCTCAATACTGAGAGGCAAATGAGGAAGGAAAGAAGAAGAAACAAAGTCACCAGATCTGAGTTTATGATTACTTTGCAAAGGCATGAATCCAAGACTACAGAAACAAAAAAATTATTATTTGTACAGCACATTTATAATGAAAATGACTGATAACCTTAGACTCATAAAAGAGAGAAAAATGCATTAAAGATAAAGAAATATAGAAATAGATCAAAGACATAATTGAGAAAATTATGGATGGAAAAAAAATTGTAAAAAGGACATTCAAAGACTAATACTAAAACAGAAGCAAAATATTCTTAATATAGAGGATCGAATGATGCCATTCAAATTGGGAAAATGGTCAGCACAGACTCAGTTACATAACCACTTACACAAGAAACTAAATACTGGACAAACAAATATGTGTCCAAGTAAGAAGAATAAATAATTAATCATGAATATGTTATCAGGGACTGTCAGTTTCTTGAGAAGAACAGCAGAATGATAATAGACTTTCACAACTTATCTCAAAGAAAAACTAGTGACAAGAGAAGCCTCAAACAAGTTGCCTAAACCATTTGGCAGCTGATACACCAATTTCCACTATCTTTGGTTTGTCTTGCTGCAGTGAATTTGCGGCACTTTTTACCACACACCGGTTACCAGGAACTCTTCAAAGTGAAAGTACACTCAATTTGCAGTCAATTCCCCATTCATTTGAAATTTGTGTTTGAAAATTGTTATAAAAATCCAGTCAAACTGACTCTCCACTTTTGTTTTTTATCTTCCGTGATGAAATTAGGTCATCGGATTTTGATGTTTCCATGAATATTATGTGGAAAGTAAATTAGAAATGATGTTTTATATAATTTAGAAGTGACACTGTGATCTGATTTCGTGTGATAGTGTGTGCTTTTAGATATATTTTTAAAACATCGGACCACCGCCAAGTTTATATTTTTTAACGCGAATACCTGCCTTTTGTATATCCTACACAAATGTATTTTTTGTTGTTGTTCACTAATTGTACATTTATTTCCGAACATACTAACACTTATGTACTACGTAATAATGAGTTTGGTTGTTATAAAACTTCATGAAATTCTCATTCTAAATTAATTTTTTTAGCTTATTATGTTCAACCTTTTATTTTTTAATAATTTTTTTAAAATTTGTATGTTGCATTTTATTATGTAATCAAGAGTAGTTATACTTCCTTATTTAGCAGCAAAAGAGTTAATTTATGAGAAAAAAATTATGTGGGTTTTTGAAATCATAAAAGAAAGAAGTTATAACATAACTGGGTGTATGAGATTTCGATATTTGTAGCTGTATACCTTACTTGTGCAAATTAAAATGAACTTACAAGTTAAAATTAGAAGAAATTTATCATCTAATAAATTTAACCCTACATTACGATACCTCAATACTACCTCAAAATACAAATTCTTAAAATCTGACATTTTGCCATGTGCAAACACATACACCCACACAAAAAATTACTACTTCCTGTGACCCCTGTGAGTTTTGGATTTGTTTCTTTTGATGTTGGATCAGACACAAAAATACACACCATAAAAAGTACTATGGTATCATACAATATGGGCTTTTTTTTTATTTCGCTAATTTTTCTTGAAATTAATTTCTTTTCATTTTTTTTTAAATTTATGATGGGGGAAATCTCGGCTGTCGACAAGACATCAAACAAACCTTTGTAACACAGGATATACAGCTAACAATGCTTAGAGAGAGAGTTGAACGTACAGCACAGCATCATTTGATGGACTTATAGTAGGGTGACCATTTTTTTCCCATTGTTTCTGGGGACATTTGTCATATTTTTTACATTTCAGAGGATTTTTTTGCTTATTTCTGAGACTGTCCCACAAAATCGGGGACGAACGATATATATATATATATATATATATATATATATGTGTGTGTGTGTGTGTGTGTTTATTTATATATATATTTACACGACAGCACTGTACTGTCATTACACTCGGACTGATTTGAAAATTGGCCGGGAAAGATACTTTGGTGGAAGATGTCCGGAAAGGCAGGGGTGGGGGGAGAGAGAGTGCCTGTTTTTTTTTAAAATTAAACCCATCCCAATAGAAGTGAGTGGTGGGAATAGAAGTGGCGTAGCACAGCGCTTCAAGGGTTAAAAGAGCTATCTCCGATACAACACGTCCAAGTCTTCTCTTTTATCTTCTTGCTAATGCCGCTCAGTCTGGGATAAAGAAACACAACTCAGTAACGTCCTGAGTCCTAGTGATTACTTTAAAAGAGGGCCGATTCCGTGTATGAACATTTATTTATTCACTGAAATCGGGGACAACTTCTACATTCCGGGGACTGTCCCCGGAAATCGGGGACGAATGGTCACCCTAACTTATAGTCACTGTGCACACAGACACCGTAACAACTCCAGTGGCCACTGTGCAATAGGGTTGAATTTCTGGCCATAAATCTAACATAAGCCAGATAATTATTACAGTGTCTGATTCCCATAGCTCAAGGATAGGTTTCATTATCTAGGGTTAAATCCCTGGCATAATTAGTGAGTAATTTGTATGCTTACTGCGGATGTATTCTGCATCATCTTGTATACTCCCTGAGCGAGGTCGGGCAGCAGGATCAATTCTTTCTAAGTGGCTGGAAGAGGAGTCTGAACTCAAGCTGCTGTGACTAGAGACCCGAGAACCCATAGCATTATAAGGTGGATGGCGAGTGTCAAAGTCTGTGGCCAAGCTATGCTCACTATCTTGGCTGTTCGACCTGCTACCCAGAGACATTTGCCCTATTCCTAAGCTGGGACTTTTAGGTATGTGTATGCCAGGTGAGTGGCCTGCGTGAGGGTTGTACTGGGAATAGTGGAATAAGTGTCCAGGTGTCTGACTGGTGTGATGTCCAGGAATACTAAGTGATGGGTAAACCATGTTTGTTGGAGGGTTTAGCTGTGAATGGGGGTAGACTGAGCTTGTTGTTGGCTGATACAAGTTTGAAGGATTCAGCTGTGAATGAGAGCTGGGACTGTATCCTGTGCTTGTTGTTGGTTGGTACAAGTTTGATGGTGGGCTATTGTAACCAGTATGTTTCGCTGACAGTGGATTTTGAAGATACATGTGTTCTTGTTGCAAATGGGCTTGGGGAAATCCAGCATTATTTGGAAATTCTGCATTATATTGAAAGTAATTCAGAAGATTGCCTTGTGAACCGAAAGCCCCACTTTGATGCGGCATAAATCCCATATTTGATGTGGGTGGTTTAACATTTCCCCCTTGATAAATGCTAGCTGGATAAGTAGAGTCATAGCCACCATGCATTTGGTTAATCGGCATCCTGTCTGTTTTAATTTCAACAAAGACAGGTTTAGAATGTGCAATCCCTGGGGATGATACTTGTACTGGCATTGTGAGCTTGCTTGAGGGAAACAAACTACCTGATCCAGCGTTAGGCACAGGGTCACCAGTTTTAAAAGACATAGGGGGATTTGGTGTTCGCCTTCCACTGAGTGATGAGTCACTACCGCTGTTGCTGTTGCTAATTTTTCTGTCAGGACCTTGATGGTTTGTGTGGTTAGATGTGTTCACAACTATACTGGATGAGTGCACTGGCTGGGTTGTTGGGGCATCAGTGCGGATTTCACTTCGATATTGCTGGCTGACATTAGGTGTTGACCCATAGTGCTGTAGGGTGGAAGGAGGGGCAGAGATTGTGCATATGCCACCTGTGTCACCAAAATGCATGCGGATATGACGTGGGTTTGGTGGTGTAGCTGCAGGAGATACTGAACCTCCAGACACTGATCCTGGAGGAATGTTGATGACCTTCACTGGGCGTCTCTGCACATCTGGACTGCTGGTGGCTGAAGATGAGTTTACTGAAATTTGATGAGGTCTGGTTCCAAAATGTGTAGGTACAACAGTCCCTGCCCCAAATCCAGATGTGCTGCAATTGATGTTTGGAATATCTTTAGCAGACTGTATGAAAAAAGGTGTGAAATCTGGAGGTGCTGTCTGAGGAGTGGCCATGCTGCTATTAGGTGTCCGATTAGGCTGAGGTGGAGCAGGTGAAAGTCTATCAGGGGGCTGAACAGTCCAGGACACAGACTGACCAATATATGGCCGTTTTGTCTGATCCATTGGCCGAGGTACATTACCAATAGATCTCTCAATTGTGGTGACATGTCTCTCTTGATTAAAAGATTTTGGTTGGGGACTACCCTCATGAGATTTCTGCAGCTCCTTAATCCTAGTTGTTATTGATTTTCCTTCTCCAGGACTTTCTAAATTATTATTGCTATTAGTATTCCTAGGTGCTAAAACAGCTGGAAATGACTCATTGTCTGAAGTATTAGATCTCTTTTCAGCTTCTGAATCCAAGGCTTGTCTACACATCTCTTCGTTATTGTCATACTGAAAAAAATGAAGATACCAATAATCATCATATACCTGTTATAGAGGTTATCAATAAAAATGAGAAAAGTGACTAAATACAAAAAAACTATAAACAGCATTTAGAATAATGAGTAAGTACATAACTGTTCAAAACTTCTGAGCATGAAAAGGAAAAACAAAACAAAGATTAAAATAGAATAAATATTACACTTGAGCTAACAAGTGATGTTTTGGTTTCTAATGAACTCACATGTTAATTACATAGTGAGAAATGTAAAACATTAATTTATACCAAATTAACACTAATTTTAAAAAAAAGTAACAACTGCAATTATGAACTGAATGCTACCAAGAAAAATGAATGACTAAGAGAAAGTTTAATAGTTCCTACTTTTAACAAATGTGTTCAATAATTAAACATTTATAGACATAAAGAGATGTATTAAAAATACTGCATTGATTTGGTTGAAAAAGTCCCAAGTCACACTAAAATCATTTAAACTGTCTTAACATATAATAGACACATGGAACATAAAGTTGCAATAACTAAATGAATAATATCAATAACAGTATAATTGAGCCCTTCTCTAATAGAAAAAAAACAACTCAAATATGGAAAAATGAGATTAACAATTTGTCTGATTAAATAATAATGAAAACTTGTTTATAGACTATTCACAAGGCTTTCTGGAACCCAAGTAAGTGTGATTTGTAACATAATATATTGTGGGATGAAACAAGCAAGTGACACAATGTTTCAATTAAGAACATAAGTAAAGTGCCTTGTCACACCAAGTGGTGCATAGAGAATATGGTGTCCTTCTTTTCACTGATACCTTAGTGTCATGGTTTATATCATTTGTCATTCTTGAGCTGCTCGAACTGTCTGAATTAGTGATTTTCCTTTGTTGTTACATGTCTCTGTCACTGCATCTATCCATCTTCTTCTGGGTCTTCCTCTTGGTCTTTTTCCATGCATTCTCAAGAAGAATGCCCTTGATGGTGATTGGTGAGGATTCATTCTGACCAGGTAGCCAAACCATTTAAGTAGTTGTTCTATATATTCTTGGCAGGGTTTTGTTCCTACCATTTTTCTTATGGTTTCATTTGGTATTTTATCTCTTCTTGTGTTGTTTGTTACTTTTCTCAAGCATCGCATCTCACATGTATTGATCTTTCTTAAATGTGATTTAGAAAGGGTCCATGTTTGTTTGACTTTCATAGCACAAAGTTTGTATGAAAATGCTATTTATCATTTGTTGTTTAGCTGGCATAGAAATGTTTGGATGTCTTAGCAATGGTGAAAGCTGGTATGTGACAGCATTTGCTTTTTGTATTCTCATGTCAATTTCTCTGTCTTTGGCACATGATTTTGGGGGTAATGTGGTCGGTATTATGCCCATGACGCTTTATTTCCCAGAAAAAAAATTTGTACCCATTTACGGCTGGATGAACCTGGAAGCCGCCGATCAGGACCGAACCCGACTTTGTAGTCCAGTTCACTAACCACTGAGCTATCGCGGTTCCCCACTCAAGAACATGATCAGCATAAAAGTTAGAAAACAATATCAAAGAAAAATATAAAGCAATCAAACATCCATGTTTTAAGACAGTTTCATTTTATTAGCAACCATTAATCACTTTGAATCAACAAAGGAGATCAACAAGCTTTTATTTGCAGACGACCAGGCACTAATACATGAAACAATAGAAGACCTACAAGAACACTTAAACAAACTCAACATCTCAGGCACAAAATACAACATGAAAATCAACATCAACAAAGCAGAAGTCATGAATGTCGCCACAAATAAACAGAACATCAACATAACTATAGAAGGCTGACAACTAAAACAAGTAGAGGAACCCAAATACCTAGGAAGTCTAATGACAAACGATAATTCTCAAACAGTAGAGATAGAATCGAATCAAGATGCTACAAAGATTGTCAAATCATTGGACAGTTATCACCACTATTGTCCAACAAGGAAATAACTCTGGAGGCAAAATGAGCACTATACAATACAATCTTCATTCCAACGTTGTGCTACCAATGCCAGACCTGGACGCCAGACCTGGACCCCAGATGCAAGAACTATAAGAAAAATAACCTCTACAGAGATGAAATGTGTTAGACGAATGACAGGAAACAGTCTGAGAGATAAGATCAGAAATGAAGAACTGAGAAAAAAGCTAGGAATAGCCCCCGCCACAGAATATATAAGGAAACAACAGATAAAATGGTTTGGCCACGTGACAAGGGAGAAAGAACAAAACACAACACAACGAGCCTTCAACAAGCGTTGTGAGAACACCAGACCCAAGGGTCAACCATGAAAAAGATGGATCTATGGAATATTAGAAGCACTAGGTAACATAACAGCAGCAGAGGCGAACAGAAGAGCAAAAGAGTGCAAATTATATCTCCCCTCGGCGCTGAAAGGCAGATGAGGAAGGAAAGAAAAAGAATCACTTTGTACCTAATCACTGGAATATACACATACCTTGTTCATAACCCTGAGGACTACTGTACTGGGTATCATTGGGTAGTGTGCTTTTAATAACGACAATAAACTGAAATCAGAATCTGCCATAGCTGTTCTGTGGAAGATAAAGACAATTAATTGATTTCAGGTATGTCATAGCTGGACTTAAAGACAATTAAAAATGACATAGCTAAATTCTTGCTGCTTGTTAGTAATTGTTTTCCAACAAATTTATACAAATAAAAACCTTGACATTTTTCCTTAAAGAAAAAATGTTCACATTACATTTTTTGTTGTACATTTCTTGGATTTTAATCTCCTAACAAAACTCTTTCTGAGTTTACTTCACTAATTGGAACAAAAAACAGAAGCAATGAACAAAAGAAACTACAGTATAACAAACAAGTCTTCAGACTTTGATATGTGACAATGAAAAACCCATAGAAGAATTTTATTTCAACAAATTACACAAAGTTACTATAAATCAGAAGACAAGTTACAAGGAGAAAAATATAAATGGAAAAGTGAAACAGAGGAATCTGATAGAGCGAAAAGAAATATGTTAATGTAGATGGAAAAATGAATAGTTAATAGTAAAGGCTGATATTGAATAAAGGAAGAAAATACATCACAAAACTAGAAGAATGAAGTAAAATTATGAAGGCAATGCCAAGCAAAGACACATTTTCATGAGTTTATTATCAGAAAAGCAAGAAATACTTCCCTTGTGATTTAATGACCTTAATTGAGAGGCAAACAGATTATATCATAACTTTTCTAATACTGAGAGCAGTCTTATACAACATATATATTTTTCTTGTTTTGCAATTTGTTGGTATAGAAAAATACTGCATAAATTTTGAAAATGTACAGAAAAATTAAGTGTATATATGTAGACTTGTATCTCTGTGGTGTCAAAGAACAACTAATGTCAAAATCCACAATTTTTACTTGCACAGGACAAAAGACTTAATTTAAAGACAGTTTTAACAATGGCCTAAACTGACTTGATCCCTTTCAGCTGTGAAAGGGATTACAACCTAACACCTGTCGTAATAACAACAAAATACAAATGGTGAATGTTATCAAACCAGTAACAAATATTATTAAAGGCTCATTCAGTTGAAATAAGAAAGTAATTATTTTTATTGTTATCACCAGAACTGTTAGCTTCACATACTGTAGTCATATCTTTCTTTCTGACATTCACCCAATGACTATTAGCAGAATTGATTGACCTCGTCATCACCTGTCCTCAAAAGGGCGCTAGGTGAACATAGATGTCTAGATTGAGGTTACTGTGATAATTTATCAATGATAAACTGTGTCACTCTTCAGCGCTACATTTTTTATTTGAAATGTGGTGCTGAAGATTTCAGCACTGCATTTTTGGGTAGATGGTTGCCTTCCCTCATTAATCCTTACTCACATGGCCAGACTAGACTGGTTAGTCTGTTATTGAGTTATTAGCGGGTCATCAACATTGCATTCCGAAAATGTCCATAGGTGCTCAGATCCTCCTCAGTAAGTCCCGCAGTGTCCAGTGACTGAAGACTCCAGTTCTGTGTTGGTTGATAAGTCTTCTTACACGCCCACTAAGTTTCTAATTTCTGGCTGTGCCCATCTCAACTCCCATCTCTTTCATCCGAAGGAGTGACGTGGATTTGTGGTTATCGAAGTCCTGTGCTCTTCCCACGGAGGGCATTGATGATGTCCGCCATATCCATTAGTCTATATTTAGAGGCACCTCTAAACACTAGATGGTTCAGCTTTACTAATTCTGGTGTAAGTCATCAGATATGAGTCACTGACTGTCGAACAAATGTTCCAGCTCTGTTGCTGTCAAGTTGATGGAATGCCATGAGTTGATACAGGCAGGAGTCCTTTTACTCATTGAATGTGGCAGGTTATAATGGCTTTCTTAACATTCCCAGCTTTTGCTGGAGAATTCATCTAGTCCCAGGCTATGCTGGAAAACTATTTGTCCAACCTACAGGTACAGCAATACTAGGTCTTCTATATTAGTAAGAGCCATCACTATAGGGAACACTGTAAATCTAGCTTCTCTTAGCCAGCCTTTCTTGACACTGGCGGTTACCAGACGAAACTGACCAAGATAGAACTATTAGGTCTTGGTCAGATGATGATCACCCTGCTTCTTACTGCGACAAATTCCAGGCGCTTATGCTCTGTCAAGCACCTTGTCGGAGGAGAAGGCGCGCCTCACAGCACCAGAGCTGGAAGCTGTCAACGACCCACAGCTGATGGCTTGCGCCAGGATCGATGAACCAGAACCATCCAGACCCTGCTACACCTCTCTGTGGTGCCTCTAGTAACAGACTAAGCTGTTTAGTCTGGCCAATCGAGTAGGGATCGAAGAGGGAAGACAACCCGGTACTCAAAAATGTCATGCTGAAGTCGGATGTGTTGGGCGAATGGCGCAAATATCACAGTTATACTGCAAACCACAGCACAATGCAGACACGCCCACTTAACGTCCTTTTAAGGGCGGGTGATGAAGAGGTACGCTTTAGTCATCGGGCGAATGCAAGCACCTTGTCTTTCTGTGGTCATATAATCAATTTAATCAAAATCAAACACAAAGTAACATAAAAATCTAAAACATTAACTTTTGCAAAAAAAAAATGTTTGACTGAAGAGACACTAAAAACAATGATAAGAACAGCAAGGATAACAGGCTTCAACTCCTTTACTGAAATTGAGAAGTGTACCTAGAACAGGGACTTACACCAAGGTACATTGCAAGCCAAGTGTGATGTTTGACTGCTCAGGAAATTTATTGATGTACTGAGCACTTTTGGCACAATTTTATGCTCAAAATTGAGATTTTTTTTCTCACAAACAAATATAAAGAAAATATTGTACAATTTAGCTACGAAAAATGTAGCTTAAAATAATTATTTAAATGCAACTTCATCATCATCATCAAGTACCAGGCCTGCTGGCATAGGTGATAATGTCTTTCCACAACTTTCGATCATGACAGTTATTTATCATTTCTGTTGTTGACCATCTGCCAAGCCATTCTCTTAAGCTGTCTGGTATCTCTTCGTCCCTCAATTTTCCCAGTTGTTACAAACAAACAAATGCAACATAGGCAATAAGTTAATTATGAACTCAAATTAACTAAATAACAGCTACAAGAAGAGCAAAAAGAATACTCAGGTGTAACTAATAAGTAATCTAACTAAACTCTACAACAGCAGTTTTCAGAAAGTGGAAGAATGCAAAGAGACTTTCAAGACTAACATGGATGAGTAACATCAAAAGATGGACATGTCAGACTATAACAACTTGCAACATCAAAGTAAGAGACAGAATGGACTTCCATTTCTAAGATTGCGGATCTAGTCCATGTTCACTCGATCACTGCAAAAAGTGCATTCGATGTCTGATTAATTTCAGTTCTCCATCGCACTTCTATGCATTAAAGTCAAGATAATGATACTTATTACATCTGCTCTGATAAAACAATGTCGCACGTCGGCAATATTCCATTTTCAACAAATCAAGTGTTGTAAATGCGACCTTCCATCGTCTAGGCTTGCTCTGCACTTTACGTCATATTGGTGCTGTTCATGACCGTTGTTGGATTTGCTTGATGCAAGTTATTTCCATGTTACTTATTAATGTGAAATGCTTCGTCAGCCGCAGTTTTATCTCTTTAGGGAATTTGCACCGTGTTCTGTTCGTCGTAGGTGACATTCACTAGAGTAATCAAGAATCTAAAGGGTGCGTCATTGCTGTGCTTGCGCCATTGTTATGTGTGCTACGTCATCGTAAATCCCAAGACTAGCTGCATGCTAATCTTACGGTCTGTTGTTTGATGTGCGACGGGGATAATCTGACGACTAACTGTGTGTTTATATGTTCGAAATTGGAGACATCAACGATGGCCTAACATCATCTAGCGCCATACATTTTAAAGAAATATGACGATCATCACTTTCGGGAGGATGTGAACTTCTGGTATATGGTGGATAGGCAGCAGGAACCATTGCAGGCTATGCATGAAAAGTGTTCCTTGTTGCAGTTTCCTCATATTCCAAGTCCATGGGGGACTGGTTGGTCTCGAGGCATGACGCCGGCCTCGAGACAGAGAGGTTGTGGGTTCAAATCTCGGCTCCACTGGTTGGGATTTTTATTTATGATTTCTCTCTGCCACAACCACCCTGGTTTCAGCAGCAAGGCCCGGCTTGAAATGTCAGTTACTCATCAACACAAAAAACATGAGTACCATCAAAGTTATCTGCCTGTGCGGCGAGGGACCCCTGTGCACACGACTGCCAGGGAAAAATGGATTAACACGCAAAATTCAGTTCCTAGTCTCTAGGGACTTCGTCAGAGTTGAAAGCTGGCGAACACAACAACAACAACAAATAATGTCAATGGCAGGATTCAAACAACATTTGTGATGTAAAGCATTTTTGATCATCTGAAAATATGAAATAATGGTTGTCACTAAGAAATTTAAAATATAAATCCAGTAATATAACACACTTGGTAATTTTCAATGACTATAAAATATATATATATACATTCGAAAATAAATGTCTAAGGAAAATACTTGGTATAGCATGGAACGAATTCAAAACAAATGAGGAAATTAGAGAAATCGCCAATCAACCACTAATATCTTCAGTAATAAAGAAAAGACGATGGTCATACGTTGGACATGTGATGAGAAGAGATAATAACCGAATAGCAAAGCAAGCCCTCATATGGGAAACAACAGGTAAAAGAAAAAGAGGAAGACCCAGGGAGACACTGAGAAGAACATTGATGAGAGAGGCAAGAGCAGCAGGAGTCGGCTCCCTCAATGAGATAGAACTGCTTGCACAGAACAGAGACAGATGGCGAGATTTGATAAAATATCTTTAAAAGAAAACTGCTAGAACAAAAAAATCCATATAGGAGAAGGTGTATCTTGGTCTACGCCCTATGGGCCGGTTACGGCTCGAAAGGTCAATAGACTAGATAAAATATATATATATATATATATATATATATATATATATATATATATATATATATATATATATATATATATATATATATAAAATAATAGAGACTAAATAACAGCTACAAGAAGAGCAAAAAGAATACTCAGGTATAACTAATAAGTAATCTAACTAAACCTGACAACAGCAGTTTTCAGAAAGTGGAAGAATGCAAAGAGACTTTCAAGACTAACATGGATGAGTAACATCAAAAGATGGACATTGTCATACTACAACAACTTGCAACATCAAAGTAAGAGACAGAGTGGAATGGCACTCCATGGTAGCGATATGGGGAAGGCACTCAATGGTGATGACGACAGAAGAAAATACAAGTATTGGAAATGAAATGTTATCGTAAGATTTTCGACACATCTCACTTAAATTGTATCGCAAATGCACAAAAAAAAGATACCAAAAGATACAAGCAATTAGAGTTAAGTACATGATAATCAAGCAAAATAAAACTGTAATGGTTGGCCACATATCTCAATCATCTGGTCCAGGAAAGACCATTCCTGCAAGGAAAGGAACTGTGAAAGGAGAAAGAAGGAGAGATAGGCAGAGAAACAGATGGGAATATAACATCAAAGAATGGACAGGACACCCAATGAATGACCAAGATAGAGAGAGAGAGAGAGAGAGAGAGAGAGAGAGAGAGAGAGAAAAGGAAGGTTTACAAAGTCTGTCAGTGTGATCCCCAGTCTTGAAATAAAGAAGGAAGTAAAGATTTTAAAGAGTAGGTACTAAAACACTAAAAGTAAAAGTTTGTGAAAAGATTAACTAAAGAGTGATGAGATGAAAGTATTGAAAGGAACAAACTCTATCCAAGTCACTGAAAGTGGAAGGAGAATAATTGTACTATATGATCTGAAATGCACTAGATTAATACATTTTAATTTTTATATTAATATGATTACATATATTCAATATAATATTCAGATATGCAGTAGAGTAGCTCAGCCTGATTAACTGAAGAAGTCAGAAGACTTAGAACTTAGAAGACTATAATAATATGAAAAAAAAATAAGTCATTACCGTAATCACATTACCAACATTACATTTAAAGTGGCAGTCAGTAATTTAGACAATTTAGTTGACAAGGTAAAAATTTTAAAAGAATTTAAGTATAGTTATAGTATTATTATCGTTGACGAGATTCAATTAAATAATGAGAAAAGGGTTGATTTTATTTGCTGCTATTTGGTTAATAGATAATTTTGAAACACACAGAAAACTTCAACAAATTTAAAATAGAATGTCCCGTCCCATCGAAGACAGTAGACTACTCATAGACAGCTTTCGTTTGTTATTTGTGAATTAATTAAAATTAAAACAATACATCACTTCTATTTATATAGTTATCATGACTGCAATTTTACCACAGTAACAATTACCTATTTTGTGTAACTAGCAGTCTCAAGAAAACATTATATCAATCTTTAGAAAGTTAACAAACAAGTAACTTAAACATCACCTGCCCTACCTACCTTGCAACCCCGCCCGGGTCTTCACTCTTCTTCTACTAACTATTCTACACACTTCCAAATACAAACTTTATTCTTAAAACATTCTATAATGAACATTGCAGACGATGCTCTCGTCAACCTTCGCATGAGACGAAAATAAGAGCGTATTTTTAACTAAGGGCACTCTAGTTCGTCGGAAAACATCTACAGCTGATGAATTATTGTTGTTCCTGAAACATTCTTACGACAAATGGCGATGTTTGCGCATGTGCAGACGCTACATCCGTTCTTTCTTCGGTAGAGCCATATATATAATGTAGATGTAGTTTCGCACTCAGGGACTTTCTTCCCAAACACAAATAAATAAGATTTTTTTTAAACATACAAACATAATAGATTGAGGAATGACAACCCATTTTCTTAATTGTTGAGAAAAATGTGCTTTTTGATATAAAAATTTATTGTTTACATTATTATTAAAGGTAAAATACATAATACAAAGATACTCGTATATGGTTTGTTTTACGACTTAACAGAATACACGAGACTATATATAGAACTACCGTGGTTTGTGAGGACAGAGTCGGCTTTAAAGTTCACCGAGCCTTAAATGGGAACCGGATTTTTCTGAGAATAAAGACAACCTTGGCATAATGCTGATCACGTTACTCCACAAACACATGTGTTAATGGTAACCCAAAAACTATATGAACACTGTCGTGAAACCATATTCGCTATATGGTCACGGGACGTCAGGCTGACTGGAAAATGAAATACACTTTTTACATGTACAAATATAACATAACATAACATAAGGGCTAGATCGTTATCTGTTTTATTTTTGTCGTTGTCGCGTTTTTCTTTTCGTTCTTTGAACAATGCACAACACCTCTTCATCGTCCGCCGTAAGAAAGACGGTAAGTGGGCAAAGATTATGCATTTTATAGTAATTTGTAGGAAAGTTTCGACATTTCCACCCTTCGGCCCAATACATCAGATTTCAGTATGGGATTTTTGGGCTACGAGGTTGCCTTCTTTCTTCAATCCCTAAACTCGCCTGGCCAAACTAGATAGTGTGTTTCCATGAGCACAATTGGATGGGGTGGGGGTAGAACAGAGTATTGATCAGCACTAGTGACAAATAATAATAAATTAATATTATAATGAAGGGAAACTTCCGAGGCGATAGATGAGCGAATCATTGCAGGGGTAGATGTATGTTTACAATACTCGGGGGAAAAAAATCTCAAATAATCATCAACCAAAAAAAAAAAGAAATAAGTAAGAACAATAGATGGTACTAAGCAGGATTGAACCCGTACTCCTCGACACAGCATCTTGCCACGAGAACCAAACGCTAGAGCACACGGCCAACTCAACCTAAATTCTTGACCAGCACTGTTGGTCGCCGATCCAGGTGCTAGCGCCATCTGTTAACTCTTTCCGTACGTTTCGATGCGCCATGTCAAGTTCGGTCACGTACGCTTAGACGCACAGTGCGTCACTCTCACTTTGATTAGTGTAAACTGTCATCAAAGCATTTTTTTTTAGGTCTTGTATCATCTTGGTATTGGTGAAATCTAATTCCTTGTTTAATTATCTACAAATTCAGATATCGTATATTAATTGGTCGATAAATATAAACATGTAGATTGATATTTAAAACTGAGAAAAAGGCTGTCTCTGAAATCTCTACCGCTAAATTGATAAGAGAGGAAATTAGAGAAATCGCCAATCAACCACTAATATCTTCAGTAATAAAGAAAAGACGATGGTCATACGTTGGACATGTGATGAGAAGAGATAATAATCGAATAGCAAAGCAAGCCCTCATATGGGAAACAACAGGTAAAAGAAAAAGAGGAAGACCCAGGGAGACACTGAGAAGAACATTGATGAGAGAGGCAAGAGCAGCAGGAATCGGCTCCCTCAATGAGATAGAACTTCTTGCACAGAACAGAGACAGATGGCGAGATTTGATAAAATATCTTTAAAAGAAAACTGCTAGAACAAAAATTCATATAGGAGAAGGTGTATCTTGGTCTACGCCCTATGGGCCGGTTACGGCTCGAAAGGTCAATAGATAGAAATTGATAAGAACCTTCCGTATTGAAAGAGTTAATATCTGACCACTCAGTTCATTTGTAGGTGGGCATCATGCCTCTAACAAGATCGCTGTAATGAAAGGATCGCAACTTATTTGATTAATTGTAGATTGGCATCACAGCTGTTTGTGCTCATCTCAAAGTGGTGTTTTGTTGAAATCTTGGAAGTTGTGCATTGTTTATAGATGAAGATGCCCTAAATCTAGAACTTTCCACTCATTCTTACAATTAATAATTCTTACAATATTTTATGGGCGTGGTTTCAGTTTGTGACGTCAGACACAAATGTAAAATATTCATGTCTCTCCACAACTTTCGATCTCGACAGTTATTTATCATTTCTGTTGTTGACCTTCTGCCAAGCCATTCTCTCGAGCTGTCTGGTATTTTTTCTCTTTGCTTCCCTCTATCTCTTCGTCCCTCAATTTTTCCAGTTGTTACAATATATTCCACTTGTTCTCTTCTCATTACATGGCCAAAAAATGATGATTGTTTCTTCCCAATATGGGAAATTAGCTCTTCTTTTCCTTTGACCTCTTTCAGAACATTTTCATTACTCTTCTTAGCTGTCCATGATATTCTCAACATTCTTCTGTAAAACCACATTTCTACAGACTTCAGTGATTTTCTTGTCTGTTGCCCTATTGTCCATGATTCACATCCATATGTTATGACTCACTCTACATAACATTTAAGAACTCTTTTTCTTGTTTCTATTGTCAAAAATGGATTGCATAGTATCTTCCTACGCAACAAAGTGACAATTAAAGGTAAAGAAAGACAGCGACAAACAACACTACACTGTTTAACAGCCTGGCATGGGCAGTGACCAACAGTAGAATTGATTTAAAAAAAAAAAAAACACCCGTGGCTGGAATACATTGAGGAACAGGATCGTCTATAGTAGTGAGCAATGCAGATAGTGACTTACTACGCACAGGGTATTTACCCTACAATTCATTGCATGCACACACACACAAACACACACACCAGGATGGTTCGGTGGGAAAGTTGTAAAAAAAAACACTCTGTACGTCCGATATTATTGTGTGTCTGATATGTGGAGAAGGTGACCTTGAGCTACCAATAAATGGCGTTGATGCTGAACTTGGGAAACAGTTCGACAAGATGGCGGCGTCTTTGTAACAATGCGCAAAAGCAAGAGCAGTGAAGTGTTTTGAGATTGTTCTTTCTTTAGCAAAACTGTGAAACCTATAGAAATTCATCATCGAATGAAAATTCAGTCAGACGTCAGGTATATGAGTCGTGCACAGGTGTATCAATAGACATAGAAGTTCAAGAACCGCGCCACAAGTGTGGAGGATTCACCTTACTAGGTCAAGCATTCACAGCAGTCACAGTAGAACACTATTACTATTGTTGAGAAAGTAATACGGAAAAATGTACAAGTTATGGTCACGGAGGTAGTATATTTGTTTAACATTAGTGTTGGATCAGCTCATCATATCATTCGTGCAGAAATGAAGTTCTGAAAAGTGTGTGCAAGATGGGTAAAAAAAAAAGTAAAGAGCCCCGTCACGCCGCGTGGCGAATAGGGAATATGGTGTTAGTGACCATACAATTTACAGACCTTCGGCACACGATTTTTTTGGGTAATGTGGTCGGCATTACGTCCGTGCCGCTTTACTTTCCCAGAAAAATCCGGTACCCATTTAAGGTTGGGTGAACTCGAAAACCGCCAGTTGGGATCGAACCCTACCTCTTGTCCTTTATAGTCCAGGTCACTAACCACTGAGCTATCGCGGCTCCCGTGCAAGATGGGTACCCAAGTGAAATGACAGCGAGATGCTAAGACATTTGTTAGGAACTTCTGTGTCAGTGTGAGACTGATGGTGAAGTATTCCTGCAGCCTATTGTTATTGTAAATAAGAGCTGGATGCACTTCTACGAGCCAAACGAATGCAACAAAGCATCGAGTGACGACAGACCTTGTCCTAAAACTGAAGAGGTTGTATGTGCAGCAATTTGCTGACAAAGTAATGTTGACTTTCTCCTGTGACAACAAGAGTCCGACCATACAGAACTACATGCCCAGAAGAGGTTACCGGTGCCACCTACAGTAGGGTGACCATTTTTTTCCATGGTTTCCGGGGACATTTGTCATATTTTTTACATTTCAGAGGATTTTTTTTGCTTATTTCTGAGACTGTCCCACAAAATCGGGGACAAATTTCTTTCGGGGACAACTTCTACATTCCGGGGACTGTCCCCGGAAATCGGGGACAAATGGTCACCCTAACCTACAGGCACCTTCAGAGGGAAAATCTAAAGCCTGCTATTCGCCTGAAATTGCAGGGATTGTTGACGGTGGGAGTGTTTAACCTCCACGGCAATATGCGAGGTCACATGCTACTATAGCAACAGCGTCGACTATTGAGAAGCTTCGGTTTGAGTGTAGCTTGCAAGCTCTGTACTCACCAGACCTAGTCGTTGGCGAATGAAAGAAACGCTACTATAGTCCGTTCAGATTCGTTTGCCTAGACATTAATTTATTTTTTTCAAAACTTATTGTTCATTTGCATTGATCTTTTGAAGTTAGGTTTAGAATACTAATGTCGCTATAAAATATTTTTTTATCAAAGAAATGTGATCCAGTTTCAAAGATGCCTTATTTAACCTATATTAAAAAAAAGTTAATCGATATTATAAACACCGGCGGGATTATGTAGATGCTTACATCTCACAGCTGATTCTTTAACATATAGGCATGACCTTCACGGCTGAATGCGCACCGTCCTAAAATAGTTATGTTTCCACTATAAATTTTTATAAAGAAATGTTACATATGAAATTTCCCGTTTAGCACAAAATGACATTTTAGCCGAAACCGGAAATTATGTGACGTCAAAATCACGGCCGTAGACTCGAGTTCGAGTCATAATTCAGAGGCAAATCTAAATATTTACAGAAAGGAGGCGGCACTATCCATATTATCTTCTGCAAGTCTATGTGAGAATGAATATAAAGGCAAAATATTTTACTGAGCATAACATTGCTATAAAGATTTATCAATACTTCTGCAGAGAGCGTAAAAAGGGACATCTTTATTGTTCTTTATCAAACCCTGAGAAGAGAACAATGCATATTTTAGGTTTGTGTAAACGTTCATTTGATCGAATAGTTAAAGGAAGAGGGTATTTATTGCCAACAAATGCAAGAAAGCAAGGAAGGAAAGAAACGTTAGACAGTTTTGATAAGGACCTAGTAAAAAGAGAAATCTGTCGAATGTTTGATATAAACGAAGAAGTGACACTTAGAAAGTTGAAGCTTTGGCTGAAAACTAACAACGACATTGAAATATCAAAAACTTCATTATGGAAAATATTAAGAAGTGCAGGCTTCACCTTTAGAAAGTATGCTGGTGGAAAAAAAAAACATTATTTGTGAGAAGCCACATCTAGTAGCTCTTAGAAGCAAGTATTTACGTGAAGTGAAGGAAATGCGCGAAAATGATTACGATATTGTTTATTTAGATGAAACTTGGATCAACGCTCATCATACAAATGAAAAGGAATGGCAGTTAGCAGATGGAAGTATTAAAAGATCAGTACCAAGCAGTAAAGGGCAACGTTTGATAGTTGCACATGCAGGTAGCAGACATAATGGGTTGTTGCAGAATGCTCATCTCGTTTTCATTTCAAAATCCATAGACAATAGAGACTACCACTCCGAAATGAATGGGCACATATTTAAAGACTGGATCGAGAAAAGTATCCTTCCAATATTAGATCGACCTTCTTGTCTGATAATGGACAATGCTTCATACCATAACGTAGTTAACGTAGAAGATAGAATCCCAACATCATCAAGTACAAAAGATGCAATCAAAACGTGGCTCATAAAAGAACACATACAAGTTAACGACAGCTACTTGAAACCCGAATTGCTTAGCCTTGTAAAACAGACACAACGTACAAAGATATTTAAAATAGACAAGTTAATTCAAGAACATGGCCATAGATGTTTGAGACTACCTCCATATCATGCACACTTAAATCCTATAGAACTAGTTTGGGCAAAAGTTAAAGGACACGTAGCATATACAAATAAAACTTTCAAATTATGCGATGTTGAGACACTTACAAATCAGGCTCTATCAAATATAAATAAAGACTACTGGGTAAAATGTGAGGATCATGTGTTACGACAAGAAGAGGAATATTGGAAAAAGGATGGTTTGTTGTTTGTTCAGCCGAAAGCAGTAATCGACCTATTTGACTCGTCTGATTCTGAATGATCATTACTCTGATTAAGTCTACAGATAAATAGTTTGATTTGCAAAATTTCCTAGTTGATTTGTTAAACAGTTTATTGTTCAAGACCACCCAAGCAATCAAAAATATGTTATAAGCAAACCAACAACCATTACTTTGAATGGAAGCCTGCTTGAGTCAGTACAGAAGTTCAGCTATCTTGGATCCACTATTACAGCCACACTTTCCTTAGATGAGGAACTAAATGTACGTATTTGAAAGGCAGCGACAACATTTGAGAGACTCACACCAAGAGCATGGAACTATATCAAATTGACTCTACGAACAAAAGTTCTATATATAATTTAAAATTTGTATACTTGCCACCAAGTAAAATTTTATGGACACGCCTATGGGTCATCGTTGCACTAGATTACTGTAAAACATTTTGATTAGGGTCAAAATAATAGTTACATGGGCAAAGATCAAAGGAATTCGCCGCTTTAAGAAAACCGTTACAGCTAGACATCGAGTAACACATATGTTCTCGTGACATGGACATTTTAACACCGTATGCCAAAAATCATGTGAAATCATCAAGAACTTTTTGAATTATAAATCATAACATCTCGGCAAACGAATCTGAACGGACTATAGGAGCGAAGTTCCGAGACGACGGATGCAGTTCGAACAATGGTGCTGGAGTGGCTGTGCACCCGTCCAAGAGATTATTTTTGCCTTGCGCTTTATAAGCATTTGTCAAGGTTTGCTAAAGTACATTGAATTTGAGGATGACTTTGCTGAACAGAGGCAGTTTAATTATTTCTGTGTTTGCAACAAATACTCTGTAAATAAAAAAAGCAGCATTTTTCATTGAAAACTCCCTGTGTGTATTTGAGTTTTATGTGTGTGTGTATACGTGCGTGATAGCGTCGGTGTGTCAGAGACAGTTTAATTATTTCTGTGTTTGCAATAAATACTCTGTAAACAAAACAAATAAACAAACAAAGAAACAGCATTTTTCATTGAAAGCTCCCTGTGTGCATTTGTGTTGCATGTGTGTGTGTATACGTGCGTGATAGCGTCGGTGTGTCAGAGACAGTTTAATTATTTCTGTGTTTGCAATAAATACTCTGTAAACAAAACAAATAAACAAACAAAGAAACAGCATTTTTCATTGAAAGCTCCCTGTGACATTTGTGTTGCATGTGTGTGTGTGTGTGTGTGTGTGTGTGTGTGTGTGTGTATGCGTGCGCGCATGAGCGTCGGTGTGTATAGTCTAAATCAAACTTCAATTAACTTTTCTACTTTTCTATGCTAATTTTATTTTGGAATGTTCTGAAATTTTGCTACCTGTCCCATAACATGAAGAAAAGGAGTATTATATGCTTTGTTCCCACCCTGCCCACGTTATAGGCGCCTATTATTATTACTACAGTAGTGGTCTATTTGAAATCACAGGTTTATGAAAGTGTCATGTAGGTAAAATTTGTGCATGATGCAACCACTTTTGATGACGCAACTCTTAACTGAAATATTATGACAAGTACCAGGAAACCGAATGAAAATGAAACCTTTAAACTAGCTAGTAAAGAGAGGCCGGGGGGGGGGGGGGTTGTTCCTGAAGCATATTTGTGAACTTCCAATCGTCTGCACGTAATATAATATAGTCACGTGGTAGGAACAAGAAGGTAGGTTCTATCCTGATCGATGACTTCCAGGTTCACACAGCCTTAAATGGATACCGGATTTTTTTTTTTTTTCTGAGAAAGATAAGGGGCACAGGCGTAATACTGACATTACTTTAAACATAACGTGTTAAATCAATTCGCCGAGGACGTTGCAATCACAAACCATTTTAGACTGCCACCACGAAGAGGACATTGATGTGCTGGGTTAAAGCTAATACAAGTAAGTATACCCCAGGGTAGAGACAGTAGATTCGACCAGAAGTGTTGCGTAGAGTCATCATCGCGAGCCGTCTCCGCATCGAAGGTTGGCTACCATAGAGTGCCTTTACATTATGTCTCTTGCTTTGATGGTGCAGATTGTCATAGGTTGACTTATCTATCTTTTGATGTTACTCGTCCATGTTAGTCTTGGTTTGCTTCTGCCTCTTTTACCTTGTATTTTCCTTCAAATATTACTTTTATTAGGCTGTTGTGTCTTTGTCTTTAACATGCCCCGAAAATTTCATTTGTTTTGTTCCAATTGTGTTTAGTAGTTCTCTTTTCATTTTTAGTTGTTTTAAAACTTCATCGTTTGTTTTCTTTTCTTTCCTTCCAATTCCACCTATTCTTCTATAAATCCACACTTCAAAGGCTTCAATTTTCTGTTCTGTTTTTCTTGTCTAATGCCCATGTTTCTGCATCATACAGGAATATTGAGAAGATGTGACATTTTGTTATTCTTATTTTTTTTGCGTAAAGTAAGTGTAGTTATTTTGTGCCGAGTATATGTTTTAAGCTTTATGTCTACTTCTGATGATCAGATTGTCTCCCGCTGCGAAGCTCTGTGTAAAGAGTTTCACATTACTGATTTAGTAGTGTTGGTTAAATCATTTCTTATCTCATTCTTCTTGTCTCATTTACAGTATTCCTTATATTTGTAACTTTGGCAATATATTTATCTTCATTTTAATTTTGCTGGCTGAAATCGGATGCACTGGGCCGCCACTGGCGCAGAACACAGTGCAACGTTTTAACAGGCATTCAAGCAGAGTGGATCTAACACTCTAATTGACTTTAATTATGATGTCAATTCACTTAAACAGACAGCTGTCTTCATGTGAGAGTCTGGAATCCTACTCTGATTGAGTCCTGATCGCAGAGAGAGAGAGAGAGAGAGAGAGAGAGAGAGAGAGAGAGATATTTTACTTTATGGAGACATGGCACCTGACCGCAACAGAGCTGGAAGCTGTGAGCGACCCGCTGATGGTTTGCGTCAAGATCGACGAAACAAAACCATCCAGATCTTACTTCACCTCTTCGCTGTGCCTCTAGAAAAAGACGAACCAGTCGAGTCTGGCCAAACAAGTAGGGGTTGAAGAGGAAAGGCAACCCGGTAATAAAAAATACCGTCCTGAATTTAGATCTGTTGGGCCGAAGGGCGCAAATATCACAGGTCAGCTAGGAACATCAACGCCTCTACGTCTATTTCATCATCATCAAGTACCGGGCCTGCTGGCGTAGGTGATCATGTCTCTCCACAACTTTCGATCTCGACAGCCATTTATCATTTCTGTTGTTGACCTTCTGCCAAGCCAATCTCGCTGTCTGTTATTTTTTCTCGTTGCTTCCCTCTATCTCTTCGTCCCTCAATTTTTCCAGTTGTTACAATATATTCCAGTTGTTCTCTTCTCATTACATGGCCAAAAAAATTATGATTGTTTCTTCCTAATATTGGAAATTAGCTCTCTTTTTGCTTTGACCTCTCTCAGAACATCTTCATTACTCTGCTTAGCTGTCCATGGTACTCTCAACATTCTTCTGTAAAACCATATTTCTACAGACTCCAGTGATTTTCTTGTCTGTTGTCCATGATTCGCATCCATATGTTCATATACGTCCATATACATCCATTTAATGACCTTTTAAATACAGATGACGACAATTATAATCAATTCATCTAGTAATCACCGGGTGAAATGTCGGGAAGAAAGAAAGAATATATTTTAGTTTACTTACTTTTAGCTTAAAGAAATTAGAATATCCTCTGCTGTATATTATCTCCTTAAATATTAATCTGAAAAATAAAAAAAATTAGTTGGTTTCTATTCCAACCCACTTTTTCTTCAAAACATAAACTGACAAATTTGGAAATGTCAATAATTAGTGTTCTTGAGAGGGTATTGCTGTTTATTTGTTTCCAAAATTCATTTTGATTCATTAACATTGATGATTTTTAATAAAACAGTTATTTCAAAGTTCACATTATCCATACCGAATCATTGAAACACACAGCTGCCTTCGTAAGATAGTCTGGAGTGCAAGTCTGAATGAGCCATGATAGCAGAAGAAGAAAAATAAGAATATATCCATACATCTTTTCATGGGAAGCGCCATAGCACTGCTATGTTGTATGTACTGCTTATTTAATTATTATTTACTGTGTGTTGAAATTTATGCAAACAATATTACAATAGTATGTGCCATGTGTACGAGTAGGTTTCGCCAATCCTTGTGGTCACATTTTCCAAACCCTAATCCGGGACAGGGATCATATGAGGTCTACACACAAAGGGAACTCCTAAAAAAAACATCAAAAAGAAACAATCAACATTTTTCGGGCACATCATGAGAAGAGGTAAGTTAGAATACTTGGTTACAACTGGCAAAATACTGGGAGATCGCGGACGACAAAGTGATAAGAAACTATATAGATAGGGTGGTTTCATGTATAACAACATTTGAGACTGTGCTAAGACAGGACTTAGAAGAGAAGAGACTCATGAAAAAGGATGGTAAACCCTGTGGATCAGCGAGCCTGACCTGTTCATTATGTGACCGCGTGTGTTTGTCAAACATGGTAGAATTAGCCACGAGAGAAGCTGTTCGGCAAAAACAATACCTAAAAAAAACACGCAATAGTCTCCACTAGACAGTCTGACAAGACGAAAAGGGCCATATATATATTCATGGCACGGAAAACAGTCAACAACTGAATTGAAACGATGCACTGTTAATAGACGATTCTAGAAGGCCATTATCGCCTACTGCAACCGGTATGATGATGATGATGATCTCGAAAAAGCTGCACGTCTGATCACATTAATAGGCCTTTTTTTGTTTCAGTCTTTGTGTTAGGACCACCCATACCTAGCAATGCGATGTCTTTCCAGATAGGACAAAACGCACTCTTCGTAGCATTGCGGGGTGAGTTTAGAAAGCTGTTTATTTATTATTAATTGTACTTGTGTACTGTTTAAGTATTGAACATATTATAACCAGTGATGGAAAATGTAAACATGAACTACACAAAATAATAGGAATGGCGTAAAGTAATTTTAATTTCATGAAAAATATACTAACATCAAAACAAATAACACCAGGGATAAAACTCAGAAAAGCAAAATGTTATATCTTCTCAACATTCCTATATGGTACAGAAACATGGACATTAGACATTAAAACAGAACCGACAATGTAAGCCTTTGAAATGTGGATTTATAGAAGAATAGGAAGAATTGGATTGAAAGAAAATAAAAACAAACGATTTTGAACTGGCTGTTACAAATGTTTTGGTCACTTAATGGGGTGTCCCTAGATCCTCCTGTTAAATAACAACATATAATATTGTGGTGATCTTAGCTGTTGCCTATTCATTACCCACAGTGTTGCATTATTTAGTTGGAAACAAATAATAATAAATGAATATTTTTATGAAGGGGGAGCCGCGATAGCTCAGTGGTTAGTGAACTGGACTACAAAGGACAAGGGGTAGGTTTCGATCCCAACCGACGGCTTCCGGGTTCACCCAGCCTTTAATGGGTACCTGATTTTTTTCCTGGAAAGTGAAGCGGCACGGGCGTAATACCGACCACATTACCCCAAAAATAATGTGCCGAAGGTCTGTAAAATATATGGTCACTAACACCATATTTCCCTATACGCCACTTGTGCGTGACGGGGGTACTTTACTTTTTTTTATTATTATTATTATTATGAAGGAAACTTCCGAGGCGATAGATCAGCGAATCATTTCAGGGGAAAAAAATATGTTTACAGCACTAGTTGACATATCGTTGTCTATTGTATGGGTTGCTATCTTTATACGGCTTTGGTCCAGTCTTTAGAGTTAATCAGATTTCTTGGGCAGCTTTTTACCAGAATTCCATATAAATTCCTACGCAATGATGTATCTGTTTTGTTCTTTCCTTAATTCTTGTGTGTGATTAGGAACTCTGCTTCATATTTCATATTCAATGTTATTGAACAGTAATATATTTAACGTGGATTTTATTTTTCTTGTATTTTGCATTTAATAAATATACCGCCTCTGCTTTATATTCCTCTAGGCTGAACATTCCGTATAATGTAGGCATGTATACATCGTCGTAGAGAGTGAGATTTTCTATGATTACAAGATTTAAAAAGGGGGGGGGGGAGGGGGTATGATATTTTAATCTGAAAAAGAATGACTTCGTAAAAACAAAAAAACAAAAAGAAAAAAGCAGGACGTTATAATATAACGTTTATTTTCGATCCTTATTCAATATGGTGAATGCCTGGCCGTATATACCTTAAAGCAGGATGTTTGACGAAATCCTAGCGTTTGGTAACGCATCAGTTGTCAGCTGCAAGAATTGCAAGGCGAAGCTAATATTGATAAAGTCTCACTACACTTGGTATCTAGGTCAATTTGAAAAAAATGCGAGTTCAATGTGTTCACTTGTTGCTTAATCTTGCTGGACTTTAAGGATATATTATTAGGAGGCGTAGCCTGACAGCAGTACCAGACTGGGAGTTGTCAGCGACCCACAGCTGATGGCTTAAGCCAGGCCCAGTGAACCATAACCATATCATCATCATCATCATCATCAAGTACCAGGCTTGCTGGCGTAGGTGATCATGTCTCTCCACAACTTTCGATCTCGGCAGCTATTTATCATTTCTGTTGTTGACCTTCTGCCAAGCCATTCTCTTAAGCTGTCTGTTATTTTTTCTCGTTGCTTCCCCCTGTCTCTTCGTCCCTCAATTTTTCCAGTTGTTACAATATATTCCAGTTGTTCCCTTCTCATTACATGGCAAAAAAATGATGATTGTCTCTTCCTAACATTGGAAATTAGCTCTCTTTTTGCTTTGACCTCTCAGAACATTTTCATTACTCTTCTTAGCTGTCCATGGTACTCTCAACATTCTTCTGTAAAACCACATTTCTACAGACTCCAGTGATTTTCTTTGTCTGTTGTCATATTGTCCATGATTCCCATCCATATGTTAAGACTGGCTCCACGTAACATTTAAGAACTCTTTTTCTTGTTTCTATTGTCAAAAATGGATTCAAAACCATATAGACCCAATAATAATAAATGAATATTATTCTAGAAGGAAACTTCCGAGGCAATAGTCTGCGGAATCAATTCAGAGGAAGAGGTATGTTTACAGCACTCGGAAAAAATGACAAATAATCAAGAACAGAAAAAAAAGAACAGCTAACTAAAACATTAGCTGAGTGGCAGTGTTCCTTAGCGTTTGGCTTTTCGTGGCAAGGCGTTGTGTCACTGAGTACGGGTTCGATCCTGCTTCGGTCCATATATTGTTCTTTGTTTTGTTTTCTGTTGTTGATTATTTGTCATTTTTTTCCCAGTGCTGTAAACATAGCTCTTCCTCTGAATTGATTCCCATATAGACCCAGCTTCACCTCTCCGTGGTACATCCAGAAACAGACTAACCTGTCTAGACTGGCCAAACGAGTAGGGATCGAAGAGGCAAGACAACCCGGTACTCAAAAATAACATGTTGAAGTCGGATATGTTGGGCTGAAATATCACTGTTATACTGTAAACCACAACACAACGTATACACGCTACTTAACGTCCTTTTGAAGGCGAATGATGGAGAGGTGTATTCATTTAGTCCTAGGGCGACCACAAGCAACCAACCAATCTATTATAACTGCTTTATGTTTTTTTTCTTTTTGAAAGACATCCGCTGTTCAGGTTCCCCACCAGTACGCCACTGTGTATAAACGTGACAGTCCGTCTGAAAGTGGTGTTCTATTTTATTTATTGTCCAACTTCTTAGTTGTAAATGTATCTTGAATTTCTACTAGCGCATTTATTGCGTTCATTATCTGGTATGTTATATGCAACACATTATGTCAGACTCATTACTGTAATGATTACAAGGTTCATTACCTGGTATGTTATATGCAACACATTATGTCAGACTCATTATTTGAATTATAAGCTTCACAATCTGGTATGCTACACGTAACACATTATGTCAGACTCATTACTGTAATGATTACAAGGTTCATTACCTGTATGCTAAACGTAATACATTATGTCAGACTCATTAATGTAATGATTCTGGGAAAGTAAAGTAAAGCGTAATACCGACCACATTACCCCAAAAATCATGTGCTGAAGGTCTGTAAAAATTATGGTCACTAACACCATATTACCTATACGCCACTTGGCGTGACGGTGGTACTTTACTTTTTTTTTTCTTTTATATAGACGTGTACAGTTGCACACAAATGGCACAAGGATAGAATCATTGAAATAATAAAATAATCCACAAACATCAGAGCTATATCTCAGGTATGAAGCGGTCAAGACAATAGACAGTGTAGTTGCTTGATTTTTTTTACTACTTTGTGTTTATTTTTCATGTTCTCAACAGCTTTAATTCGGGGCCCCGCATGATATTTTATTATTGTTTGTGTTTATCTCTATACTCTATATTACTGAGTATACACTAGTTATAATACTATAACTATACCATATGACTATGCTCTAGTTTCTGTTGATCTATCCTGTATGTTAACTCTCTCTCTCTCTCGCAAGCCCTGAAATTTGCTTCAATTTATGTCATAATTACCTTCTTAATAATTAAAAAAAAACCCAACAGAATGAAGATATAGAAGACTTGATTTAACAGCCCGAGTCTATCCGTGTGATGTTGTTGGCCTATATAGTTTATTGAGTTATTTGGACCGTGACCGCTTGCCTGTTTTGTCTTATTTGTTGACAAGTTCACAAGAGATTGGGTTCATGACGTCACAGGATTCACCGGTTGTGATAAATATTTTGAAATATAAATTAACACGCACATAATATAAAGTTAGCAAGCATGTTAAAGATTTTCAAATAAACAATGCAATAAATGAAGTCATTTAAAAAGTGAAAAGATAAATATTATATTGAAGATAATATACATTGGACGAGTGTTTATTAAAAATGACATAATTGGATAACGCTGTAAGAATACAAGTACGGTGGCCGAGTGGTTAAGGCGTTGGACTTAAGATCCAATGGAATTATTTCCGCGTGGGTTCGAACCCCACCCGTACTAGAATTTTTTTTTTTCTTTATGTTCTAACATAATATTGTACTATTCATATTTAGATAATTATCTATATACTGATTTTAAACGCTAATTTTTTTATTCGTTCTAATTTTTGGCAATAAAAAGGAATTATAATTATATATATTTATATATAATTATATTTTTTTTGCTTAAAAGATCAATAAAGCGAGTCCATGCAACTAAAAGCAACTTACATTTGAGAACAAGGTTGTTTAAAAATAGCTCGTCCTTCACCCCTAAATAGACGTTAAATGGGCCCAGACACTTTGTGTTGTTATTTACGCCCATTATGGGGAGCTGCGATATTTTGCATTTTTCGTGTCAAGATATGACATTTTTGAGTACCACATTGTCTTCCCATCATTCTCTATCCCTTCTCACCGGGTCAGACTAGTTTCACTCTTAGCAAGATAACAATAAGATTATATAATTAAGTATTCATTGCCGATAAATAAGTATTCATTGCCGATAAATAAGTATTCATTGCCGATAAATAAGTATCCATTGCCGATAATTAAGTATTCATTGCCGATAAATAAGTATTCATTTCCGATAAATAAGTATTCATTGCCGATAAATAAGTATTCATTGCCGATAAATAAGTATTCATTGCCGATAAATAAGTATCCATTGCCGATAAATAAGTATTCATTGCCGATGATTAAGAATTCATTGCCGATAAATAAGTATTCATTGCCGATAAATAAGTATTCATTGCCGATAAATAAGTATTAATTTTTCTATACGAAGACAGCACATAAGGCGGAAGTTATATTTCTCCACTGTTGACGATATACTGATGCTTTTGGTTGTTTCTTAGTCCCATAGTTGAGCCTTTCCTAGCAATTGTTTTGCATGCAATTCTGTTTATCTTTTAGCAGATGGTTTCCACATGAATGCCTGACTGGGAAGTCTTTCTTCATTCATTCTCAGCACATAAACGATTTATTCCCATCTTTTTTCTTATAAAGCTCGCCGCGTATTTTTTGTTTCGATTCGTATCTTATCTGCTTCATTTTTAAATGCATTCTTTCCCGCTTATGTTTGTGATCTTACGAAAATATTTGTTTTCAAAGGCATTTCTCTCTGCGATCAGTACTCAATCAGAGTAGGATTCCAGACTCTCACATGAAGACAGCTATCTGTTTAAGTGAATTGATCGACCCCACAGACACAGCATAGGGAGCCGCGATAGCTCAGTGGTTAGTGAACTTGACTACAAAGGACAATGGGGTAAGGTTCGATCCCAACCGACGGCTTCCGGGTTCATCCAGCCTTAAAATGGGTACCGGATTTTTTTCTGGGAAAGTAAAGCAGCACGGGCGTAATACTGACCACATTACCCCAAAAATCATGTGCTGAAAGTCTGTAAAATTTAGGGTCACTAACACCATATTTCCCTTTACGCCACTTGGCGTGACGGGGGTACTTTACTTTTACTTACAGACAGAACATCATTATAATTAGAGTCTGTTAGATCCACCCTGATTGAATACCTGTTAAAACGTTGCACTGTGTTCTGCGCCAGTGGCCCAGTGCATCCGATTTCAGCCAGCATTTTATTCAGGTTTGCTTTCCTTAGCCTTTGATTGTCCCCAATCTTCCTGCAAGGTAGCAGATTGTCTTTTCTGTAGGGGGATTCTGCCCTTAGATGGTCGGCCCTCCCAGGTTTAAGAGCACCATCTGCCCGAGTCACTAGATGTGACTTACACTGCCATGCACACAACGATATGAGGCATGACTAACACTGCCACACACCAAAATATGAGATATGACTAACACAGACATACTCTTAAATATGAGATATGACTAACACAGATACACACACTAAGATATGAGATATGAACAAACACACAAGGATATGAGACATGACTAACAAAAACAACATGAACTCATAAAAATAGGAGATGTGACTAACATAGACATACACACACAAAGGTATGAGATGTGACTAACATAGACATGCACACAACGATATGAGATATGACTAACACGGACATGCACGCACAAAGATATGACACATGACTAACACAGATACACACTAAGATATGAGATATGACTAAACACAGACACACACAAACAAACCTATTGTTATTTGGTTATGGAAGGTCCCGGTATCAATGCAAACGAATTAAAATCCATAATTGCTCAACCGCCCGTGCCAGCGTAATCATCCGAATTAATATCTTATCTCCCAAACAAAGAAAGGTAACTGTAGTCCCCATCGTAGCAGTCTCAGCACACGCCAAAAGACATAAGGAGAAACCGCACAGAAAGTGAACACAGCCAACTGTTCCCTGTCATACGATATCATCATTCATCGTAAACAATTGGAATATCGAAACATGATCAAAACGGATAAGACACACAGCTCACGGTGTGCACAGAGCACTTAACTAAGTAGCTCCTGCAACGAGCCGGCCTTGGAATATGAGGAAACTGCAACAAGGAACACTTTTCATGCATAGCCTTCAATTGTTCCCGCCACCTATCCACAATATACCGGAAGTTCACGTCCTTTGAAAATGATGATCGTTGTATTTTTTTAAAAAAATGTATAGCGCTTGATGATCTTAGGCCATCGTTGTTGACTCCAATTCCGAACATTTAGACACACAAAGGCATTTAATTTATTATTTAAAGTCTGCGTGGATGTCCAACGTTCATATTTATAAGTTAGCATTGTATCACTCAGTAGCTGAACAGTTTAAGTTTTGTTCGTTTACTGAGAACATTTCATTTCCAGATGTTCGTGTGTATGTTGAAAACATTTGATGTTAGTGTGATGTGTGTCAAGATTTCTGATGTAATGTCTCCATCTCTGGACATTTTTCTGCCTAGGTAGGTACAATTTCTAACTTTTTTTTTGTAAAATGTCATTGTTAATTATTGTATCAGAGGCCTTGTTGGTAATATTCAAGACTTTCGTTTTGGTCGTGTTGATCTCGTGGTCTATTTGACAAGATATATTGTGGAGTCATTCTATCTTTTCTTGTGCATCAGCGTGTTTAGATATCAAAAGTGTCAAGTCGTCTGCAAAGTCGAGATCTTCTAGTAGTTTATTATCAATGCACTTAATGCCTATTTGGCTGTCTTAAGTATAATTAATAAAACGTCTTCACACTATCTTTACGTAGATGTGCCTAATTTTAGTTTAAAGCAAACTGTTCTATTTTTAACTTTCAGACTTCAACGTGACAAATTTGAGTAAAAACAAATCATAATAAATGAACATTGTTATCAACGGAATCTTTGAGTACGGGGTTGTTCTAAATCTCGATGTATGCTCATTTAACAGGACTAGACTTTTTTGTCTATTTCTAGGGGCACCGCGAAGAGGTGGAGTAAGATCTGGAGAGCTCTGGTTCACCGATTCTGGTGCAAGATATTAAATTGAGTTATTTACGGGTCATCATCATTGCACTCCGAACATGGGTGCCAGATCCCCTCCTTAGCAAGTCCCTCAGCGTCCAGCGACTGACGACTCCAGTTCTGTGTTGGTTGATAAGTCTTCTTACACGCCCACTAGGTTTCTCGTTTCTGGTTGTGTCCATCTTAACTCCCACCACTTTCATCCGAAGGAGTGAAGTCCTGTGCTCTTCCCACATCTCGGAGAGCATTGATGACGTTTGTCCGATCCATTGGTGGATCGTCTTCAACGACAGCACATCTAGCCAACCTGTCCGCTCTTTCATTTCCCCGTACTCCCGTATTTCCATGTACGTAGACAAAGGTGACCATACGTATTTTTTATTTCTGCAATGACTCTACCCATTGCCTGCGTACAAAGCCCGCCTCCACTTTTCTTATCATGTCGTCGAAAACTCAGTATGCAGGCCTGGGTGTAGTCTTGTGACTCAAAGATATGAGGTACTCATTATAACATAGGATACTCATTGTAACATAAGATACTTATTATAACATAAGATACTCATTGTAATATAAGATACTCATTGTAACATAAGATACTCATTATAACATAAGATGCTCATTATATATGTGTCGCTGATATTTAAATATTGTTAAAAAGAACAACAAATATAAATAAAAGTTTAAAATACGTAAATAACTTTCCCGGGGACAAAGGCGTATAACAGGGCTGAAAACTATTAGAGATCCATAACTGATGGATGATCTCCTGCGTCTGGTCGTAGGATCGGCGAACAAGAGTTATCCAGATCCCAGTTAACATCTTTGAGGTTCATTTTAACAGACTAACCTGTCTCGTCTGGTAAAGAGAGGAAGGACAGAAGGGGAAGGCAACTCGGTACTCAAAAACGTTAGGTTGAAGTCGAATATTTGGCCGAAAGGCACAAATGTCACATTTTACTGCAAAACATAGCACAACGCATCTACGCCTACGTTAACGTCCTTTCAAGAGAGGATGATGAAAATGACTAGTCGGATGAACTCCAGAAAGAATAAACAAAGAAATGACTCTCTCTAAATTATGGCAAGTCTTTCGCTCTCGCACATTTTATCATATCACACACAAAAATTCGAGTTTGTACAGAATGTCCGAAAAAGAATGTATCTTTTTAAATTATTTATTGCCGGCTACCCTGATATAATATGATGATCCTTTATATACTAAAGGCAATTTTACAAGAGATTTTTTTAAAAAATCCCGAGTTACAATGATTCAGTATGGACGCCCTTCGTGACACGACAGATATGTAGTCGATATTCTATTTCCTCCCACACTCGACGAGTATTCTACTTCACGACCAGGAAATGATAAGGCAGATACATTAGCTAAGAGAGGGTCCAGACAGACACAGATAAATACCTCCATCACACTAGACACAGCCAAACAAGTCATAAACTCCAACAGTAGGGAGGAGTGGCTGAATGGATGGGCATTAGGGAAAACAGGGAGAGAGCTTTTCAAATATATGGCAAGACCAAATCCACAAGACAACATCAACAACCTAACAAGAAGAGACCAAACCACCATCTTCAGACTGAGAACAGGACATGTTATGCTGAATAACCATATTAATAGAATACAACAAAAAACCATACCCCAGTATGTGCACTCTGTAATCACCCACAAGAAACTGTAGAACATCACCTGTTTCAATGTCCAGACTCACTGACATCAGAACAACACTACTTCCACAAAGACCCTCCAAATGGAACACTCTGTACAGAACTACAGCAGAACTTAAAAATACCTGCAGATACTACTACATGGCATTGGACCGAAGGGCATCAGCTCAAAGGTTGCTGGATCCATAACAACATTCTACATCACAATATGATTTTCGATATTTTGTGGGCACTTGGAAAAAATATGTGTGTATGCGTGCGACTGGTATCTCATTTTAAACTTTTATGTTTCAGTTGCAATCGGTGCTTCTTACAAGTCCCTGCACACACATTGGTCGTCTGGAAAAAAAATAAAGGAAAGGGTACATTATTTTTTGGACACTCTGTATATTGTGTATACATGAAAATATTCAATCGTCTATCTGTAAACGCACACTGGTGATTATTAGCGCCTATGTCGACGTTCTGCCTTGGAAGTAAAGCATCAACAGCTGAGTTTGTAAACAACGGGAGAGACAAAGAATTGTGGTGAAACGTGATGGCTAACACAAGCATGACTGACTAACGGTCTCCAGATGGTTCTATCATTGTAAACAGCGAGAGAGACAAAGAATTGTGGTGAAACGTGATGGCTAACACAAGCATGACTGACTAACGGTCTCCAGATGGTTCTGTTATTCTTTTTCTTTTTTCCTTCCTCATTTTCCTTTTAGTATCGACCGGAGATGTAATTTGCAGTCGTTTGCTCTTCTGTTGGCTTCTGCTGTTATTGTGTTCCCTAGTCATCATCATTGATGTTGTTTCCGCACCGAAGGTTGGCTACCACGGAGCGCCATTCCGCTCTGTTTCTTGCATTGATAATGAAGGTTGTCATAGGCTGACTTGTCCATTTTTGTATGTTACTCGTCGTAGATCTTTTTTTTTTTTTTTTTTTTTTTTTTGACACAAGTTAAAATTTGTTTCCGTGGTTTTCTTTGAAATAGTGCGTAATGAGCTCCGATCTCTTTCACGATGGTCAGCCATATTCGTCTTTCGTGCCCTAAATATGCCTCGTGTACACACAATTTGCTGTTTTCGCTTTCTGAGCCGTTGATCATTTCTGATTCTTCAGCCCCATCTACCGACACAGACTTTGTACATTCGGGATGAACATTCCCGCTAGGCGCCATTATTGTCAAAATAGATGTTTGCCTGTCGAACCGCTAACACAGGTCGGCCTATCGATGATAGGCAAAAACGTCGACACAAGAAGATTAAATATCCCATTGAAATATCGATAAAGTTCACAGTCCATCCGCTCGTCGTTTTCTAGTGTATTCCATAAATTAATCTTTTCCGTGGTAGACCATTGAGTCTGGTATTCTTGTAACGCTTATTAAAAGGCTCATTGAGTTTTGGTCTTTATCTTATCACGCGGTGAAACCACTTTATGTGTTGTTTTTGGCGTGCCCGTTCTAGTTGGTAGGTGAGTCTTGCTCTCTGTATTGTGCTTTTCATGCTTCAATGAAAGACCAAATAATAGTTAACTCTGGTCTACAGTCAGCTCATGTCATTGAGTATTTAAAAAATACCTTTCCTTTCCTTGAGCCGCAATAGCTCAGTGGTTAGTGAACTGGACTACAAAGGACAAGAGGTAGGGTTCGATCTCAGGTACGGTTCGATGTGCTCTGAGGCCACAGTGATGATCTGTTCTGAGTCTCAATATCTTTATGTGCTCGTGTCTGCTGTCATGACATCAATAACTGTAAAACATCTAGTTTATACATTAATGGGCACACCCTTCGCCACAAACACGGTTATGCTTCACTTTTCTTTCATTAAAGCAATGAAAACATTGAAAATGACTAACAAAACATTTTCAACATCTTCTATTTATCTTCCTGATTTATTTTTCCCTAATCAAGAATAGTGTGATAAATCAGTCATTAGTGAACTGGATTACAAGGCCTAGAGGGATTCGATTCTGATCGACAGCTTCCGAGTTCACCCAGCCTTAAATGGGTACCATATTTTTTCTGGGAAAGTCCTACCACATTACCCCAAAAATCATGTGGCGAAAGCCTATTAAAATCATGGTTACTAACATCATATTCCCTACATGCCACCTGGCGTGACGGGACTCTTTACTTACACCATATTCCCTATACACCACTAGGCGTGACAGGACTCTTTACTTACACCATATTCCCTATACACCACTAGGCGTGACGGGACTCTTTACTTACACCATATTCCCTATACACCACTAGGCGTGACGGGACTCTTTACTTACACCATATTCCCTATACACCACTAGGCGTGACGGGACTCTTTACTTACTAAGAACAGCAAGTGTAAGTTATCAACTAAGTCCATAAATATACATACTCAAGCATGGCATGCACAAAGCACATTTGTCTACACAAACCATCATCCAAACAACAAACACAAACTGTTTACATTTGTTCATACATATATTTTATTGCATGTTTGTATATTTCATGGAAGAGAGTTTGAGTTGACCATATGGTGTAAAAATGTTTGTTAATCAACATAAAACAAAAATTCATGACAATCATGCCTTCCATATTCTTTAGAGGGCAACCTGAATCCCAGATCATAAAAGGTGTACAAATGGAAAAATACTGAACACATCAATTTTTTTTAAAAAAAAAAAAAAAGGTAAACATTATATAAGTTTTGAGGAAGATCTGACTGGACATGGCATTATCTGATATCTTTCAAATATCCCCGTTTTGTTGTGTTTAAATGAGTGCTAAATTGAAAACACCTTTTTTTAATAAAAACATTATCCAATAAATTCATGATTAAATAATAATGAAAAATGCAGAGCTATGGCAGAAGCAAAAGACTTGACTATCAAATAATTCATTCAGTATGGTTTCATAAGCAGAGACGGTTTCACTGTTTATCTGGACTCATGATGATCAGTAGACCTCTTTCAATACCATAAAATTATGCTCAAATGGACACTGGATTACAAAAAAAATCCATAATTTATAAGAAAACTTGTTTTAATTAATTTAAAATATTGAAGAAAAAAAAATTGGAGCTATTGCACTTAAATATAAAAATACTTAAATATTGAAAAGTGCCTTCCAAAAATGTTTTTGTCGATTAACAGGGTGTTTTCTTTGTTGTTGTTGCCTTGGGTGGAGTTGGGGGGGGCATTGTGTTTGCCTACTTCTTCGCACAGCATAGTTCATTCAACCTCAGACTAGTTCCTCTAGGCTATATTAGATACATTAAAAACCAATAGTGAAAACAATGAGTACAAATAAGGGCTGTTTTCTTCTGACCTTAACTTGATCTCTCTCTCTCTCTCTGTGTAATGTAATGTAATTTCCTAGTTTAGTGTCTTTCTGCTGGGAGTAAAGTCCCCTTGCACTTTATTTGGTAACTCTCTAATCTGTCATTAGAAGGCCCCAGGGTTAGGTTTAGGAATACCCAAAACCTAAACCTTGTTGAAAAAATAAAATAAAATGCGCAAAACTAGAAGCAGTTGATGCATTCAATTATGTGTGATCAGGGGATATATATATATATATATATATATTAGCTATAGAAGTACTAACTATGTGAAATCTCTGGGGAAAAAAGAAAAACTAAAATATGTGAGTCCTTTAGGTCCATGTCTGATTCTGACATTGAAGGAAGAAAATGGATTTGGCCTTTAGCTGTTTCAGGATGTTGCTGATCTATCGCTTATCAATGACTCACAATTTCAAAATGTATTAAAATGCTAATCTATTGTAGTACTCCTCTTGAGAACAGAAAAATCTAAAAAGTAAGAAATATTAAGAAATACCTACGAGCAATAAATCAGACTGCAAATTGAGATCTCTCATTAGTGTTGAACAATGAATGTAGGTAGGATTGTTGATAGTTGTGGACAATGCTTGATATATATATATATATATATATGTGTGTGTGGTTCCATATGGATCATGGTTATATTTATAGTGGTTTCAACTGTAGGTTTGTATGAATTGATTGGCTTGCTCATTATAAGTATAACCACTTTCATAATTCTGCATATATTTTATTTTGGTAGCATTTCATGTGGAGTTTAAATTTACAACAAAAAAAAAAAAATGTTGAAAGTCACACAGATGCTTGTTTCTTGTTAAAAATTGGACTGTATGACATACAAATCATGTGTTTTGTAAAAGAATAATTTACAAAAATTACGGGAATCCCGTACCATATGGAAGGCATGTAATTATAACATTTACAGTATTTGTTATAAACTGTTTTTAAAAAATGAAACAGCAAGAAATACAAGAACAGTAAATGTTATTTTTTGTGGAGTGTAAGCCCATCAATGTACATAATTTAGTAACAACTTATTCCATACACTCACCCTAACTGATATTCCCATTAATATGTGTATAGTGTATGAGGTATACCAAGATAAAACTTGATATGGCATGATCATGACATAATCAACTGCATGAAAACAACTACATATATCACACTAACTTAATTGAAGAACAGTTATAACACATTTCATCATTTAGAAAAAAATTAACAAAAATAACAAACATACAACAAACCAAGCATTACAGCACATGTTTGCATCTTTTATGACATTAGCATCTTTTATATAACATTGGCAACTTTTATGAAAATATGAAATGCTAATATTCTATTTCATATGACACAATGGCACACCTAATGAACTATATAGCACAATGTCTGTCCTGACATCTCATACAGCAGCATATCTTATATAACATGTCTCCTCTGACATGGCATAGGTCATTCAGGAATTGTACACAAATCACATAATAACACAAACACTGCAGCAAAGTTTTTACCTGACATCTCATACAACATGTATCTCATTTGATATAAGATCAGAGAAGCGCAGAAAAAAATAAAATAATTACAAAAATGTACACACAAAAAAAAAACAAAACAAAAAAAACCCAACACTACAGCAATGACCATGCTTTAATACAAAGTTTGCTTAGTATGACATGACCAAAAAGAGTTAGTGCCCCTCACACAACCTATAGTTATTGGTATTTATTGCACAGTGATATTGAAAGATCAGGGGGAACTACTGAGATTTGTGTTGTTAAAATGAAGGAGGCAAGCAAAATATTATTTATATATACAAAGTCCTTCGAACCTTATCTTTTAGTAATATTTTTAGTATACAATAACTTAAAAGTAAAATAAAGTAAACAAAATACTGTTGACAAGATCTATAAATACAAACAATAATATATAAAATAAAAAAAAAAGAAGCCACCTTTTGTCAAATACAGGGGTTATTCAGTGGGAAACTGAATCAGCTAAATTGTGTGTATAATTGATATTATTTTGTGTCTAGTATGTGCAGGCATTGACTTTGAACTGTCAATAGATGCCATTGGCAAACAGGAAACAGTTAGACAAGATGGCAACTCCTTTGCAACAGTGCACCATGCAAGCACAGCAGCCTAGTTGGGAACACCACTCGACTGGGCTACCGACATTCAGACAACCCGTGTTCGATTTCTGCTTGAAGCAGTGTGAATTGCACTCATGGTTGGAAAAAAATACCCCCACCTTCAACCCAGCCGCTGGCAGAAATGGGTGCCAAGGTAGTACTCTTGGAAGGTGAGGAATGCCGCCTCGCATCGTGAGTTTCGATGTTTGAAGCGACACTATTAAGAAGTCTCCGAATACTTCTGGATAGGCGGCCGACACATATGGGTAAAAACTGATGTGCTGAGACGCTGATTCAAGTCTCGTTCGTACTTTATCTTATTTACCATGCAAGAGCAGTGAAGTTTTATGAGATTTTTGTTTTGTGAAAGTGTGAAATCTGTAGCAACTCATCATCGGGTGAGAATTCTGTATGGTGTGATGTATGAGTGACAGAGACATGTAACAACAAAGGAAAATCATTAATTCAGACAGTTCAAGCAGCTCAAGAACGACAAATGATATAAACCACGACACCTTTTAGGTATCAATGAAAAGAGAAAAGAAGAAAGAAAAAGAAGATGTATGAGTCATACACAAGTGTATGAATGGACTGAGAAGTTCAAGAACATCATAACTAGGGTTGGGGGATTCCCCTTACCTAAATCCAAAATTCATGCCAGTCATGGAATACAACACTGCAGCCATGAAGAACATGATATGGTTATGGGAAAACTGGCACATCACATACAAGGAGGTGACATTGCTATTAGACATTCATGTTGGATCAGCACATCATGACGAGCTGATGTTCGATCTGAAAACCATACAAGAGTACCCAAGCAGTGGTGCAAAACTGCCTGTACATCCCCCCCCAAACAAATTTTTTTCTTGCATTAACTACATGCTCATCAAGTCCTGATATAAACACACTGAACTAGAGAGGGACCATGCTGTGACAGCATTAACTTAAGTATTTCAGTGTTTAAGGGACTGGTTGGTCTCAAGGCAAGCCGTCAGTCTCGAGACAGAGAGGTTATGAGTTCAAATCCTAACTGCACCAGTTCGGATTTTTATTTGTGATTTCTCTCTGCGACAACCAACCCTGGTCTCAGAAGTGAGGCTCAGTTTGAAATGTCAATAACTCATCAACGGAAAAAATATGAGTACCTCAAAAGACAGAGTTATCTGCCACATGTGGTGAGAGACCCCTGTGCCCATTTTTACCAGGGAAAAACAGATAACACACAAAAATTCAGTTCCTAGTCTCTAGGGACTTCACCAGAGGTGAAAGCTGGTGAATGCAAAAAAAAATTCACTGTTTATTGCATCACTGTCTCCATGACAACAGGGTTTTGTTGTCTACATTCTCTGTTTAAAGTAATGCAAACTGAAAAGGACATAGAGCACTCTGCTGGCATCCATATTCAATTTTCCTAGGGGTTCAATGTTCCCAAGTGGACAAATCTCTAGAAGAATGTTCTCAGCCCACACCATCCATGGTCGTCCTCTTTTGAGCCTGATCGCCTTTCTCCTGTCAATCTCAATGTGTAATAGATGATGTACATTAGTACTGACTCAGAGATGGACCTCAGGGGAATATCTATCGCCTTGCAAGGTGTGGCTTTTGTGTATCCAAGTATTGTACACATGGCCTCATTTTGTATTCATTACAGTCTTTCAAATATGTGTGGCTGAGAGTAAGAATCACCAGTGCATGCTCAATAAATGAAATGACCTGTCTTTGATATAAGACAAGAAGATGCTGTTCATAATCTGCTGCCACCATTACGCTCATCTTTGAGAGGCCTTTCCTAGATATTAACGAATGAGCTATGTGCTGGGTTAAAGCAAGACTGATTGAACTGTACTCCCACCCAGGTTCCTTAAAGTATGGTTCCTCACAACTTCTGAACCCATGTTCACTACAGGATTACCTCTGTCTCCAGTGCTTTTCAATGCTTACATTGTGAGAATAACAGGTCTGTGGGTCTAGGAAGGACACTGTCTTACACTGATCACGTTTTGATCTACTGCCAAGGTAGAGATAAGGCGCAGGTTGCTGGTGAACTCCAGACCAAATTTACTCGTTTGAGGAGATGGTGTTGTGAGACAGGAGCACTGGTGAACCTCGGAAAACCACTTGTGGCATGGTTCTCTCTAAACAACTGTATTGTCAACATGACAACACCAATTTGTGAAGACATATTTCTATTCCTAATGAAAATTAGTTCAATGACAATCAGTTTATAAATCAGGAATGTGATGAGTTAACATTATTGATCCAAGCTCAATCCTTTAATTTTGATAACTCAATGTGACTTCTCCCATGGTGATCTGTTTAGACTGACTGCAACCTTAACAGCACAGCTTATGATCAATACAAATTTTCTTATTTAGTAATCAGCTAATTACTGTGCATTTGAACTCATCACAGGTTCCCCGTAACTTGTCATACAGGGTTATTTCTGTGGGCCATATGTGTTTGTGTTCTAATAGTGTTGAGAGTGCTGCAGTCCTGTAGTATATGCTCAGGTTGTCTGAATGTCCGTAGTCACATACTGCAAAGTCACTAAGTCCTGTCTTGTGTAAGTGTGCTCTGAGGCTGCAATGACCTGTTCTGAATCTCAAAATCTTAATAATACAAACATTATGTTTCCCTCATTGCAAGATCAAGTTCACAAGATTAATGGCAACACAATCATATAAATAGTAGTGCGCAAACTTTTATGATGCTGTAAATAAATAATAAACACTTAACTTAACATACACCATATATATATATATATATATATATATATATATATATATATATATATATATATATATATATATATGATGCGTGTATGGTTAACGTTAATTTGTAAATACATATTTAAGTTATGTAAATTTATGGTAAACACAGTTCATGAAACAATGTAACAATTGAAAAGTAACAATGTGTAATTATTTGTTCGTAAGCATTTCATGTAATGAAAATACACAGAACTTAGATATGAATAACAAAATGAAGTGAAAACAACATGTAACAGACCTAAGAATTTCTAAACTTTACATACCGAGACAACATTAGAGTTGATGTAAAAAGTCTGGAAGGAAAGAATAAGACTGTGAAAAAAAGATAATTAGAATGTCAGAAATAGTAAAGTATTGATGGTGTTGCTAGAACCAAAAGAAATGGAGAATGTCGAATACATAGCACACAAATTGTGTGACAAATTTCACTTGTTTGCAATGGTCAAGGCCAGCAAAACACACATGCAATGAAAATGGATAAAAAAAAAAACAAGACTGGCATTATCATGGAGAACATAGGTGTAAAGAGAACTGAAAAGGCACAAGAGTGCATGGAAAAGAGAAATCATGAAAACATTCAAAGACACTGGTTTTGACTTGAAGGAAATAAAGAAAATGTCTCAAGAATAGGACAGTTTGAGAGATTTTGTACATGGCCTTCTAAAAAGTACAGCAAGGGTTTGATAAATTGGTTAAAGATTAGCAAGCAGTGGGAAACGGAGAAAAAGTTTGAATTAGATTTTAAAAAAAAAAGAAATAATTTCTGTGTTCTCTATCCTCCTGCGGCTTACAGTTATTGGAGAGAAACAGAACATTTTTAGTAAGATCTGTGGTTTGTTTCATATATAGTAGTTTATAAGATGCTTGATTTTTCACTTGAGATCTTCCATTCCCGTTTCTTGTGTGAAAATATTTATAAATACATGAAAAAAGAAAAGAATAGATCATGATACTGTACAAACAGGCAGTACTAGTTTCAATAACGTAAAACATGAGATGTGTGTATTAACGTACTGAAACAGAAGTAAACTAATGAAAAAAGTAACTGATACATTAGAAATTAAAAAATAAATGCTGAATACATACAAAATTAAAAAGTACAATATTTTTTGGATAGATAAATTGGCATGATGCAGTTGAAACCAGTTTACAGAGTGAAGATAAATAGGGTATCAATAAGCTTATTCAGAATAACTTGAATATGTTTTATAATTACAGTATCTTTCCTGGTTTTATACTTTTTGCAATGATCGAGTAGCTTAATATAATGACACTATTTGTAAAATTATTTTTCCTAGTGAATGAGACACACTTAACGACATACTATCAACAAAGCTTTTAATAGTTAATGATGTTAAGATGACCAATTATGGGGGAACCAGAGATGAATTTGAATCCATTATCCAGTTTGTGACCCATGTCGATTTGGATGTAACAAAAGTTAATTACTCTTGCAAAAAAGAACAGTTTCAGCGTAAGCCAAAACAGATACTGTAATAAATAAACCAGAACAATATACTTTTCTGTTAGTGTATCAAACAGTGCTGGAAGCATTTTTATATCAAGCAGGTATATCTTCTGAAATAGACGTTAACTGAATGCAAATGGAGAGAATAATTAAGAGAAAAATATTTACTAACAATAGCAATATAGCCAGAATTGTTTATATACTCATCTCTCAGGCAAAAAAGGAAAACATAAATTATCAGGACAATATTTTGCTAGCTAGAAAAAGGTCTCAAATGTTCCAGTTGAATCTCTAATGCAATCCTCTGCTCCATCACCTCTTGCAGTTCTTGATTTAGTTCACTATTCAGACGAGTCAACATTGTATTACGCTCTCTGTGAGTACGTAAAGCCATATGAATGTCTCTACTGTCCCGACTGCATTGTCTATGAAAAATAAAACAATTTATGAAAGTTTTGTATATAGTGAGAACAGCTAAAGAAAATCAAATAAATATTACAAAATATCTGTCAACAGTATACTATACTTCATAGGTATATATATATATGAACATATTCTTGCATAATTATTTAAATCTTCTTAAAATGTATACATATACGCCAATATACAAGCTCTATATTAACCCTAGTTTGAGTTATTGAGTTATTTGCAGGTCATCATCATTGCACTCCAAACATGTCCATAGGTGCTCAGATCCCCTCCTCAGCAATTCCCGCAGTGTCCAGCGACTGACGACTCCAGTTCTATGTTGGTTGATAAGTCTTCTTACACAGCCACTAAGTTTCTCATTTCTGGCTGTGCCCACCTTAACTCCCATTTCCATCATCCGAAGAAGTGACGTGGATCTGTATTTGTCGAAGTCCTGTGCTCTTCCCACTTTTTGGAGGGCATTGATGACGTCCGCCCGACCCATTGGTTGCCCGTACTCAACGACAGCGCAGCTAGACAACCTGTCCGCTCTTTCATTTCCCTGTATTCCCGCATGTCCAGGGACAAAGACAAAGGTGACCTTACGTATACTGGATTTCTGCAACGACTCTACCCATTGCATGCGTTCAGAGCCCGCCTCCACTTTTTTTATCATGCTCATCGAATCACTCAGTATACATGCGTGGTTGTAGTCTTGTGACTCTAACCATTTGAATGCCTTGGTCACTGCCATCACCTCCATTGTCATGCTACTCGTGGTCATGGCGTATGCACCACTGTTTTCCTTGGCTATTCTGCCTGCCGAGCGTGCTGTAAATGTCCATGCACTTCTTTCGTGTCGTCTTACAGATCCGTCTGTATAGATGACTACATCTTTCTCATCGGTGTTATCGCAGATGAGACCGTTGACCTCAGCATTAACCACGATCGGGTTCTGTTCCCTACTTTTCCTTTCGAGTGTGACAATACACGAGAAAGTCCCCTTGAAAGACGTAGGCACCGGTATCCACTCCTCACCAACGCTGATATTGGTAAGCCCACAGACCTGTTTGATTACATCTTCTGCTCAGCCCACCCATGATTTGCCTCTTTTTAAGATAACACTTAATTAAACCCTAGATTACGATACCATAGTAGAATTTACTGCATCAAAACACAAATTCCTCAAAATTTGACATTTTTCTGTGTTCAAACATTACACACACCCCCGTGTACCTTCCTAACTTCCGGTGATCCCTGAGTGCTTTAAGTTTCCATTACTGTTGAATTTTTTTTTTTTTTTTTTTTTTTTTTTTTTTTTTTTTTTTGAGATCATGAGATACATTGTTTAATTTAAAAAAAAAAATTGTCAATTTTTAAGAAATAGGCCTGGCCAAATTTTCCTTTTTTTTCTTTTGCTGTGACCAGGTAAATTTCCTGGTCAACCCTTTGTGATTTAGGAAACACAGCAAATAACGCTATCTGGTCACCAAACATACTGACAGACTTATTGTGACCGTACTGATAGACGGCTGGTCCATGAGGTGATACTGATAATGCAGGTCATAAATCAACCTGAGCCAGGAATTTCAAGTCCCTGTTTTTTTTGTCTAGTGTGAACACACAGGACTGTGTCAAGAGTTCAGAACAATTACTATTTTTAGAGCACCTAATGTTACATGGTAGTAATTTTTACTATGGTATCTAACTGGGGAGCCGCGACAGCTCAGTGGTTAGTGAACTGGACTACAAAGGATAAGAGGTAGGGTTCGATCCCAACTGAAGGCTTCCGGGTTCACCCAGCCTTAAATGGGTACCAAATTTTTTTCTGGGAAAGTAAAGCGGCATGGGCTTAATACCGACCACATTACCCCAAAAATCATGTGCCGAAGGTCTATAAAAATTATGGTCATTAACAGCATATTCCCTATACGCCACTTGGTGTGACAGGGCACTTTACTTTTTTTTACTTATTGTAACTGGGAGAGTTACAGATAGGTATCATAATCTAGGGATAAATTGATCTGTGTCGGGCTGGGTGGTCTAGAGGTAAGACATCGGCCTCTGGACAAGAAGGTTCAATGATTTAATCCCACCACGGGCACTGAGAATTTTTCTGTTTCAATCTGTGATTTCTTCGTGGCTTTACCATCTCCTCTATCTCTGGGTAGTAAGATCTGATGCCTAGCCCTCTCAGACAATAGTAAAAAAAAATGAGGCCCTGCATGCATTCTGCAAATGTTAAAAAAAACCTTTGGCAGTTTAAAATTGAAAGGCCAAAACAGCTGCTGCTGGAAAACTGTTGAGCAAATTAAAATCTATCTTAGAAGATAGATATTTTGAGCCGAAGGGCAGAGATATTGTGACCTGCCTGATAAACTAGCAGCACATTGTTTCTACACCCACTCAATGGATAAACATTAAAGAAGAATGTAATCTTATATGACGCTTAAAGTAAAGATTCTGTTTTAGTAATATCAATCTCTCCTTCAAAGTGATTATAATTTTTATTATGGTGGTTTGAATGTCAATGATGTTACATCCTTCTGGTGCTGTTAGACATCACATGGTTTGCAGTGCACCTTGTCATGAAGTCCCAATTCGGGGCAAGCTTCTAAATTTCAGTAAAGAAGTCAATGCCTGCTATCTTTGCCTCTCTTGTTAGTGTTATTGTCAGCATCGCCTGAGTTCAGGCTCTTTTTATTTTTTTTCTTCTGCTGTTTCACTACCTGAGACTTGCTTTATGATTATTTGGTTATTTGTTCTCATCTCATGGCTGACATATGCCCGCCCACCTCCTCTTTCGGATGTGACATATTGGCAAACAAAATCAACTTACCTTAATTTCAATATTTGTTGAATGAGTTATACACATTTGTTTTAAGAACATGTTTTAATCAGTATTTTTCTCTCTCCTGAAGGTGTTTGGCTATAATGCGAGGACTGTTCCTTGTTCTGTTTTTTTCATACAAATAAAACTATTAGCACACCTTTTCATAAGTAAACAAAATATAAAACTGAAAACATTTTCCTTCTTTGCATTATGTTAAGGACTTTCCTGTTAAAAAAATTATTATTTTGGGAAGATGGAATACAGGTGGATGGATTGTGAGGGGCTAAAGAGATAATCTAATAATTTGTTAAGTTTTAAGACATATAGAGAATATGGTGCTGGTGTATCCATTCTTTTCAAATAACCATATGTATACTTTATGGGTGATACGCTAGACTACTTTACTTTTGCAGAAAAATACCTGGCACGGATGTTCATAATTTTCAGATGTTGGGGAAACCTTGCAATTGTGCCGGTCTTAAAAATATTAGTAAAATCTGGATTTAAACCTGGACCATTCTGGTGCACTAACTACTCGGCTCCAAATTCTTATTGTTCCAAGAGTTAAACATGCAACATCTCTCTCCATCTTCATCTGGTTTTGTTCTCTCCTGATAGTGACTTTGTCGCACCAATTAAAATCCACCTTTCTTTTTCAATAATTAGCATGAAAAGTTTAAAGCACTGTAAACTATCATTTCCATTTTCCATGTTACGCTGGGAAAAACTGGCTACTTTATAAAACCACAGAACTTAACTATTTGTTGTAATACTCCATTGGTACAAAATATATCTACTGTCTGAATGAAAGATCTGTTTTGTTGAAAAACATCAAAGTTTTGCTCTTCCCATTATACCTGAGCACCAAAGCTGATTTTGGTTGCGGTCTCTCTTTGATTAAACTTTCTGCAACATCATCATCTTCTGTTCTGTCATTATCCACAGATGTAAATATGGCTTGATTTAAATCTGTAAAAGAAGGAAGTCAGACACAGATGCAGTAAAATGAATTTAGAGTAAAAGTAAAATGAGCAAAATGTATAAAAGCATAGATATATAAATGAAATAGTTGTATGGAAGATTGTAGAGAGAAGAGAAATAAGCATAAATTTATACTGAGAACAATAAATTAAAGCAAATTACAAATACTCAGGTAGTGTCTTTTATCATTCAATGGGAAAACACAAATAAGAGACTGGCAACAAATGTTGCAAAGGTTCCAATATTACAGAACAACGTGTAGCAATTACACCAAAGAGAATACTGTACAACACAATATTCCTCCCAACACTGTTATCAGTGCCAAACTTGCACATTAAACAGTGAAATAAAAAAAAAATCATCATCACTACAAAGGTGAGATATCTATGAAAAATACTGCATGTGAGAGAAAGAGACAAAATCAGAAATGAGAATATAAGGAAAAGATCTGGAGCAACGCCAGTGCTGAATCATAGTAGAAAATAACAGACTAAACAGACATGATTTGGACATACAATACAATCACCATCAGACAAAATCTTTCAGACAGCCTTGAGACTCTGAAACAATAAAAAGATAAACCTAGAAGACAATGAATTAATAAAATAGGAGACATCACAAAGAGACATGATCACCTATGCCAGCAGGCCCGGTACTTGATGATGATGAGACATCACAAAGAAAACAATGCAGGAGACACACTAAAGAGCAATAACCAGAACACAGAGAACCTCTACACTGAAAGATAACAGGCAGAAGAAAGTAAAGTAAGTAAAAAACTGTAATAATGAAAAACATTTGACAATTTAACAACATTGCAATTAAAAATGAAAACAAGAGAATTAATAAAAATCATCACAGAGACAAAATGTCGAAGACAGCCATGACTGCATATACTAGTCAATCTGGTGTATGAAAAAAGTTACATTAAGTTACACTGATACTTCATGAATGTGTGCTTACCTGACAACAATTCAGAGTGAGCCACAGGAATGCCTGTCTAAAAATAAAGTGAAGGTAAAAAACATAAGACTTAAATAAAGTCTACAGAATGTTTGGATAATCTTAAAAAAAAATAAATTGTTTTAAAATGTACATTTTTAAGATCACACTATACAAGTAATGTATAAAGTACATGAGTATAGTTATTTTAATATTTCCTTGCGGCCTTCAAATCATGACATAAGGATTAGCTTCACTTAACTAAGAGCATCATAACGTATCAGGGGTAGGACTAATAAAATCTATATGAAATCAGCCTGTTGATCTCAGATAATATAAATTAGCTATGACATTGACTATGATAGCACAACTTGGTCCAGAGAATGTTTGTGCTGGTCATCTGATTGCCCCAACTTTTGCTAATTTTACAGACAGGCATTACTGCCAAAGAGCAAACAACTTGCAACATCTGTTCCATACCTATACATAATCAATGCAACAAACATCAAAAGAGTTTCATACCACCAGTGAAGACAAATTCAAGAAAGAAATGGATGACAGATGACATTTTGCAGAAATGGATACAGGAAGAAGAAGAAATAAAGAAAATAAAGATGAGTGTAAAAGATGAAATAAATAAATTGTAATAAAATGCAATGAAGCAAAAGAAGCATGGCTAAAGCAGAGATGCAAAAAGATTGAAATGCAACAAAAAGGAGATGCAAAGCTATATACAAACAAAGTGAAGAATTAACAGGAAGAAAGACGCAATAAAAAACTGGATGTTTAAGATCAAAGGAAGGAGAACTGTTGATTGAACAAGAAAGCATAAGGGAACGATGGACAGAATTCATTAAAGATCTTTATAATGATGAATGAACAGAAGTAAACATTAAGGATAATGAAGGACCATGACAGCAGAAAAAGCTCCTGGACCAGATAATATAACTAAAGAAGAGATTGAAGCCATGGGTGATTTTTGGAATAGAAATAATAACAAAAATATTGAATGATACCTACAACACTGGATACATACCAGATGACCTGCTCAAATCAATATTCTTAGCCCTACCAAAGAAATCTGGTGCAATTGAATGCGATGATCATCGCACAATAAGCCTTATGAGTCACATGACTGTCACCAGATTTGTTTAATATTTATAGTGAGATTATTTTAAGATCTATAAGGGGCATGCCTGGAATAACAATCGGAGGTCATAATATAAATAATCTAAGGTATGCTGATGATACAGTCTTAATCGATAAGAGTAAAAATGAGTTACAAGAAATGTTAGACATTATAGCGGAAAAAAGCAAAAATAAAGGATTCAGCCTTAACAGCAAAAAGACAGAAGTAATGGTAACAAAGAAAAAGACAGAAGTAATGGTAACAAAGAAAAAGACATCACCTCAGTGCAAAATAAAGACAAGTGGAACAATATTAAAACAGGTAAATGAATTTAAGTATTTGGGAACAATGTTAACCTCAGATGGTAGGTGTACAACAGAGGTGAGATGCAGAATGGCTCAGGCAAAAGCAGTTTTCCAAAAAAATGAGGAAGATACTAGGCAATCCATTTTTGACAATAAAAACAAGAAAAAGAGTTCTTAAATGTTATGTAGAACCAGTTTTAAGATATGGATGTGAATCATGGACAATAGGACAACAGACAAGAAAATCACTGGAGGCTGTAGAAATGTGGTTTTACAGAAGAATATTGAGAGTACCATGGACAGTTAAGAAGAGTAATGAAGATGTTCTGAGAGAGGTCAAAGCAAAAAGAGAGCTAATTTCCAATATTAGGAAGAAACAATCATCATTTTTTGGCCATGTAATAAGAAGAGAACAACTGGAACATATTGTAACAACTGGGAAAATTGAGGGACGAAGAGATAGAGGGAAGCAAAGAGAAAAGATACCAGACAGCTTAAGAGAATGGCTTGGCAGAAGGTCAACAACAGAAATGATAAATAACTGTCGAGATCGAAAGTTGTGGAGAGACATTATTTTTCACCTATGCCAGCAGGCATGGTACTTGATGATGATGATACATAATTTTACACTTGCTGCTTCACTGGCATCATTTATATGTTGCTGATTGTAATATAAAAATTGTCAAAATGTCAGAAACTTAGACCAGCAGTATAAAACAAATATGAATAATGCACATAATATTTATTTCAGAGATGTTACAAATACGGCTAAAATGTACTGCCTGCTCTGTCATCTCATGATTTGTACAATGTTGAAATGTTACTGCTGTTTTTCCTTTGCCCAACAATTACTCCTTTCATTTCTTCTATCAACCTTTTGAGGCGCAGTCGGCCCATAGGGCATAGACTCAGATAATCTTTCCCTGTTTCAACATTTTCTTTCTAGCAGTCTCAATCCTTGCAAAGATCTTTTATCAAATCTCACCATTTGTCTTTATTCTGTACAAACATCTCGATTTCATTGAGGGAGCTGATTCCTGCTGCCTTTGCCTCCCTGATCAATGTTCTTTTCAGTGTTTCCCTCTCATCCAGAGGGTGTTAAACGGGCATATTTATGCTATAGCTTGACTTGCTCAACACACCCAACTTCAGTGTGGCATTTTTGGGTACATCATTGTCTTTCCTATTTGATCACTACTCACTTGACCCCAAATGATTAGTGTTTTCCAAAGTTACCGTGGAGAGGTGGTGTAGGATCTTGGTGAGTTTTTGTTCTTTGATAATGAAACGTGTTAACTTATGAACCGTTTAAGCCTGCTGCTCTCTGGGATTTTGGCCCCAATATTGAAACAACAACAGATGCACAATTATAAATATAACTGCATCACAACAGTGTGCTGACCTCTTTATGTGACACCCGGGGAGGAATTGCTGGAGCAGTGAGCTGTGAACCTGTTGAAAGTAATCAAGAACATGATCAAGCAGCGAGAACAGTACAAAGGATTTTTACATTCTTACATCCTTCCAAAATGTCAGATATCACATAGGGCTCACAGTGTATCTTATCATAAATTCCTAAAACAAACTTCTAAATCTGAAATCAAATGTACTATCAACACCTTACGTATGCACGTGAGAGCTGAAAAACAACAAGAGACATATAAACAAAGTTAAATGCATTAAAAAATAAATGTCTAAGGAAAATACTTGATATAGCGTGGAAGGTATTTAAAACAAATGAGGAAATTAGAGAAATTGCCAATCAACCACTAATATCTTCAGTAATCAAGAAAAGACAATGGTCATTTGTTGGACATGTGATGAGGAGAGATAATAACCGAATAACATAGCAAGCCCTTAGGTGGGAAACAACAGGTAAGAGGAAAAGAGGCAGACCCTGAGAAGAACATTGATCAGAGAGGCAAGAGCAGCAGGAATTGGCTCCCTCAATAAGATAGAGTTGCTTGCAAAGAACGGAGAGAAATGGCGAGATTTGATAAAAGATCTTTACAAGGATTGAAAACTGCTAGAAAAAAAAATTTAGATAACAGAAAGAATATCTGGGTCTATGACCTATGGGCTGGCTATGGCTAGAAAGGTCAAAAGATAGATACTATTATCATGACACAACCATCATATTATTATCATTATGCAGCTATAATATTATTATCATTATGCAGCCATTATATTATTTTTCTGATACAGCCATTATATTATTACCATGTTACAGCCATTATATATTTACAAATAAAGATGATTGATCTCGTCAGTAAATGATGAACATATAGGTCTGTTGACATAGTATGTTAAAATGCCTACGTCTATTTTGCTGAAAGTGAAATACATTACTCAAAGTCATATTAACAACTCACTTGATTTAACATCTACAGACATGCTTCTGGCATGAGGTGGTCTTGGTGGAGGTGTGGGTGGGAAATGCATCTGACCCTGCCCACCAATAAAATCATTTGGTCGCTCTGTTACTACACTCTGACTTTCTACACTTGCACCAGAAGATGGCTGGATATGACTTCTTATAACAGGTACTAAATATAGAAAAAGAAAATGATGGTAAGATATTTTTCAACGTTGATAAGGTGCTGATAATGAAAATGAGCAAAGAAAACATATTAAAAGACCTAAACATTGAAAATAACTGACTTATAAACACAATTCTACAGAGAAAATTTAAATTCTATAAAAAGACAAAGGGAGCTAGAAAGAACAATAATGGAAGGCATGGTTCCAGAAAGACGAGACCAGGGCATGAAACAGTGTACAGAAATATTCACATCAAACTGGGACAGCAGGGTGGACAGACTGATATACCAATTGTTCAAGCTGGGGTAGCAAGAAGACAATTCTAAAAATAAATACTGTTATGCTTTGATGGAGTTATCTTTCCAATCAAATTCCTATGTGAGTAAGTGACTAATGACTGACAGCCCTAGGAAAAGGAATAAATTAAACTGATAGGTTGTTCTATATAACTAGTATGTAGATTTGGACCATTGGCAGACTGACTTAAGACCTGTCTGATAATAGCATTTCCCAGAATCCCTGATTTTGGGCAGGACTTAGGGGTGCAATAAAAAGCAGCTGCAGACCAGGTTTGGACAGAGAAGAATGAGACAGTCTCCAGGAAAGTTAGCCCCAGGAATTTTGAGTTGCATTTTACAGAGAGTTCTAAGGTTTACAGAGTTCATGAGATTTTACGAAGTTCATTGGAGTTAATTCCTAAGGTTTTAGAGTGAATTAATTATAAGCGATAATGTCGTAAGAGGAGACTAAGGAGGTTGATCGATGGCTTGACAAGCTGTCATTGTAAAAAGTATTGTTATGGAAACAGCGCCATATATTTTAGAGCAGTGATCTCTGCAATATGTGCCACTTTGGCACGCAAGGTTTCTGTTTTTGAGATTGTGGTTCTGCCCTATGTGCCATCTTCGGCTCGAAAGGACATTAGATAGATAGATAGTAGCTTTAGGAGATAGAAAATTAGTTATAATAAGCGAATTAAGATTATCTGAAAATGTTGGATAGTTTGAATTTTTTGTTTCACACAAGCTATAGTATTAATCACATCGTGGCCAAATAAAAGTGACTTTGCAGTAAAATGAATGTTATTTATTTAATTATCTGGTGTTATGGAGAGAGAGCAGTGCTACCTGTCTTGCAGTACATTGGATATGATACAGGAAGTACACTGTACCAAGCAGACTAAGAAGAAAGTGGTTTCAAGACATTAAAGCAACCTTGAACATGACAATAGAAGAATTTGGAGATCTGGCTAGAAACAGAGATTCTTTCAGACGGGCTGTGGTGGATGCAATGTTCATCAAAGGATGTGCAACCTAATGATGATGATAAGATACAAGGTTGTAGTAGAGTTAGATTACAAATTCTAGAAGATACAATCCAGGAAAGTAGATCAAGTAAGTAAATTAGGAAGAGTAAGATAGCCAAAACGAAACAGAATGTTTTCAACAAAGGCTAGACTGAAGGTCAAGGTTAACACAGGAAACGGGAATTAAAAATTAGGTTTTTCTTGGTATAATCACAGGGAGAGGTAAAAAAAAAAGATGGTATTTGTTAACTGGGAGATAGATAGATAGATACTAGTGCCCCTAGTAACAGACTAACTAATCTAGTCAAGTGAGTAGGAACTGAGTGGGAAGGCAACCTGGTACTCAAAAACTCCATGCCGGAGACAGATGTGTTCAATCAAAATGTGGAAATATCACTTTTTTTTACTGCAAATGGCAACACACTGCATTTACACACATGCAACGTCCTTTCAAGGAGGATGGATAATGCATTATAACTATTCCTTTAGCCATTGGGTGAACGCAAAGAAGAGAGAATAATGTACACTGTGTGCTTAAATTTCTGAATGTATACAACACTGATTACTTTTAAGAAAATGTGTATGCAGGAATTCTACAGACAGGCTGTGCAAAAGAATATCTCTTTAAAGAAAACTTTTAAAACATTAAATAACAGATTGATGGGCATAAATTGAGTGATGCGACAAAGAACAAACAATGAAAGGAAATGTATTGAGTATCAAAACCACAAGACATGCAAGAAAAGATAGAAAAAGATAATTATAAACATTATTATCAGTAATAAAGGAAAGAATAGAATAATTTTAAAATATAGATTAAAATTAGAGATTTAACGTTTTAATACCGAAAAAGTGTAGTTTTTACGTTTATGAAGAATTACAAGAAAAGTGGATGGAATTGTACCAGATCTTGTGTCTAAGAGAGCTACCAGATCTTGTGTCTAAGAGAGCTAAAAAATGTACAGGTGAGTGGAGTTAATAAAGCTTTATAAATAAGTTTAATAAAGTGGAGTTAATAGAATTTTAGACAGGGCAGAGGGACTGGGTGATGTAAATTTTTTCAGCCACAGTGAACACTGGTCAGTTTGAAGGACATCTAGGGGGAATCCCGTGGTCAGGTGATGAGGCAGGCAAAACTAGAGGGCTGGATTAGTTAGTTCTTTCTGGTACCGCAAACAGAGAAGATGTGTTAGGATTAGAGCAGGAATACGCTGGCGAGACAAGAGAATGGTGGACACCTGAATAGTGAAGGTTAACTAGTTTGTTTCAAGTTGAAAGATCAGCCATCAGTTTAGAAGAATGAAGTTAAATTAGATATAGATGATTAGAAGCTTGGGTCCATCCTGGATAGTTTTAAAGAACAGAGATTATATCAGACAGTCAGGTGCAACTGTCTGGAGAGATATGGACTTACATAACAGCAGACAGATCCCAGAGAACTTGTTTATTCAAAATCATGCTTCGCTCATAAGTAGATGGTTTAATAGCACAAAGAACAGGACAAAGCATTGATAGAATAGCAAGAATGCCAGCTGAGGAAAAAAAAAATATTGCTTCCGAATATAGGCTCCAAAAAACTTTGAAACTTTCTTGAATAAAAAAAAAAAAAAAAGTAAAGTGCCCCTGTCACGCCAAGTGGCGTATAGGGAATATGGTGTTAGTGACCATAAATTTTACAGACCTTCGGCACATGATTTTTGGGGTAATGTGGTCGGTATTACGCCTGTGCCGCTTTACTTTCCCAGAAAAAAAATCCGGTACCCATTAAAGGCTGGGTGAACTAGAAGCCGTTGGTTGGGATTGAACCCTACCTCTTGTCCTTTGTAGTCCAGTTCACTAACCACTGAGCTATTGCGGCTCCCTTTCTTGAAAGACAACAGGTTAAATACCAAAATCACTGATTGATGTGATTATTACATTATTGCTACAGAGCCAGATAAATATTTAACAGTCTATTTATAAAAAAAAATACAACAAAGTTCTTCAAATGTAAGAGGTAAAAAGTGGTGTAACAAATCTGATAAAAATTGTGAAGATGACAAACTTATATCATCTACCTGTGTAATCTGCACAACAAAATGCAACTGATCACAACAACCAGAAATATAATGAAACTAGCACTTGAAACACTAATTTATAAAAAAAACATAATAAATTATATGCATCAGTAGTTAGTGAATCAACTAATAGGGACAAGAGGTTAAAACAGATCAGTGGTTCCTGGTTCACCAATTTATCTTTCTGTTCACCTGATGGCAACACCTTGTCAACATTCTCCCTAAAAGCATGTTCAGTATGTGCTGCTGCATTACTAGTTTATTTACTACTAGGATATTATATCTTCATTACTAGTATATAAAGCAGAAATATTTGCACCTTTTGATCTAAACCATTCATTTTCAACATCCCACCCAGCTTTAATAGATAGGTCCTTGATTAAAAAAAATTAGAGAGACTTTAGACTGACCATGATCACCTACAAAATCTGCCATAGGTCATTGAGATAATATGGGCACTAACACCATACTTTCTAAACATATTAAGGTAGGGAGGGACACAATGAACCTACATTTATAAGAAGCAGAAAAACATTAAGATTTTTGCAATAAGCAAAAGACCACCTGAAAAAGCTCGACCACGATCGCAGACATCATTATCAAAAGACTTCACATCAGGTAATCCATGTAAAGCTACTGGATGAACAATTTTGAGCTCCTGATAAAGAGAATTAAACATGCGAATCTGAAATTGGTAAATGAGATATTAAGATAACGCAAAATAAAAATTCAGTGATAAATTTCACGTTAACATCAGAACAGTATTATGAACAGTTTGGTCGACACACTCCTTGTTGCATTGTAAACAGAATCCAGACATGCAACATCTTGTACTTTGTTATTAAAAATTACAATAAAAATACTGTTCTTATTAAATTGTACTTCAATTAAAAACTGTAAGTTAATTAAATGAGTTCAAGACAACTAACTGTACCTAGGATGAAAGTGGTCAGTGACCCACAGCTGAGTGGTTGAATCAGTTACTGAAGACAACATTGCACCCATGCAATGACCTATGTGCTCACAAAAAATCAGCACATTACAGTCAAGGTAGTAGCACTACTATTCACTACCATCAATCATGATGAAGTTTCGAAACGTATGCAAAAGAGTACCCAAGTTACCTCAAACGCACCTTGTTCATGACCCATGCTGGTTTAAATGTCTAAGTGCATATCAATAGCTCGATTGCTGGGGAAGGGGAAAAAACTTCAATTGATGGTGTATGAGTGGTTGTTCGCCAGCACGAAATAATTTTTTTTCCTGCAGTAGCTATACACTGGCATAAGTGCATTGTACTAAGGGGGAATAATATTGAGCATATGTAACTAATTCAGTGTTTGCAATAATTGGTCAACAACAGAAAAATAAGGTTTCCATTGTGAGTGCATGTGTGCTGTGAAATAACAATCTTACTGTTTGAGTTTCAGCATATCTTTCTCTCTTTAAAAAAAAAGTGTGATATTTTTTAGAAATATTATACAAGACTTAACACTACTAAATAAAAACTGTGCATTCTCATTTACAAGAAAATAGAAAGGAATATCAGATACTTACAGGATCAGCATTAGGTTTTGCAAATTCAAAATTAGCTAGATGAGCTGGTGAATCTACTTCACCTGAATCGGGTGACTCTGAGGCAAATGCTGTCCACTGCAAAATTAATGTATTTCACTTAAATTAAAACAGGAAATCCATGTTGAAAAATATATTATGAGGCAGGAGTTCCTTTTATATTTGTAGGAAGATATTGGAAGAAGGGTATCATAGGAAATGAAATGAAATAAGTTGAAATTTTAGCCTTACATTCATAAAAAGGAAACATTATACACATATTTAGGGAGAATAATAATAATAGCTGTACTATGTAGTTGAACAATATATCACAATGTATAACAATATATCACAATAACAACTGTACAGTTTTAAAAAATTGAAGTTTTATTGTTTTAGGAAATATATGTAAAACTATGAAAATACAGACTGTTATAAATATGTGCTTGCACAGAATAGATGGAATGAGAATGTATGATAAAATCAATGATGTGAACTTTGATAGAGCAAAACATGCACCAGTAAATAAACATAAAGAAAAGGTAATTGCATTAGACAAGGACATACACTTATAAACCTAGTTCAAGGCATAACAAGCAAAATTATCAACACAGAACTATGGGAAATACTAGGCAAACTTCAGAGAAAAAAAGAGATTCATCAAACAAAGATGATGGTGATGCTGGATAGGACACGCCCAATTGAATGTATTACAAGACAGCCCCCCCCCCCTTCTCTCTCTCCAAACCCCTTAATTGAATCTTCAGGGGAGGAAACAAAGAGGTAGATACAATTATAGTATATAAAAATAGATGGAGAAGAGAGGTGGAAACAAGTGAAAAATATTGGTATAACATGGAATAATTTTAATAAAAAGCACAGAACACGGCAACTTTAAAAATGTTTGTTGTGAACTTGTGTCTCAGAGGGAGTTAAAAGAAGTGCTACACAGCTTAATTTAGATTCTACAGGGACCAAGAAAGGCAGCAGAGGTACAAAGATTACAGAAACACAGAGTAACTTTTAAATGAGTATGATAGTAGATATCAATCAGCTGGTCATTTAACTCAAGCTCAGTTTTGTGTAGAAAAAGTACAATGATGATTATATTTCAACATGTGAATAATTTATTCTGACCATTGGTTTTTCCCAAATTCATGAAATAATGTATTAAGAACAAAATATCTTTAATGTGTTCACCCTCATTAAACAAATGACTACCAACCAACCTGAGCAATATTTTGTTGTGGTGAAGGTGGTGTGGCTCGCTTGAGTGTACTACCAGGGGGAAGGTCCACAGCAAATGGTTCATCTAAATATTAACAACAACAAAGTTAAACATTTGGATTGCAGATTTGTCAAAACCATCAGGTGTAACAGAAAAAGCTCATAAATAAGAAACTGTAAAAACCAAATCAAATTATAATTAATAAAAGCCATTTCAAATAAAATAAATGGGATATGTATACAAATTTGGAGTATACAAAAGTATCGTTGAATAATGGCAACACTGATAAAAATAAGACATGAAATGTACACAGAATATAGTATTGGATGGATATGAAAATATTAGACAATGAATTGACATTTTGTTGTCAATCTTTCATGCAGTGGGATGTAGCAGTGGCAGCATGGCCTTCGAAAATAGTGACCAGAGATTTAAATGTTTTGTCCAGTTACTGAAAATAGAGACCAGAGATTCCATCTGATTTATCAGCTTCTGAAAACAGAAACCATAGATTTCATCTGATTTGTCCAATTTCTGAAAATATAGAACAATAAATTTCATCTGTGACAGTAGGGGTGGTTTGTTTCTGACCACACCACCTAAAATAGCTTTGCAGAAGAAGTATAGGTACTAACACCATATCATACCTGACATCTGGGATAATTTTTTATATCTTTTAATGAGGAGATGACATGTTTTTCTAAAAACTATACTACTTTTTATAATTATAAAAAAAGACATCTTTTATGCTAGAAGAGAGAATAAGGTAATACCATTGGCCAAAGTAGAATATGGCATCAGAGATATAGGCAGGTGATCTGGAAGCTCAATGTCATTTCTTCGCAATACTACCAGGTGCATTGCAATGCAAAACTCCTCTAGTGACAGGGCCCCATCACAGTTTAGGTCTGAGAGTTGCCTAAGAAAAAAAATACATATTTTTCTATGAATATGCATAAGCAAAGTCATGGTGGCTGAGTGGTTATTGCAATTACTACAGACAAGTAGGGTCCAGGTTCTTCTTCTTAACACTGAGTTATTTGCATGTCATCATCACTGCACTCCGAACTTGTCTGTAGGTGCTCAGATCCCCTCCTCAGCAAGTCCCACAGTGTCCAGTGACTGATGACTCCAGTTCTGTGTTCTTAGCATTTACCTGTTAAGTGAGTGTGCAGTGATATCTGCACCTTTCAGTCAGACACACCCACCTTCGAAATGGGTAGATTTGCTTTACACTTTTTATGTCCCACCAGTGGCCATTATAGGCTTACTCTTTTTTACTTTAAACTCCCAAACTTTCTTTAACATACATGAATGGACATGGGACCTCCTATTTTTCACCATTTTCCAAGAGGAAGGATAGAAATCTGATCTCACTATACAAGGGCCAGGGGAGGGAGGGTAAAGCCATAAGAAAAACATAGATTAGAAGATTTGTGAAAAATTCTCATCGCCTGTGGTACGGATCGAACCCTGGACCTTCCTGCCTAGCAGCTGACGACTTACCTTAGGACCAGCCAGTCTCCTTGGCCCAAGTTCTTCTTCTTCAGCGTTTAAGTCAATGATCAAGCAAAACTAGATTCTTTGTTCTGTTTCATGATGGAGGGGCAGGAACAATAACAACACAAGATGAGCTAGTCGCATGGTCGGTACTCTTATGTGTCCTGAATTTTCCCCTAACCTGTGCTTTGGCTGACACATTCCATCTTCGGCAGGAGTGTCCAGGTTCAATTTCCAGATGTGAATTTTTTCGTATTGATTTGGCTTTGGGGTTCACCAGATTTTTTAAATGGGTACCAGAAATTTTTTCTTACTCTCTCTCTCTGCGATCAAGACTCAATCAGAGTAGGATTCCTGACTCTCATGAAGTCAGCTGTCTTTTTAAGTGATTCGATTGCCCCATATAGTTTCTCTTCCAAGGAGGAGGGTGTGGACCACATTGCTCTTCTTAGGTCTGTGTACTGGGGGCAATCCTGTCCAATTTTTTCTTACAAAGTAGTGTGACCTGCATGATACAGAGAGCAAACCCCATAAAATGTGCAGTTGCTGATTAAAAATATAAGGAAATTAACATTATGTTCCTCAAATTGGAGGGCATTTTTACTTACTCTAACATAGTTATATAAAAAAAAAAAAAAAAGAAACTCCTAAAAAACATCAGAAAGAAACAATCAACATTTTTCGGGCACAACACAAGAAGAGGAAAGTTGGAATACATGGCTCCAACTGGTAAAATAAAAGAAAAGAGAGATCGCGGACGACAAAGAGAGAAAATACTGGATAGCTTGGTGTCATGGCATGGAAAACAGTCAACAACAGAACTGATATGATGCACTGTAGATAGAAGATTGTGGAAGGACATGATCGCCTATGCCAACCGGTATGACACATGATGATGAACATAGTAAAAGCTAGTAACCTATTATTTAATCATCAACTTATAAATAATCTACACACTGCTGTTAATTTTCAACAACATTTTGACCATGTTCAGTTACTCATTGCAGAAACAAGAAACAAAATATTTTAAAATGTTACATTCAAGGTAATTAAAATAAATGAATGTCTATACCTTCTTATATTCAAGAAATTTGACTCTTTCATAAAAGAAAATTTGGACTAGCAGATTATACAGACTATTGTGAAACAAAACATCTTAAGATATCTTATCTTAGATAAGAACAAACCCTCTTGAATACTTATTGCAAAAAAAAATTAAATAAAAATAAATGGTTACTGAAAACCAACTTTTTATATAAATAAGCCTACTAGATCTATGACCATGACAAAAAAAATCAGGTGGCAGCAAACCCACAATAAACATTCAGACATACGAGCAACTTTACCAAATCTTTGATAGTTCCACAACAGGAAGCTTTGACTTCTCAAAAAAATGTTTTGCCACAGGACCTAGTAAAGAAAGGAAAAATGTTTTAAAAAAAAAAATACAAATTAATATATATATTAAATCTATCAAACATAGAAAAAGGTAAAATCATAAAGGACTGAAGCTTTTACCATAATCTTACATGGTGGATATACTACTTTGTCATCTTTGTAGATGATCTGTAAATGTCATCAGATCTTGTATGGTCATTCTATTTTGCCTACTTTGCCCAGGCAGAAGATATGGAGATTGTGTGAAACCAATTTCACACTAATCCCCTATTGACTCCACTTCAAAACACTATAAAAGAAAGGCTGCAACTTTACAATTTAAAGAAATGCTGAGATGTAGGGGAAGCTAGAAGACAAATGGATACATCCACCCTCAGATTTTTGTGTAGCAGTTTATTCCAGTAGGCTTCAACCCTCTCATATCGCTCACAAGGTAGTTAAGTGGGGTGAGATAGCTACTGCCGGAAATGAGTGGTTATTGGAATAGCATAGAATTCAATGACCTAATCAGGACATGCCTATTAAGGAGAAAAATAAATTTAATCTAATCATCAACAAGAGAAATACAGTTCACCAGCCTGAATGAACACAACAGGCATCTAACAAAATACTATTAACGACAATCCACAGTGTGATTTGCAGGAGAAGTGCAAGGAACAGAGAAGACCTCTATTTATAGCCTTTGTTGATCTCATAAAGGGTTTTGATACCATGAGCACAGCAGATCTATACAGGGTGCTGGAAAATGTCCGCTGCTCTCCTACATTACTCAAGATATATTACTCAAAAGAAACTGGGAAGACCTGGCTGCAGATCATAGCATATGGAGAAACAAAAATAAAAAAATGGCACAGCAACATTTGAGGCAGCGTTGATATCAATTTCAGAAGTCAAGGGGTGCAGGAGAGGGGAGACGAAGCCAGGCACCACGAATACATCTTGTTCATTCTGTGGTCGAATCTGTCTATCCAGTATTAGCAGATTCGGCCACAAGAGAGGCTGTTCAGCAAAATCATCAATAATACGTCACTAATATTTACAAAACTACTGTCTTATCATGATTGCTTGCTACCAACCATTATATATATATTTTATAACCATAGATTTATATAACCATCCTATGCTATGAAAGATTTATTAGTTAGAAAGTGTTTGTGTACCTTTTTGAAGGGAGCCCTTCCACCACTACAAAACTCATTTTAAAAAAGTGTGCTATAAAGGTTTAATTAGGAAGATTTAAATTCTTCCACAGGAGCAACATCTTGAAAATCATTTTTAAAATAAATTTTGACAGTATATTTCTGCAAAAGGAACCTCTTTGAGGTCATCACCTATATTCTTCCCTGTCTTTACCCTTAAATCTATCATCTACCTCTTCATTGTGAGGCTCTACTGGCTATATGTCCACCTTCCTCTCTTGATTACAGGATGATATTTTTGTTGTTATTAAAAGTAAGTAAAGTAAAGGTCCCCCCCCCCCCCCCCAAGGGACTTGCTAGTCGTGTGGGGAATATGGTGTTAGGTGACCATATTTTTCTATAACCACAGCACATTTTTGGGTGATGTGGTCAGTATCGTGCCTTTACTGTTGTTATTAAGTAAAAAAAAGTAAATACCCCCGTCACGTTAAGTAGCATATAGGGAATATGGTGTTAGTGACCATAAATTTTACAGACCTTCGGCACATGATTTTTGGGGTAATGTGGTTGGTACTGCCCGTGCCTATTTACTTTCCCAGAAAAAAATTTGGTACCCATTTAAGGCTGGGTTGAACCCAGAAGCCGTCGGTTGGAATCGAACCCTACATCTTGTCCTTTGTAGTCCAGCTCACTAACCACTGAGCTATCGCAGCTCCCCACTGTTGTTATTACTCTCCCATTAAAAAAAAAAATTAGCACAGACAAATCAAAACAAATTAAAGTGATAAGTACAAGCCAAGCAGACCTGTAATGACTGCACTTAGGTCTGGCTGCATTGTCTTGAACTGGTTAATGTAGTATTCTCTTTGTTCATCTGTGATTGTCCAGACATCATCCACACTCTCAGCTTCTGAAGAGATGGACGAGGTATCAAAGCCTGGAGGCTCTAGAGTATTATACTGCTTGACACCAGATCCAATAAGCACTGAAAAATAATGCAATATAATAAAAAAGAATGTAACAGTTTATAATATTTAGTTTCATATTTGTACCTGTCATGTAATTATTTATTGTATTCATATTTATTTTGCAACCATTTCATTTTAATAATATTGCATATTTTCTTTCTTTCTTTCTTTTTTTTTGAGATACTGTATTTTCTTAAATTATATCAGATCTAATCAATATTTCACTTAACCATAATAAGCTGTCATATTTGCTCAATTTCTGTTAAAATAGTTTATTTTTCTGCACATCAATGCTGTATATTTAAGAAGGTATTTGTCAACTCAGCAGTAATACAAACAAATGCTGGCGTACTATTTCCACAAGAATTCTTGAAACAATTTTCTGTGGCTAAGTAGAAGGTACAATGAATAGTGTGTTGTATATGCAACAAATCTTACATCTCAATATTTCAAAGTGAATAAACTTACTGTGATGTTCATCATCCTCAAACATGGTCCAGATGCCATTTTCTTGACTGTGCAGTTGCTGTGACTGTGGCACATCATGTTTACTTTCATTATGATTTGTCTGAATGCCACCCAAATTGTTACATGTTATTGAATCTCCAGCTACCCCAGAGCCTTCACTCAGAGCTACTGGATTAACATGTCCAATATCCCCAACCAGTGATGATGGGTTTATGAGTTGACTGGTGAAATCAGCACTATCCATGCTGCTGGTCATCTGAACCTGGGATGCAGCTGTGCATGAAGATATGTTTGTCAGTGAGTTGGCAAATGCCAATGCAGTATTTTTTTTCACCAGAACAGGTTTCTGATTTGCAGGTGAAGTTGGTGGTGATTCAGTGGGTGAGAATGGCGGTGACTTTGAATTATGTGGTGAGTCATCCTTCACACTTCCCTGAATGAAACAGGAAAAGAAAATGCAGACTAAAAATAAATAAATAAAAATAAGCATGAGGATGGATGTTCTAGAAAACCATATAAATCTACTGTCATAGAATGCAATTTGTTTGTCTATAGAGCTCCAAAATTTAAAAGCAACACTTTATAAACTCTACATATACAAGCACTATACAAGGAACCAAAGTGGCTGAGTGGTTGCTCGCTTCCTGATTGGAAGTGTTCGGGCGGGTTCAATTCCTAGAACTGGCAGATTTTTTTAGGACCAACAAGGCTCGGTGGGGTTCACTAAGCCTTTAAAAATGGGCACCAGAGACATTTTTGAGAAGTAAAGACAGCCTGGCATGATGTCTGACTACATCACTCAAAAATATGCTACGGTCACAGAAAAATATGATCACTAACACTATATTTCCATACACCTAGTGAGGCAACTTTTACTTTACATATAAAGTTCTACCAGCGATATAGAATTATGATTCAGTTGATTTCATCTCACTGCAATATTCCCAGAAATGATGAGCCATACAAGTTGGCTAAGAAAGATGGTAACTTATACCAGTCAGATACAAGTGTAACCTATGAGAAGTCAAAGAGGTTTGTTATAGACAAATAGATAAAAAGCAAAATATAAATATATAAATAAGCAGAATAGCACAGGCCAAAGTAGAATTTAAGAAAATGAAAAGGTGCCCATGCAGTCGACTTGGCTTGCGCTGGAGTTTACCTTGCTAATGCCACAACCAACAATGTAAAATGGTTGCATGTTACCCTGTTTTTGCAGAAACTAATGTAGCCACTTAAACCGTTTTGGTTGCTTTGTTTGTTGTAATTTGTATTTTTAGAGGAAACTGGAGTGAAGAAATGATTACGGACTCTCTATTCGATGGAGGTCATTAGGAATCATCATCTGTGCCCCAAATTATGGCTTCACAGTAGTTGACCTTGTCAACAGAATTCAACAACAAGCTTTGGATGGAGCTGTGACATGAGTGGAATGGATCTGCATAATTTCAGACTGCAGTGAAACTAATTCTATGAGTTGAACAGAACAGCATATAAAAAAATGAAATGTTGAACACCAGGGTTACGAGAAAAATTATGTCTGCTACCAGCTTAACAGAAAAGACCAAGTAATAATCTTTAGATTGAACAGGTCATAATAGATTGAAGTATCACTTCTTCAACATCCTAAGGATAGGAAAGTTTAATGGATGTGACAGTGGAATAGGCACAATAACTGCAGAACATCAGCTACAATGATGTTCAACACACGATGAAGAGAGGAGGCTTTTGTGGACGTCACCATACCTGGAAAAACTAAACTATACAGAGATGTCACCAGCTTTGAGCTAACCAATTAATACTGACATTTAAAGGTGTACTTAGAAGTAAAATAACAAGCCCAATTCTATCTTCCAAATATCTATCAATGTATGCCACAGCATCTTAGAATAGTGTTGAGTAGATTGACATTTTTAATTTACAAATTAATTATTTTCTTTTGTAAACTTATTCTTTGTGCAATATCATAAATGATGCAAAGGAAATATCATTCTCTGTGTGTGTGCGTGCATGCACACATGTGATTTATTGATGAAATGAAGTTGGAACCATCATAGGCTTTCTCAAGGAAATCAGTGCAAATCAAAACATGATTTTTCCTTTGCTCTTCAGTCAGGAGGTGGTTATAAATTTCACTCATACACTTCTCATATTCAAATATTCAATTAGAATTTTATTGCCAGTAGCAACTGCTACTGCTAATGTTGAGAATACCATGGACAGCTAAGAAGAGTAATGAAAACATTCTGAAAGAGGCCAAAGCAGAGAGCTAATTTCCAATATTAGGAAGAAACAATCATTATTTTTTGGCCATGTAATAAGAAGAGAACAGCTGGAATATATTGTGACAACTGAGAAAATAGCGAAGAGTTAGAGGGAAGCAAATAGAATACCAGACAGCTTAAGAAAATGGCTTGACAGAAGGCCAAGAACAGAAAAGATTATTGAGATCAAGAGATGAGGAGAGACATGATCTCCTACGCCACAAGGTATGGTACTTGATGATAATGAGCATATACTATTCCTTCATTCTCTGTTCCCTCTCTGACTATTAGACACCAATTAGTGTGAATGACATTTCACACACATGCCATGGTTTCATCAGTGTGGGAGGTGGATAGTCTATTAGGGTGATGGCCACCTTCAAACAATTGATGTCCATTTTTTAAGCAGGAAAACCTCTCAAATGTATTTGATCAACAGGCAGAACTCATTAAAAAAAAATAAAATGATTATAGCATTTTAAGTAAGTTTCAGTACTAGTTTTCCTGAATTGAACACATAAATTAATACAAATAATCTGTTTCATTTTATTGACCATACTGAAATTAGCTGGAACCTGCAGGTATGTGTTAACTTGGAGGCTAATTTGAATGATTGAAAAATTAGTTCAAATCAATGATGTACACTCAGGAATATTTACTACAACTCATAATATAGCTACCCATAGTTTTGCAACAGGAGGCAATCTGATGATTAAAAACTGTCCACTGCAGCAATTCTTTTGGCAAAAAAGTGAGTCCAACTGGTTCATGACTTTTCATCTTTCAAACACTCTTTAGGTGCCTTGAACTGTGCTCAGTTTTGTAATTCGTATTAGGAGAAAACCCTTTCAGATCAGAAGTCATCTCCTTGTGCTTTTTATTACAGAAAAGACTTAGTAGACTTTATATATAGTTTGGTAGTTTATATAATCAGTGATTATTATCATTTTAAGTGAATTATGATACTAACACTCATGTTTATGAACACAGAAATTCAATAATAGTCTGATATTGTAAATGGGTTATGTAAATAAAAAGAACAGTTTAACTATTACCTTAACTCACTTTGTTGAAAGCTTTTATTTAAATGGAACACAAAAAAAATTGTAATGGAAGGTTTCGCAATCATTTTTTTTGGGTACACGCAAATACTTTATTTTGCAATGTTAACATTGCACAATGTTTACTAACACAGTCAACATTATTATTAAGTTAATCATACTGAAATTTAATATTTTAAATATGAATATATTATGTGTTGAAATTTTCAATAAATAAACAAACTGGAAATTACAAAGATGTGGTAACACAGAAGAAATGTAAGAATTCCATAGACAGTAAGGAAAAATGACTAATGAGAATCACTAAGTGATCCATACGGCTGCCCACTGTAGAGCAGTGGTTAGTCAGACTAGTGAGAACAAAAGACCAGGTTAGATCCATTTAAATGGCTTGTTGTTGTTGCCTTGAGGGTTTTGTCTACTTTTTCGCGAGGCATGATTTGTTTATCCCAAACAAAGTTTTCTAGGGACCGCGCAAATAAATGCAGTGCTGCGGTAAAGCTGGTAGCAAGGAGCCAGTAGTGGGGTGTAACGTACTTTCATATTTCCAAATTTATCTATCCTCAAACACATAGCACATCTCACTCTCATTTCACAATTTCATCTCTTAGCCCTCTGTCCACCTCTCCTTAACTTAACTGTCCCAATCATTCTAGATGTAGCAGTAGTTATCTGCGTTTCATCATTTGTTGTCGTTGTTCTCGTCATCTGAAGAATGTGATACGTAGGCCAAAACATCAGTATTTTGTTGTGTTCCTCTTTTGTAAAGCTGTCACCATACCTTGCAGGAGTGTATATTACACCACACTACTGGCTCCTAAGTTAAAGAAATGCCAGGAATGAGGAAAAGGACAACTGACATTCATTAATTGCTTGCTACAAACTGTCAAGATGCTAAAGGTCATATAATCAATAGTAATTATTGAGAGAATGTTGCTGCTGGATATTCAACTTGGCATTGGAAAAATACTGAGGCCACTACTTGCTTTGATGTTAGCCAGAGACAATCACTGAGGTCGCTGCAGGGTTTGATGTTAGACATAGACAATCATTGAGGTCGCTGCAGGGTTTGATGTTAGACATAGACAATCACTGAGGATGCTGCGGATTTGATGTTAGCCAGAGACAATCACGGAGGTCGCTGCAGGGTTTGATGTTAGACATAGACAATCACTGAGGATGCTGCGGATTTGATGTTAGCCAGAGACAATCACGGAGGTCGCTGCAGGGTTTGATGTTAGACATAGACAATCACTGAGGATGCTGCGGATTTGATGTTAGCCAGAGACAATCACGGAGGTCGCTGCAGGGTTTGAAGTTAGACAATCTCACAGCAAGTAGAACTTCTGTACAACAACATCACCTACTCAACACAACAGACACTTCAGACTAGTCTCATCAACAATCACTGACATTCCACTCTTAAGAGAATGATGACAGTGTGATCTTCAATGACACTGGCAAACAAACAGCAACACATTAATGGAATAGTTAAAACAAGCTGTTACAACAGTTATAATAGCAAACGATGAAGTTTTAAAACAACTGAAAATAAAAAGAGAACTACTAAACACAATTAAGACAAGACAAATGAAATATTTGGGGCATGTTAACTACTAAAAGTAATATTGGAAGGAAAAATACAAGGTAAAAGAGGCAGAGGCAGACCAAGACTAACATGGACGAGTAACATCAAAAGATGGACAAGTCAATCTATGTCAGCCTGCACCATCAAAGCAAGAAACAGAGTAGAATGGCGATCCATGGTAGCCAATCTTCGTTGCGGAGAAGGCACACGATGATGATGATGATGTTACAACAGGCAAAGGTGTTATAAATCAAACAAATTTGATGGTGATCAAGACAAAAGATAATTGGAAGTTTAAATCTTGGAGCAGGAGAACTAACAAATTTGGTAAAAAAAAATACCTGTATGATGTGAAGAAACAAGTTTGTTTCCATCATAATAAGGAAAAATAATAGTTTAATGTCAACAGCATGTTATAAGATACTCAGCTTCTGATATTTAAACCACATTATCAAATGGAGGTCGACCACAGAATCCAAAAGAAATTGGTCAGCATTCATTACCAATTACCAAGCCTGCTGGTGTAGGCGATCATGTCTCTCCACAACTTTTGATAACGACAGTTATTTATCATTTCTGTTGTTGACCTTCTGCCAAGCCATTCTCTTAAGTTGTCTAGGATCTTTTTCTTTGCTTCCTTCTGTCTCATCATCAATTTTTCCAGTTTTTACAATATATTCCAGCTTTTCCCTTCTCATTACATGGCCAAAAAATGATGCTTCTTTGGTCATTATTACAAACTTCTAATCAATGTGAGGAAACAGAAGCTGGGATGGGATGTTAATGTTGTAATTAATTACAATTTTCTATATAATTTTTATTCTTAAATAAATTGTATTGATTTAAAATTCAAAATACAGAGAAAATGTATTGCACGAAGACATTGTTAATGGAATATAATATTATTAGGACAAAATGCTATCAAATCATCAGAAATGTTAAGAGTCAATTTTAAAATATTAGAGATTTATTAAATCTTTAAAAGCTCACATGTCAAGTAAGGCCCACTGTAAACAAAAGTGTCAACATAAAAACATGTATAAAAAAAAAAAAGTTAACTACCTGTGATGATGAAAAATGACTAGACTGGCTGCTGGCAATGACAAGGGCATCAGGCACTATTCCTCTATACTGCCCAGAGAGAGAGCGGCTGTGGGACTTCTTAGATACTGGAGGAGGTGGGAGCTGTCCAGACAGCTGAGCATTTAACTTGCTGCTGTAAAAGAGAAATGGACCCAATTATGTTTTAGAATAAATTAAATAAGGCTATTAAAAAAAGTGGTTGTCAAGATATGCATACAACAGCTTCTTGTTTGCTAGCACATAATACAAAAAAATAGGTCATACTGTTTACTGATGAATAATATACACAGCAGAGATGCACTGGCTTTAAGTTTCAATAAACAAAAAACAGTGAGTGAATGTTAATGAAAAAAAAAAAGAGAATTAAAGTAATTTTTTTAAAAAAGTGCTTGCTTTTTAGTATGTGCATTCCAAGTATTTTTTCACAATTCCCTGTATGAGAACTCTTCATTATTTTTTAAAGACATTAATGAAATTACTAACATAATAATAACAGGTTTCCTAAATTACTAACATAATAACAGGTTTCCTATCAGAGGATAAATCAATGTGTTATAGTAGGTCACTCAAGAACAAAAGAACAGTGTTTGTTATAACGGTACAGTCCTATACTAGAATGATAATCTCATCTGTAAATAGAACAACTGTAGTTGGATGATCTAATATTGAGAATAAGAGAAATGGCCATGTAACCAAAGATCTCATCTACAATTAAGGAACAAACAATTTTACATATGTCAGACATGTACTGAGAAGAAACAACAAGAACATTCCAAAACAGGCTCTTCTATGGGAAACATCAGGATACAGAAAAAAGAGGAAGACCTAAAGAGACACTAAAGAGAACACATATAAAATAAACAAAATTTGGCAAGCACAGACTCATTAGATAAGATCAAACACCTTCCCCAAAATAGAGATGGGTGGCAAAAAACAACATAAGCCCTAAGTGACGTCCAGCTGTGTGTGAAGGATCAAGATGGATGTGAGGCTGATGTTGCTGCTTTGCTGTGTCTTCATTTTTGCATCTTTTCTTGCCATGTTTGGTTCTACACATCTCCAATTTTTGTGCCACTCTTTACCAGTGTGCAACATTTCCAGATTTTCACTGTTATTGAATTGCATCATGTTGTGAAAGCAGGTACCTTTTATTTGCTGGTTGACTTTGACTAATAGAAACTTTTCCATAATACTAGCCAGGGCATGATACATATAGATATTGAAATTACTAATATATCTACTGCTAGATCAGCCGTCTATAGTTTCCAGTAAATTATAGATAAAGCCTGTGTAAATCATAACTTTTCAAGACTAACCTTTCTATACCAATGCTGTCAGGTTCTCCACAAGATTTCTTTCTATCCCCGATGTTATAAACTGTTTTTGAAAAAAAAAAATGGCAACAAATGTTTAAAAAGATTACTTTGTATTAAAAAAAAAAAAATGCTTTGTAAAATTATTTGCTACTTTATGCACAAAAATACTGGTTCAATGCCTAACACAAAACTCACAAAAGTCATATAGATTTATGAAGATAATGAACAATTAGGTCACATATGAAATATGTCAAACTCTTGAGATAGAGGCACATTCACAGAGTATCTATGATTATGGTTAGTTGAAGGCCTCGATATCACTGCAAACGAATTAAAATCCATAATTGTTCAATCGCCTGTGCCAGTGGAATCATACAAATTAAAACTCATTTCATTGAAGGATCCAAACAAAGAAAGGCAGCTGCAGTCCCCATCATAGCAGCTATAGCACACACCAAAAGACATAAGGCCAAGCGGCACCAAAAGTGAACACAGCTGAACTGTCCTTGATCATACAATATCATCATTCATCGTAAGCAATCGGAATATTGAAACACGATCCGGATGAAAAACACAGCTCAGTCACAGAGCACTAAACTTAAATTAAGAGCTCCGGCAGCAAGCCAGACTTGGAATATGAGGAAACTGGAACAAGAAACAACCTTTCACACTGAGCCTGAATGGTTCCTGCTGCCTATCCACCATATTGACTGGAAGTCCTATATTAGTCCATCTATGATTAGAAACTAATAACTATCATCATTAAGAACCATACCTGCATAGTCTGTAATTAGAGTTTGTTCTCCAATGTAAACCTACAGCCTTCTTTTTCAGAGTAGAGTCAAGAGGGGGTTAGTACATTGTAGTACTGCACTATCTCCATATCTTCTGTCCAGTCATAGCAGGCAAAAGGAAATTCCAGGAAGGAGGAAAAAGGGCAATTGCACTAATTGCTTGCTACAGACCATCTATCAAGATGTCAAAGGTCATATAATCAATAATGATGACTGAGAATGTTACTGCAGACATTCCACACTAAACAGAGACAATCACTGAGGCTGCTGCCATAGGTGATACCGTTTCTCTATAGCTTTCTATCTCTAGTTGTTTATCAGTTCTCTTATAGACTACCTTACAAAACATCTTAAACAGTCTGGTATCTTTTTTCTCTGTTTCGTTCAGTTTCTCCTTCCCTACATTTTTCCAGTTGTCATATTTATTCCAACTGTTTTCTGTATATTAAATGGCTAAAAAAGTGCTGATTTGTTATTGTTTCTTCCTGGTTCTGACAACAGGTTGGCTTCTTATTTTGGCATTTTCCACATTTCTGTGGCCTCTAACGACTTTCCTATCTCCCATATTTCCTATCTGTTTGCATTTTTGTATTGCATCCAGAGAAGTCAAATTAAAAAGTTTGGAAAGACATGGATGCCTGGAAATTGCATTCCACAGAAAGCATGAACAATTAGTGGTGGGAGGACTGAACACCCCCCAAAAGATGAATTATCAAAATATCACATACCTTATCAACTACTGAAACACTTTACAGACAACTCTACTTTTCCTTGACACCATGAGGCACAAGAGCAACAGAACAAAGTTGAGAGAGAGAGACAGAGAGAGAGAGAGAGAGAAAGGGAATGAAAGAGACAATAATTATGATTTCAACAAGCAAAAAAAAAATTATATAACTGTTTTATTGTTAATGCATCTAATATAAAAGCGTTATACAAACTGGAGAGATTAGATTCGTTTTAATACTGACGAACTATGTGATATTGATTTTTTTGTTTTTTTTCTGTTTAAAAAAAAAAAATCCTACAAATTATAGTAAACTGTAGTATTGGTTGAATTTATATTTATCAAATTTAGCTCCCAAATATTATTCCTAAAAAAAAACCGCTCTGTTTTCACAGTAATGGTAAACTACAAGACATACAAGGTTCATTTCATGTCTTAATATGTATGGGGAATATGGCCCATATTTTTCAGTGACCAACAGGCAGCACATTTTTAAAATGAGTAATGTCGAATGGAAGACATACAGACAATATGTGAAATAAATAAAGAATATGATTACAATTCTTGAAAATATAACAAGTTATTCTTAATACAGCAGAAACAAAAAAGAAAAACAGTAAAAGAGCTGCACATTTTTTAAAATATAAAAAGTATAATAATAAAATAAAAAAGTTACCCTGTTGCTAATGACCCTCGTAAGGCTAAGAACCTTATAACATGTAGACATTGGAACTGACTAAGAAAGGTGTTGTACTCAAAAGTGATTCAGAAATAGGGTTGCCATCCGTCCCGCTTTTTCCGGATTGTCCCACTTTTTCATCAAAAATTAATTGTCCCGCCTAAGGGTCTGGGGGACAGCAATTTGTCCCGCTTTTTAATCCAGCCAAATTTTTCACCTACAAATTTTAATATTTTCTTAAATTATTTATTATTGGTTTGAGTTTTGTTACAAAATGAAGCTTCTTAGTCCGAAACGTCTATTTGTAGAGTCCTGCGCTATCGCTGTTTAATAATAAAGTTTGTAGATACAACTCATAAATACTCATTTGAGAATATCCAGCACAAAATTGTTAGTGCGGAAGGCGGTATTATTTAAAAATTTACAAAAGATGACGTCTTCGGCTTCGTCTTACTCTTAGGCGACTCTTAGCCGAGGCGCTGAGTCTTACTCTACCCATCTCACCGCTCACGTGATCTGTGCCTACGTGACAATCTGTATGCTTTTGTCCTTGTCGTATTTCTGTAGGCGCTAATAATTCATTCAACAACATCGGGTTATCCTCACCAGCAGCAAGAAGAAATTTTGGCTTCATTCTTTCTTTATGTGTTGGAGGCTGGAGGTTGCTTCCAGGAATCCAGTCTGTTGTTACCGGTGGTTGTGAAATATTAAATTTGTTCATTTTTAATTGAGCATTCTAATTTTGTGAATTCTTTTTTTTTATATTTATTTTTACTTGGAAATGCCGAAGCGAAAGTGTTTTTTCCAAGAAAACTATTGGGAAGAATGGTCTTTCATAAAACAAGGTAGAAGTGAGAATGAAGCAGAATGCAAAATATGTCAATGTTACATTTCTATCGCGCATGGTGGGAGAACTGACATAACAAAACATATAGGAAGTGTCAAACACAAATCTAGAATGTATTCTGCAAACACTTCACGTACTATGGACAATTATTTTTTGACTAAATCGTCAGAGCAAGGTAAATTAGTGGCAGCGACAGAACTGACAATGTGTTATCATATTGTAAAACATCATATGTCTTTCAAGTCAATGGACAATGTAATAATAATTAGTCTATGTGTGTGCTATCTCTGACTTTTCCTATGGCTATTATGCTTTACATGATGTGTCCCGCTTTCGCGTCTAAAAAAGTACCATTTGTCCCGCTTTCTGCTTCGAAGGTTCTGGCAACCCTATTCAGAAACCATAATTAAAACTGTATTGGACTTAAGATGTAAGATACAAAAAGACAAATAAAGGACAGCCTAAAAGAGAACAGTCGAAGCAGAAACAAAAATCTGGGTTAGACTTGGGACATTATACAAATGAATGTGCAGAGATTTTGTTGTTGTGGTCATATAAGTAAGTAAAAGAGCAAATAATAGTTCCATCTTTTAGAGGGAATATGGTGTTAATGCCCTATTTCTCAATGACCAACAGGAGATTTTTTTTGGGTGAGGTGGCCAATATAACACCAAACCACCTTCAACAAAAATTCTGGTACCCATTTTATGAGGTTGGATAAACCTCAAAGCCTTGGTCCAAAGAAAAAAAATTCACTACATGTGGGAATTGTTGTCATGTAATGACACTACTCATCATGATGAACTGATCTGTTGGTCCATAGTTAAAATTATTTAGAAAAGTCATATCAATAAGTTAGTAACTAATATTCTGAAAAAGACTGTCTTCCACATGTGATATCTCCGCAGAATAATGCACATCAAATGGCAGGACAAAATAACCAACTTAACTGTTCTGCAACGCGCCAAGACCCATCATGTTGAATCATGTTGATGATGCTCAGATGTCGAAGATAAGAGGGCTGGGGCACGTCCAGTGAATGGAAGAAAAATGCATCCCCAAGCAAATACTATATGGTGAACTAATACATGGAAAAAGACAAATCGGCAGATCTAAACTATGATATAGAGATACGTGTAAATCATCTCTGAATGACTTCTTCATCTGTGAAAATGACTGGAAACATCTGGCAAGTAATCGCACATCATGGAGAGCATGTATAAGGAATGGTATAACATCTTTTGAGACTGTGCTAAGGCAACACTTAGAAGAGAAAAGACTAATGAAAAAGGATGGAAAACCCTGTGGATCAGTGGGCCTGACTTGTTCATTCTGTGGCCGTTTGTGTTTGTCAGACATTGGTAGAATTAGCCACGAGTGAAGTTGTTCGACAAAAACAAAAAAATACACAACAGCCTCCACTAGACCGTCTGACAAGATGAAAAGGGCCATACAATATTCTGCAAAAAAAAAAAAAAAAAAACCCCAAAAAAAACAAACAATCATTCAATTGCACGCACGCATACAGACGGTACAACATAAGGTCAGTTTTAATGGCAAGAACAAATAAATAAGCTTATTTACATAGTAGTTAAAAGATCTTAATCTATTTTCCTTAAGTAAAACCAAAGTATCCTACATGTTTTTATTTCTGCGATTTTCAATATTAATTTAATTGCTGCCACTATTAGTTTGAAATTCAACAAGCATGTTTTGCTTATTTAATTGAAGATATCTTGTAATTTCTATGTGAGAACCACTGAGTCATATCCAAAAATTCACCATCATGTGCATGCAAAGTAAACAAGGAAGTGCTTGAACACATCTACAATAAACAGTGGATTCCCTCATCAAATAATAATGAAGGATTTGTGTACATATATTCTAGCAGTAATTATGTTAGAATATGGCTGTTTACACCAACCGGGATAATCTCTAATGTTTGCTTAAGACAAGAAAAACAAAAAACCTGAAAATGTTTCTTCAATTCTTTTTAAAAAATTATGTGGTTTTCTTTCTCTCTCTCAAACACAGACTGAAAGAGCAGGCAAGCAAGCAAACATATAAGTTTACAATCAAAGTGAGAAAAAAAAATTGGTCTGTGATAATATTTTACATTTTCAGCTAAATTCTAAGTCAATGATACTTAATTTATTAAGTGCTGAACTGAAAAACTGGTTGTAGCTGAATTAATGTTCATTAGGAAATGAAATTACCACTGGCTTATATGCAATATTCAGTTAATGAGCACAAAACAGGCTAGCAACTCATAGCTTACTGTTGGTGTCTGGATCAGTGAAGAAGAGCTGATCAAGACCTACTCCCATTTCCTGTGATAAATCACAAAACAGACCAACTAAAAAAGTCAATCAAGTAGGGGATTGAAGAAAAAAAAGTATACCAGTGCCTAAAAATTATGTGCTGAATTTGTGGCCAACAGATGCAGCTTTCTACAAACTGTGACACAAAACAACTTATGGCCATTTAACTGCTATTTAAGGTGGAATGGGAAGAAAAGCAAATATTTGGTGAACACAAACAAACTATTTGCCATCTCAGTGAGTCACTAACATTTGGAACTAATTATTTAATGCATAATTAGTCCATGAGAGTAGAACACTAAATCCATTTTAATAAATTTTAAACCAAGAAATTATATAATGTCTATCACAAACTAAAATAAAGTGTGTGCATGTCCACGCGCACACACACATATGTTCCAAGTTTCAAATGCTGAATCAGTAAAATTTTTTAATTTGACATTTGAACATTTCATTTGAAAGGAATACACAGGCACGGTTATAAAAAAAAGTAATCGTAAATGAATTCAATGACTCATGCACCCAATATATATATATATATATATATATATATATATATATATATATATATATATATATATATATATTTTGACCGTGGAAACAACCAAAAGAAGAAGGTTGTACTGATAACTGAAATGAAAATAAAAAACATAAACAGGAAATTGGATATGTGTAGCAGATTTAAAAAGAGGGGAAAGTGAACCAAACCCTCGCCCAGTAGTCTAAGAGATGTGAGGGAGATACGGTTATAGAGAGACAACACCAATGGTGTGCTTTTGAAAGAAAACTTCCTTCCAGTTGTGGAGACAACTTTTTTTATGAGACAAAATTATTGCAGAAAATTTAAAACAAATTTTGTTATGTATTTTCTACAACCTTCAATTGGGGAACCCCTCTGGACCACATATGTCTGAGTAGGGTGTAATTGTGGAACAATAATTATCTAAAATTAGAAGTCATGATACAAAAGACTTGAATGGTGTTTAAAATATTTGCAACAACCGTAATTCATTAATTTATTTTCTTTTCGAGCCAAAGTCAGTATATAGGGCGGACGAAATAGTTCTCTACAATTGACTATTTGCTGCTAGTTCTTAGTTATTTCTCAGTCTCATAGTTGAGTCTTCTTTAGTAATTGTTCTGGGTAGCGATTTTCTTGGTCTGACTTGTTTTTTTTAACCAAATGGTTTCCACATGAATGCCTGATAGGAAAGTCTTTCCACATTCATTCTCAGCACATGATGACTGATGTATTTCAAATGCCTTCCTTCTTATAATGTTCAACAAGTATTCTTATTTAGATTTGTCTCTTATCAGTTTGAAATGTATTCTTTCCGGATTGTGTTCGAGATTCTTTGTAGATATTTACTTCTAAAGGCATTTAATTTCCTATATAAAATCTGAGTGGATTTCCAACTTTCACATTCATTTGTTAGCACTGGTTTCACACAGGTGTTGAAAAAGCTAGGTATTGTTTACTGAGTACTTTGGATATTTAGATATTTGTCCGTTTGTTGAAAACATTTAATGGTATTTAGATGTATGTCCTGATTTCTGATGTTATATCTCAATCTCTGGATATTTTGCTGTCTAGGTAGGCAAAATTTGTAGCTTTTTGTAAAATTTCATTGTTAACTGTTTTATCAGTTGATGATATCCAGGACTCTTCATTTGTGTTGGTTGTGTTGTTCTGGAGGCCTGTTTTACCAGAAATGTTGTTGAGTCATTCTATCTTTTCTTGAGCATCAGGGTGTGTTGAGCTCTAGAGTGTCAAGTCTGCAAATTTGAGATATTCCAAGAGTTGATTATCAATCCATTTAATACCCATTGTCTGTCTTCTATGGATTTTCACATGACTCATCATCATCATCATTGAGTGCCGTCTCCGCAACGAAGGTTGGCTACCATGGATCACCATTCCACTCTGTTTCTTGCTTTGATGGTGCAGATTGTCCACATGACTCAAACAAATGAAATTCTGAATAAAAGTGGTAACATGACACACCCTTGCTTCACACCTGTGGTGCCAATGTTACCTGTTTCTGAATCTGAGTAAAAGACCATTATGATATTCACATATTTTGTTGAAAATCCATGGATTTTGAGGAATTTCTAATATGTAGGTAATGTAAACTATAGAAAAACCATTTTGTCTGAATCTCAGTTGTTTTCTCTAAGTTTTTTGTCTACTGACTTCTTCAAAATGTCACTTCTGATGACGACAAAGTAACAAGGTGATGCGAACTAACCTTACAGCATGTATTCTTAATTAACTCTAGATTACAACATCTTTGTAAAATTTATTAATTCAAAATACAAATCCTGGGAATTCAACAGTGTACCATGGGCAAACATTTTCCCCCTCCTGATACCTTCCTAATTATGCTTCTGGTGATCCTGAGTGTTTGCTTTATTTACTTTTATGTTGAATTTTGTTTTTTAAAACAATACATGCGCTTTATAAAAATAATGAAGGTGTTAGAGCTGCTTTCTATTTTTTTGTTTCACTAATTTTCAAATAATTATTTTTTTCTTCTTGTGATGGAGGAAATCTCTCTCTACAGCTGTTGGTGCAACATCAAACAAACCATTGTAACATGGGATAAGCAGCAAACAATGCTGAAAGGAAGCTGAACGTACAGCTCAAATGATGGACTGATAACCAATAAGTGAATAGACAATGTAACAGCTTTGGTAGCTACGGCGCCAAATTTCAGATCATAAATCAAACGTAAGCCAGGAAATGATTACAGCACCTGATTCCTGTGTCCCTCCTAGCGTAAAGACACAGCTGTGTAGTAAAAGTTCAAAGATAATACTATTTTTGGAACTCCAAATGTAACATTTAGTGTTTGTAAATTTTACGAAGGTGCCCTGAAAACATGGCTTGTGGGTAGGCATCATAAGCTAAAGCTAAGAACGTAATTAATTTTAATATTCTTACTTGATTACTTCAAATATAGGTTACCCAAAAATGTTTTGATGAATATGCAAAAGTTTCATATACAGCTAATAGTTCCATATGTAGGTAAAGCAAAGGCAAAACTAAAATAATACTGGGTTCACTTAAAATAATGCAAACAAATTTGCTTAACTTTGTCACCACATCAGTGTTAAAAGTTCATTATGTCAAACAACCAGCCGAGTACCTCTATTAGCACAATATATATAAACAACGTTTAAATAACTCCATTGTTAATGGTTCTCTCTCCTCTTCACATTTTATTAATATTGTTTGTTTTTGCAAGGCAACGTATATACATATACATTACAGGTGCACCCAATGACTTGGCACAGTGTCCCAAGAAATGATAAGAAGGTAATTATTTCTGTAAGTGATACTCTCTGATTACAGCACACTCAAAACAAGCGCAATACTTCACACACTTACTTAAACTACATACACTGAGTGTGTTGAGAAACGTAACGTGAAGAAGGGGAAAATAAAACAAAGAAAAAGAGAACTAAATGTTACAATGATATGTTGATCTTGTGTGGAACCAAAATATTGTCACAGACTCATATAACTAGACTGTTTCTAGCTGTTTAATTTCATTATTTAAAGAAAAAAAAAGTGAAACTACTGATAAGATCAGAAATAAGCAGGCAATTTTCACTGATAATAACAATCATAGCTTAAAAATGATATTTTCTGTAAAATTAATAACACTAATGTTTGCATGGTAAATATAATAGTAATTATCATTACTATTATACCAATTCTGACCTATGGAAGCGAATCATGGACAGTAGACAAACAAATGAAAAGACGATTAGAGGCCACAGAGATGGGATTTCTCAGAAGAATGTTGAAAGTTCCCTGGACAGATAAAAAGACCAATGAGGAAGTTCTCAAAGAGGCCAACACAAAAAGGGAGCTCTTAAAAAACATCAGAAAGAGGCAATCAACATTTTTTGGGCACATCATGAGAAGAGGAAAGTTGGAATGCTTGGTTACAACTGGCAAAATAAAAGGAAAGAGAGATCGTGGACGACAAAGAGAGAAAATACTGGATAGCTTGGTGTCATGGCATGGAAAACAGTCAACAACAGAACTGATACGATGCACTGTAGATAGAAGATTGTGGAGGGACATGATCGCCTACGCCAACCGGCAGGGTACATGATGATGATGATGAATTATCATTAGCAAACTGTCAAAGGTAGAAATTAAAAGCTTTGGACTCAGACTAAAAGGGAGCCGTGATAGCTCAGTGGTTAGTGAACTGGACTACAAAGAACAAGAGGTAGGGTTCGATCTCAACCGATGGCTTCCGGTTCACCCAGCCTTTAATGGGTACCAGATTTTTTTCGGGAAAAGTAAAGCGGCACGGGCGTAATACTGACCACATTACCCCAAAAATCATGTGCCGAAGGTCTGTAAAATTTATGGTCGCTAACACCATATATTTCCTATACGCCACTTGGCATGACTGGGGTACTTTACTTTTTTTTTTACTCAGACTAAAATTAGACAGAATGAGAGAGAGAAAGAGAAAACAGACAGAGATTTAACAACATAACTGATAAATATTTAACAACATAACTGATAAATATTTAACAACATAACGGATAGAGATGTGAGACAACACAAATATTTACAGCAACTGTAAGAAAAGAAAATGTTTTTTTCAGCTTTCACTGTGTCCTAAAGGGGACACAGTGAAAGCTGAAGAAAATGAAAAATATCTTATGCAACAAATTTATGTCAATAGAAATGAGAAAGAGAGTTCATCAATGCTATATAGAACCAATTCTGACCTATGGAAGTGAATCATGGACAATAGACAAACAAATGAAAAGATGATTAGAGGCCACAGAGACGGGATTTCTCAAAAGAATATTGAAAGTTCCTTGGACAGCTAAAAAGACCAATAAGAAAGTTCTCAAAGAGGCCAACACAAAAAGGGAGCTCTTAAAAAACATCAGAAAGAAGCAATCAACATTTTTTGGGCACATCATGAGAAGAGGAAATTTGGAATACTTGGTTACAACTGGCAAAATAAAAGGAAAGAGAGATCGCGGACGACAAAGAGAGAAAATACTGGATAGCTTAGTGTCATGGCATGGAAAACAGTCAACAACAGAACTCATACGATGCACTGTGGATAGAAGATTGTGGAAGGACATGATCGCCAACGCCAACCGGTACAGCACATGATGATGATGAAAGGGGACTGGTTGGTCTTGAGACAGAGAGGTTGTGAATTCAAATCCTAGCTGCACCAGTTGGGATTTTTATTTGCGATTTCTCTCTGCGTAACCATCACCGGTCTCAGCAAGACATGGCTTGAAACATCAATTACTCATTGACGGGTAAAAGAGGCAGAGGCAGAACAATACTAATATGGACAAGTAACATCTAAAGATGGACAAGTCAGCCTATGACAATCTGCACTATCGAAGCAAGAGATAGAGCGGAATCAATGGAAAAAATGGTTTATTTTTGTTAACCTTAAGTGGAGCAGAAGAAAATTAACTTAATAGACTATGGGCTCTAGCACGTTATCTATTTTTCTAGAAGTCAGTCATTCTTTGCTCTGACTGTCAATGGTCTAACTATCTTCCAGCAACATCATCATCATCATGTGCCGTACCGGTTGGCGTTGGCGATCATGTTCTTCCACAATCTTCTATCCACAGTGCATCATATGAGTTCTGTTGTCGACTGCTTTCCATGCCATGACACCAAGCTATCCAGTATTTTCTCTCTTTGTCGTCCACGATCTCTCTTTCCTTTTATTTTGCCAGTTGTAACCAAGCATTCCAACTTTCCTTTTCTCATGATGTGCCCAAAAAATGTTGATTGCTTCTTTCTGATGTTTTTTAAGAGCTTCCCTTTTGTGTTGGCCTCTTTGAGAACTTTCTCATTGGTCTTTTTAGCTGTCCAGGGAACTTTCAACATTCTTCTGAGAAATCCCGTCTCTGTGGCCTCTAATCGTCTTTTCATTTGTTTGTCTATTGTCCATGATTCGCTTCCATATATATATTACATCTTCCAGCAACAGGAAACTCTAAAATGAATTGTATAGAATGCTGGAGACATGTACACTTAAAACTTTAATGACTTTTTAACCTCTCTTTATTTGCCCAAAATAACAGGACTCTAAATTCAGATGTAATGGGGTGGGCGAGGACAGAAAAAAAAAGACATTTAACAATAAACAAAATGCAAGAACCTAATACTAATACATTACTAGCATTATAAAGGTCACAACAGATTCCTTAGTATCTTATAACACATATCTGATCTCTTTACTTCCTATGCACAAAAGTAAATCAACACTACTTCACAAAGGAGAGTGAGCTATAAAGTGGGTGGAAATATGGGGAAAAGAAACACACACACCAACCTTGTTCATTTCCCTTGGATGAGAACTTTGGAAGGGGAAAATCTTTACCTGGGGAATAATATCAAGGAAGCAAATTGTGGGAAACCAAAATAAATATAATTGTGGTAAATGTCCATAACTACTTGTGTAAAGTTAGAAATGTTACATAAAACATATAGCTGATGGGGAGTGAAGTATTAAACATCACCATATATTTGGAGAAGGGGGTGGCCAGCATCGTTACTGAGTGAGTGAGTGATAACATTTTGAGCCCTAGCCGGCCCATAGGGTGTAGACTAAGATACACCTTCTCTTATCTAAATTTTTGTTCTAGCAGTTTTCAATTCTTTTATAGATATTTTATCAAATCTCGCCATTTGTATCTGTTCTGTGCAAGCAGTTCTATCTCATTGAGGGAGCCGATTCCTGCTGCTCTTGCCTCTCTCATCAATGTTCTTCTCAGTGTCTCTCTGGGTCTTCCTCTTTTCCTCTTACCTGTTGTTTCCCACATGAGGGCCTGCTTTACTATTCGGTTATTATCTCTTCTCATCACATGTCCAACATATGACCATCGTCTTTTCTTTATTACTGAAGATATTAGTGGTTGATTGGCGATTTCTCTAATTTCCTACGTTTCATTAACAAAATTGTTTTTACGATAGTGGCTTGTTAAACCTCTGATCAACGGTTCTATACCAAGCTGGAGAAAAATAATTCCTCCAACTTGGATACAAACAGATGAAAATAAGCATTGAAAAAATTAGAAATCACATAAATAGGAAGACAAAAGAAACATTAAACAATCCCAAAGAACACCAATCTATAAAACAAGTAACAAACTTAAAATATATGGGAACAACATTATCTGAAGATGGTAAAATTGATAAAGAAATAGACATTCAATGCAACAAGACAAACCAAATACTGGGACAACTATCCCCTAAACCTCAACACAAAGCAATACCTATTACCACCAAGAAACATCGTACACAGAATACATTCATTCCCACATTGTGCTACCAATGCCAAACATGGTCACTTACAACTATGCATAGAAGAAATCTTGTCACCACAGAGATCAGACTTCCAATAAATGCACTTTGAGTGACCAGAAAAGATAGAATCGGAAATCAGAAATAAATCAAGAGGGGATGGACAGTCAACATTAAAGAAATGCTACAACAACATCAAGTGGTAATAATTGAAGCCACCAAAAGGGCGAGAACCAGAACTTTGTACCTCCCTAGACACCCTATTGGGTACAAGAGGAAGTGAAGAAAGAAAAAAAAGTTGAGATAAATAATATCAAAACATGATAAAATAATCAACAAATGTCCAGTCATGTTTTGATCTGAAATCTGCATGGAAAGTGAAGATTGAAAAGCCAAAAGAAACCAAGATTAATGAAAAAAATAAAAGAGATCAGAGCTTCTGTCTCATTTATAGAATCAAAACAGACAGTTTTAAAAAAATTAATACGTGGGTAAAATTACTTAATCTTACAAAATGGACAATTATTATTTTTAAAAACAACAAAGAACAAATGCAGGCTTTTACTTTGTACATTTAACGTGTAGACAACCTACCAGAATTTAAGGCATCCAATTTTACAGGTAAACCCGCTTGAGCAAGAGCCACCAATTTCAAAGCAACATAAAACTGACTGCGACCAAAATGGCCTAGTCGTTTGGCTCCACATAATTCTGTTATCTGGAAAGTTTTAGATAAATAATTTTTTTTAAATCAAAAGATGTATAATAGCTATTTGTCTCATCTTAAAACTACCCTACAATTTTTTCTTTGCAGGCTTTTTTGACCAAAAAAAACCCAAACAAACACACACACACAGCTAATGTGTAAAACAAATTAACTTTATTCCTTCTTGTTCATGCAAGTTAGCATCTTAAAAAGTTATTCTTAAAAAAAATATATATATATATTGAAAAAACATATGTACTTTTCACTCCTTAATTCACTCCTTTAATTTACCTTTCACTTTTTTCATGAACAGAATAGGAACAATGATTTAATAATGATGATGAGAAAGTGTGCGAAATCATCAAACAAATGTTACCACTGCTATGCAACAAGGAAATAACACTGAGACAAAACAAGCACTCCACAACAACAATTTTAATTTCAGAATTGTTACCAAAGCCAGACCAGGACAAAAGACTAAAGAACAATAAGAAAAATTGCTACAGAAATTAAGTGTGTTAGATGCATGACAGGAAACAGCCTGAGAAATAAGTTGAGAAATAAAGAACTGAGAAAAATGCTAGTAATAATTCCCACCATTGAATCTAAATAGACTCAGCAGACAAAGTGGTTTGGGCACAAGATAAGACAGAAAGATCAAAATACTACACAACAAGCCAGCGATAAATGCAGTGAGAACACCAGAACTAAAGGCAAACCATGAAAAAGATTGATTGATGGAATATTAGAAACACTAGAAAACATAACAGTAGGAGATGTCAACAGAAGGCAGAAGACTGCAAACTATATCACCCTTTTTGCTAAAAGGAAAATGAGGAGGGAAAGAGAAGAATCATAAGAATAATGATGATAAATCAAGGTGAGTGTTGGAGAGAATAACAGTTAGTGACTCTTAGACTTCTAACATCAAGGTCAGGTAATAAGAGCTGATCAAGACCTTCCACCATATTAACATAGGGATTACAAAAATAAGCTACACAGCCTGGCCAAGAGAGCATGGATCTAACAAAAAAGGCAAGCTCGGTCACAAAAATATTCAGCAACAAAGTGAATGTGTCAGTTCAAAAGGTGATAATGTTGCTGATTCAAATTGCTACAAATGTCCTTTTTTGGAACAAATGACAAAGAATATCTATCTACCTATCTTTCGTTCGCCTGAAGTATTGTCTATATGTGCATTTTCATTTCCTGCATAAATTTTACTGTCTTTTATAATTCTTCTAGTGGCCCATATAGTTTTGTCTGTAGTGCTGTATCTCTATGGGCCAATGGATTTTTCTCAGTCTACTATATCCACAGAGCGGTTGAGAAGGACATCCAGTAACAGTGCATGGGCCCTTACGATGCTGAGGGCCCGGCGCTGCACCTGCCTGAGTGTCCATCACAGGGCGAGTGCCATATCAATTCGCAATTATATTATAGACATACTTCCCATTGGCGTGAGTGCATGGCATCCTGATTGTTGTAGTGCGCCTTTTGGCTGGTTGCCTCTGACTTCAGCACTTAAACTTGCTAGAGCAGACTGTGGTCTTGCTCGGTTTATAGGAAGGCCTGGCCAGTTTTGGTTTTCAGTCCCTGGTGACTGTTAAGCCCCATCCCCATGACAAGGAGCTGGCCTTGATGAGGACAAAGAATATGAAGAAGATAATCAATCCATGCTTACTTTGGGTTTCTACTCTGAATGTGTTCTGTTCATTTACTATTATTGTATCTATTTATCTATCTTTCTATTTTACTTTCAAGATGAAGACAGCATGTAGGACAGAATTCTAGACTCTAAATTTTCAACTATATTTGCTACCAAATGTCACACCTTGCACAAGACCTTGTAGTAACTTGCCACACATTCCTGTTCTGGGAGAGTCTCTCAACCTCGGCAAGATACCTGCTGTTGTTACTTCTCACCTCAGAGTTCCTTTTTGTGTTTCTCTAGGTTGGCCTCTTTTTCTTTTACTCTCTAGTTCACATTTGAGGGTTTGCTTTGAGATTCTCTTGTCTCATCTCATGGTCAACATATAACCACCTTATTCTTTTAGAGATATATATATATATATATATATATATACGGGATGCTTTACACAACAAGGGTTCTTAAATGTTATGTAGAGCCAGTCTTAACATATGGATGTGAATCATGCACAATTGGACAACAAACAAGAAAATCACTGGACCGAAAGTAAGATGTGGTTTTAAAGAAGAATGTTGAAAATACCATGGACAGCTAAGAAGATTAATCAAAACATTTTGAAAGAGGCCAAAGCAAAAAGAGAGCTAATATCCAACATTAGGAAAGAAAGAATTACCATTTTTTGGTCATGTAATGAGAAGGGAACAACTGGAATATATTGTAACAACTGGGAAATTTGAGGGACAAAGAGATAGAGGGAAGCAAAGAGAAAAGATACCAGACAGCTTAAGAGAATGGTTTGGCAGAAGGTCAACAACAAAAATGATAAATAATTGTCGAGATAGAAAGTTGTGGCAAGACATGATCACCTACGCCAGCAGGCTTGGTACTTGATGATGATTAGATGCTTTGTCTTGTGTCTTATTTATGCACTAATCTTGAATTCCAACTACAGTATTTTGCTAAGGTATTTATTTTCAAATGCATTTATTTTCTATTTCTATAGATGTTTCCTAGCTCTCACATGCATAAGTAAGGGTGGACAATACATTTGATTTGAAAATCCTAAGTTTGTTTTTGTGCTTAGTAATTTTGACTTCCAAATTTTATCAAGATTCCTGAAAGTCACTACGATCTTTGCTATTCTGATTCTAATTTATTTCATTGCATCTTCTTTTTGGACTATGCAGCTTACAAAATATACAAGGTGATCTACTTCTTCAACTCCTTTCCTTCCAGATATATATTTTCTTTGAATGAATTTTTAAATTACTTTTATCCTTTCTTGGTTGATCTCAAGTCATACTTTTCTGGTCATTGATGACAGGGAATTTGTTTTTCCTTGCATCATGTTCACATTGCTACTGATAAAAACTATGTCATTTCCAAAATCAAGTCCCCCAACTGAGATCCAAGTGTCCATACAATGCCTTTTTTACTTGTAGAGCATTTCTGCATCATGAAGTTGACGCAATTCCAAATAACAAGGGAGATAATATACATCCCTGTTTCACTCTGGAACTATTTACTCAGTCCTGCCTTGCAAACTGCACAAGAGATCATCATGCAGATCTTTGATTATATTAATTACTTTTGGTGGCATAATATATTGTCTCACTATGTTCTATATTGTTTAATTGTCAAATGCCTTTTTGAAATCAATAAAATTAAAAAAATGTTTTCTGCTTTTCTATATGTTCTTAGTACAATTTTTAGGTTGAAAATATGATCATAGCAGCTTCTCCCATTCATAAATCCTGTTTGATTTTCATACATAGCAGCATCTACCACCTCTTTGATTTTGTTCATGATGATCTTACAGAATACTTAAAAGGCAACTGAAAGAATAGTCATGCCTCTCTAGATGTTTGTGAACCTTGAGATTTCCTTTTATTTTGTGTGTGTGTGTGTGGGGGTGGGGATGTCTCTTTTCCATATTGCACTGGACATTTTCTGCAGGTGATTTAAATTACAGTTGTAAACTGCTTTTAGGATATCACATATTATACCATCTTCACCCGTAACCTTATTGTTAGCCAAGAGCCTTACAGCTGTCTTTACTTCATTCAAGATAAATTCATCTTAAATTAATATCTGTGTATGAGGCTGATATATAAGCTGTAAAGTCTATTAAGTTCTTTGGTGTAGGACAATTAAGAATGTCCTCCTATTCTTCTATGCTGTCTACGTTTATGCTTTCTAAAATTTTGATTATTTCTTGGTGCTTTACTTTGTCAATTGCTTTGGTATAATCTATGAAACATAGGTATAGATCTGTTTTCACCTCTATGGCTCTTTCTACTAAAGATCTTATGATATATATGATAGAAATATTACTATAATGTAAGGTAAAAAAAGTAAGGATACCCCTTTCGAGAAGTGGAGTGTGAAGCCTCCACTTTTATTGGGTACATCGTTATATATTCTTTGTTTGCTCTACTGATGATTTCATGAAAAATGAAGACTTTGAAATATGTGCACATTGCTTCATAATTGTGTACATATCATATACTATCAAAACCACAATTAAGACTTGACATATACAGTTACGTATTTCATATTTTTAAGATCTATCTAGCTGGTGTTTCAAATGTTGAAAACAATTTTTACAAAAACAATTAGAAACATTTTATTAAGTAACTATATTAATTTTACTTTACTTATGAATGCTTAAACTCATACACTTACACATTGTTTCACAATTGGTGTACATATAAAATACTATCATTATCACAATTAAGACTTGAGATACAATTACGTATTGTGCAATTTTCACTAATATCCAGCTGGTGCTTCAAATGTTAAAAGCTATTTTACATAAACAATTATCAAATTTTGTTTATTAAAATAACTACATTAACTTTACTTATGAATGTTTAAACTCATACACTTATACATTGTTTCACAATTGGTGTACATATAAAATACTATCATTATCACAATTAAGACTTGAGATACAATTACGCATTGTGCAATTTTCAATAGTATTCAGCTGGTGCTTCAAATGTTAAAAGCTATTTTACATAAACAATTATCAAATTTTGTTTATTAAAATAACTATATTAACTTTACTTATGAATGGGTTAAATTCGTGCTGCAGAGTCACAGTAACTAGTTATACCATATGATTATATATTTATAATGATTAGTCCACAAAGCTGACACAGTGAGGTATACTTGTCTGAAATAATTAAAAATTCTACCATGTTATTCTTGCTAGTATTTAATTTAAAGAGCCTCTAGTTTAGTCTAACTGAAACTCTAGTCTACTTCGTGTTCTTTTATCTTCAATCTTGTTCTCATTCTGTTCGTTGAATATTTCAATATTAATAAATAATTATATATTATATTATAATAGTATCATACTGTATGTGTTGTGTACTATTTAAACTATTTTCATCTGAAACAAAAATTAGCATTTTATTATTTACAATTGTTGTGTTGTAGTTGTTTTTTCTTACTCGCTGTAGACTACGGTGTAGTATTTATTAGGTGTACTGTAAACAATAATAAAGAGGAAGACCCAGAGAGACACTAAGAAGAACATTGATGAGAGAGGCAAGAGCAGCAGGAGTTGGCTCCCTCAATGAGAGAGAAGCTGCTTGCACAGAACAGAGACAAATGGCAACATTTGATAAAATATCTTTAAAAGAATTGAAAACAGTTAGAACAAAAATTCAGATAAGAGAAGACCTCAGAAGGAGTATCTTGGTTACGTCCTAGACCTATGGGCTGGCATCGGTTCGAAAGGTCAATAGATTATAGATAGATACAGTCAGTAGTCAGTAATAATAATTTTTTTTTTTGTAGAGGACCTGAGAGGGTGACAAAACAACAAAATACAAATTAAAACAATCTCACTCATCAGTCACTGAGTTGAGTAGTACAGGCTTACTACTTAGGTATATATATATATATAAAAAATAAAGTAAATTAGAAGAGTAGAATTAGAACAACTTATTATTATAATTATAATTATGTATGATATAATATAATTGATAATAATTGTTTAGCAGCACTTCGCAGTAATTTCGAGAAAAATAAAGAGACTCAAAAATATATTTATATTTCCATTAATAATAAAAAAAAAAAACATTGCAAACTTACCAGAATCAAAATATCAGGACTAAGTCCTGAGGCAAGAAACAGCTCTGAAGCTTTAGGCCCAGTAACCTTTCCACTGCTTTCAACATCACAAGACTGGAACAACTCTGCATAATATTGCTGCTCTCGCATGCCCAATTTCAACCCCTCCATAACTTTAGTATAAACTCGGAGCGCCTTGAAGCGAGTAAATATTGAGTAGTGCTTTGCAGAAATATGTGCAATGAAAATCAGTAAACATATCCATCCATTGTATTGTTGTCTTGGACAAATCGTCCAAAATTTATGTTTGAGAAGTAATAGCAGAAATCACTAGCCAGTCCCACTTCTGTAGCTTGAAGGGTTCATGGAGCTAGCTTTCATTTTGACGACGTTATTTCGCATCATTCAATCTGTCGTTTTTGTTTCGTATTAAAATGTTCTAATACTTCGATAGTTGTTTCTCACTATGTGTTTGTCATTCTCTATCTAAATTTTAATGTCATGAAAAATATACTAATATCAAAACAAATAACACCACGGATAAAACTAAGAATAGCAAAATGTTTTATATAGAATAGGAAGAAATGGATGGAAAGAAAGAAAGAAATGATGAAGTCTTAAAACAGATAATAATGAAAAGAGAACTACTAAACACAAATCAAACAATACAAATTAGATTTGTGTGTGGGGAGAAGGAAAAAAGGAGGTGTTAAAAGCACAGCAGCCTGATAAAAGGAATCTTGGAGGGGAAAATACAAGGTAAAAGAGGTAGAGGCAGACCAAGACTAACATGGACGAGCAACATCAAAAGATGGACAAGTCAGCAGAATGGCGCTCCATGGTAGTCAACCTTCGATGTGGAGACGGCAAGTAATGAAGATGATTCGTCCTTTGTGTGTACAGTATACATCTTCATGAAGTAACGTTCATGGAGGCGTAGGTGCTCATCTCTTGTCACAACGTTCTGCATCTGCAATTATTGATCAATGTCGTTCTTGACATATTCTAACACTAATCATCACATCGTTAATGTCATACAAACTTCTACGTCGGTAGAGTAAGCACGCTGACAATGGCTGTTCAGGTCATGCTAATGATGGCTGTATGGAAAGACATAGTCCTGTATACAGGGAACTGGGAACTGAAGATTGATATCGTAGACCGGCAGAAGACTAGACACTATGACTTTTTCGTTTAATGCTAAGAATGAAATTGTCTTGCAGTCAATGATCGAACGTTCATGTGATTTATTTTCCTCTAGAATTAATATTCAAAAGATTAATATTCTTCACGCCCCGTGTGCTGCCGAAGCCCGAAAGGGATGTAAAAAATAGTGACGCTGTACCCTGCCGGGCATGTTCGTAAGAGGCGAGAAAGGAGTGTTGGGCATGGGACTGACTATCCCATACTATAAAAAAAAAATAATAAGCTGAAAAAATCTTCTTCACAAACATGGACAATCATGAAGATACAGATTTTTCATTAATGGATGCTTACGCAGAATAAACGAATGGAAATGGCAGGACAAAATCACTAATATGGAATTATGGAAATGTACCAGTCAAATACCAGTGGATAAAGAGATACAGCGAAGACGATGATGGCGCTGGATAGGACACACACTGCGGAAGCCAACTGAGAGTATTACACAACATGCCCTTTTTTGGAATCCCCAGGAGAAAAGACAAAGAGGAAGACCAAGAAATTCTTGGAGAAGACAGATAGAAGCAGAGATGAAGATGATGGGGAAGACATGGAATGATCTTAAAAGAATGGCAAGAAACAGAACGACTTGGAAAGTGTTTGTTGAAGAGACCTAAGCTCCACAGGGAGCTGAAAGGTAGAAGAAGAGGAAGAATATTCTTCAACATGACGTAGTCAGAATTGCAATCTTTACTTTGAACGATATTCCTTTGCATTTGTTTCACAGTTTGGCTACCTTGAAAATATAAGCACACGTACTGGGAAGGCTGCTAAAACATTTGCCAATCTGACATATACGGTTGTGATAAAACATCAAGACAAAGATTTTCATTTATCAAACATGTGCGCTTAGCATCCTCTTATACTAGTCTGAGACATGGATTATCCTTTTAAGACAAGAAAAGAGATTGAACAACTTTTATGTGCGCTGTCTTCACAAAATATTGAACATTAAATGGCAGGACAGAATAAATAAATTAGCTCGCATGACTTACAGCGAGCTAGGCTAAGCTTCCATTAATGCAGATAATGCTACAAAGTTGAAGACTAAGATGATCAGGTCAAGGGCTTACATTAGAAGTAAGGGCAATAATCGGGTCCTTTTACAGTTACCGTATAAAGAAACCTGGAAATTCGCTATAGATCTATGGGCAGAAAATAATTCAGCTCCATATTATAAATCCACAATAGTAGATGAGACAAGAGACAGATAACTCTATATATTTATAGAAAATTTATATTTTAAATGGTTGTTTCCAATACTAGCGAAACATAACTTTAAGCTCAAAAATACAAAGAAATTCCAAATAGACGCAAAGAATGGTTAGCTTGCTTTAACATCAGCATTATAACCACCATAACAAGCATCATTACCATAATAGAGACCACTATAAAAATCACAGTGATTATTATTATCATAATCGTCATCACCATAATCATAAGAATAACAATTAGTGTCATAAACACCACAAACACCTTCACATCTAGTGTTCTTTGTCATTTTCATGATAAAAATCATCGTCGTCATGATTGGTATCCTCATTTTCTTTTGTCAGTGTGGTTGTTACAACCATAAACCTCATTTTCTTTTGTCAGTGTGGCTGTTACAACCATAAACCTCATTTTCGCCGTTAGAAACATCATCATCCAAATGTTATCGGAGAAGTCTATCGCTAAAAACCTAATTGTGTCCTGTCAATAGACAACCAATACTATAAACTGGAACGATGAAGATATAAGAATTATCAGCACTTTATACAGAAAACTGTTAAATAGAAAATCAGATTAATGGTAGGAGTGAAGCCAGGATGTAATCTGTTACCACTCAAATTCTCAAACACATCGAAGACATTGCAGTACCAAACTTTAAATAGGAAAATAATAAATAACTGTGATATACTATAATCATAGCCTGCTTCATAAACTATACCAAAGCTTTTGATAAAATACACCATAAAAACTTACAGACTGCCGAAAAGATATACATCTAGATGACACAGACATACGACTAATATGTAATTTATACTAGGAGCAAACAGCAATAATAAAATATAAAAAGAGAATTCTACACCTATTGATATGAAAAGAGGAGTAAGGCAGGGATGCATCCTATTACCAATCTTGTTCAATCTATATATACACTGAGCAAATTTTTGAAAACATCACAGAGATGCCAGGTCTATACATTAATGGAATGATATTCAATAATCTAAGATATGCTCATGATACTGTAATATTAGCAGAAAACCTTAAAGATCTACAACAATTACTTAATGAAATAAACATGACAAGCAAAAAACATGGATTAGATATGAATATTAAAAATACTAAAATTATTATCATAAACAAAGATAATACTAAAAACCTACAAGTGGATATCAAAGTTGAAGGAATAGACCTGGAGGCAGTTCAGAACTGTGAGCCACGATAGCTCAGGGAGCCGCGATAGCTCAGTGGTTAGTGAACTGGAGTACAAAGACAAGAGGGAGGGTTCGATCCCAACCGACGGCTTCCGGGTTCACCCAGCCTTAAATGGGTACCGGATTTTTTCTGGGAAAGTAAAGCGGTACGGGCGTAATACCGACCACATTACCCCAAAAATCATGTGCCGAAGGTCTGTAAAAATTATGGTCACTAACACCATATTTCCCTATACGCCACTTAGCGTGACGGGGGTACTTTACTTTTTTTACTTTACAGTTCAGAACTACAACTACCTTGGACATACTATAACCAATGATGGAAAATGTAAAACTGAAATAAACAAAAGAATAGGAATGGCAAAAAGTAATTTTAATGTCATGACAAATATACTAACATCAAAACAAGTAACATCAGAACTAAAACAAAGAATAGTAAAATGTTATATCTTCTCAACATTCCTAGAATGGTGCAGAAACATGGGCAAGAAAACAAAACAGAGAATTGAAGCCTTTGAAATGTAGATTCATAGAAGAATAGAAAGAAATGGTTGGAAAGAAAAGAAAACAAACGATGAAGTCTTAAAACAACTAAAAATTAAAAGAGTACTACTAAACACATAAAAAAAAAAAAATGAGCTTTTTGGTTGATGCTAAAAGACACAAAAACCTACTAAAAGTAATTTTGTAAGGAAAAATATAAGCTAAAAGAGGCAGAGGTAGACCAAGATCATTAAATTATGGTAAATAATAAATAAATATTAAAAACGCCCATGCGATGACGGGGTCCGAACTTTGTGAGAGATCACAAAAGCTGGGACTATAAATAACTATAGACACGACCAAAATTATGAGAATCAATGCAGTTTTCATTAACCAAAAAAACAATAGGAGAAATACCTCTATTAGATGTACTATCTTACATATATTTGGCAGTAATATAGATACAGAAGGAGGAGCAGGAGGAATTTAGAATGATACCAAAATATGGGTAAAAATAGCAAGACGAGCATTCGTTACACTAGGAAACATGGAATTCCAAAGAAATTAGGTTAAATACAAAAATAAAAATATTAAACTCCAATGTTAAGTCACTCCTAGCTGTGAAACATGGATAACAACACAAATGGCAATCATGAAGATACAGACCTTCATTAATGAATGCTTGCGCAGAATCATCATCATCATCATTGAGTGTCGTCTCCGCATCGAAGGTTGGCTAACATGGATCGCCATTCCACTGTCTCTTGCTTTATAGTGCAGATCGTCATATGTTGACTTATCCGTCTTTTTATGTTACTCGTCCGTGTTAGTCTTGGTCTGCCTCTTTTACCTTGTATTTTCCCTTCCAATATTATTTTTATTAGGCTGTTGTGCCTTTTAACACGCCCTCAAAAATTTCATTTGTCTTGTTCTAATTGTGTTTAGTAGTTCTCTCTTCATTTTTAGTTGTTTTAAAACTTCAACGTTTGTTTTCTTTTCTTTCCATCCAATTCTACCTATACTTCTATAAATCCACATTTCAAAGGTTTCAATTTTCTGTTCTATTTTCTTGTCTAATGACCATGCTTCTGCACCATACAGGAATATTGAAAAGATGTAACATTTTGCTATTCTTAGTTTTAGCCCTGGTGTTATTTGTATTGATGTTAGTATATTTTTCATTTCTACAGACTCCAAGAGTCTGGACTCTGTAGAAATGTGGTTTTACAGAAGAATGTTGAGAATACCATAGGCAGCTAATAAGAGTAATGAAAATGTTGTGAAAGAGGTCAAAGCAAAAAAAGAGTTAATTTCCAATATTAGGAATCTATAATATTGTAACAACTGGAAAAATTGATTGACGAAGAGATAGAGGGAAGCAATGAGAAAAAACAATACCAGACAGCTTAAGAGAATGGCTTGGCAGAAGGTCCGGTACTTGATGATGATGATATTTTTAATGGCATTAAAATTACTTCTTGCCGTACCTATTCTTTTGTTTATTTCAGTTGGACATTTTCCATCACTGGTTGTAGTGTGTCCCAGGTAGTTGTAGCTCTGAACTGTCTCCAGGTATATTCCTTCAATTTTTATATTTAATTGTATGTCTTGAGAATTTTCTTTGTTTATGATCACAGTTTTAGTCTTTTTGATATTCATATCTAGTCCATATTTTTTGCTTGTCATGTTTATTTCATTAAGTAATTGTTGTAGATCTTTAGGATTTTCTGCTAGTAGTACAGTATCGTCTGAATATCTTAGGTTATTGATTATCTTTCCATTAATGTTTAGGCCTGGCATATTCTCCTTGAGTTCTCCTTGTTATATTTTATTATTGCTGTTTGTTCCCAGTACAAATTACATATTAGTCGTATGTCTCTGTCGCCCAGATTTGAGTTATTGAGTTATTTGCGGGTCATCATCATTGCACTCCGAACATGTCCATAGGTGCTCAGATCGACTTCTCAGCAAGTCCCTCAGTGTCCAGCGACTGACGACTCCAGTTCTATGTTGGTTGATAAGTCTTCTTACACGGCCACCAAGTTTCTCATTTCTGGCTGTGCCCATCTTAACTCCCATTTCCATCATCCGAAGAAGTGACGTTGATCTGTGTTTGTCGAAGTCCTGTGCTCTTCCAACATCTCGAAGGGCATTGATGATGTCCGCCCGATCCATCGGTTGCCCGTCCTCAACGACAGCGCAGCTAGCCAACCTGTCCGCTCTCTCATTTCCCCGTACTCCCGCATGTCCAGGGACATAGACAAAGGTGACCTTACGTATTTTGGATTTCTGCAACGACTCTACCCATTGCATGCGTACAAAGCCCGCCTCCACTTTTTTTTTCCATGCTCATCGAATCACTCAGTATACATGCGTGGATGTAGTCTTGTGACTCTAACCATTTGAATGCCTTGGTCACTGCCATCACCTCCATTGTCATGCTACTCGTGGTCATGGCGTATGCACTACTGTCTTCCTTGGCTATTCTGCCTGCCGAGCGTGCTGTAAATGCCCATGCACTTCTTTCGTGTCGTCTTACAGATCCGTCTGTATAGATGACTGCATCTTTCTCATCGGTGTTATCGCAGATGAGACCGTTGACCTCAGCATTAACCACGACCGGGTTCTGTTCCCTACTTTTCCTGTCGAGTGTGACAGTACATGAGAAAGTCCCCTTGAATGACCGGTATCCACTCCTCACCAACGCTGATATTGGTAAGCCCACAGACCTGTTTGATGACATCTTCTGCTCGGCCCACCCATGATTTCCCTCTTTTTAGCCTGGTACCTTTCTCTGTGTTGAGCACGTGGTGCAATGGATGCTCTGTATCTTTACTAATCTTCAGGTATGCTCGTGCTCTCCAGATCTTGATTCCGTCATCCATGGTTGGAAAGTCAAGAAGATACCTCATTGCTACACAGGGAGTGTCCCTCGTACATCCCAGGATAATGCGCATGGCTTCATTTTGTATTTTCTCCAGCCTATCAATTTGAGTCGTACTGACAGTAAGAATGGCCAGGGCATATTCGATTGGTGCGAGGACTAATCCCTGGAACAGAAGAGTAAGTAGCCTCTGCTCGATGTTGGCAGCTGCCATGACCGTCAAGGCGGCTAATCCTTTGCGGGATTTTGTTATCACATGGTCGACGTGGTCCCGAAAACACAGGCTGCGATCAAACTTAACTCCGAGGTATGTCATCAACTTGTCCCTGGTCACCTCATCAGCTCCCATTCGTACTACCGGTGTGGTCGTATTAACGATATGATTGTTAAGGGAGAACCATGAAACTGATGCTTTATTAGAATTAACAACGGCACCTGATACCCCACACCAGGAAGAAATGCGACCGAGTTCGTCTTGCATTGTGGAGGCGATTCCCCGTCTGTCTCTTCCCTGTCGATATACCAGAATATCATCAGCAAAAGTCATAGTTCTTTCCCTCCCATCCAGCTGTTGGGCCGTGATCGTTATTGTGTACACGTTAAATAGAACTGTTGACAATGGTGAGCCTTGTGGCAGCCCAGGACAAATGGATGTTGGCTCGGAAGACCAACTTCCATATCTGAGTATCACCTTCCTCTGAAACAGTGCCGCGGCGATCCATCTCATGAGGAAGGGCTTCACCGCCAGTTTGAGAAGCATATGCATGAGATATTCAAATGGTACCCTGTTGTATGCATCCTCCAGATCTATAGCAGCAGCACATGTCTCCTCTCGTCTGTGTAAGCCTTCGAAGACGTCATAGGCAAATACTGCCGCATTGAGCCATGTCTCTTTGTTATATCTATAACCTCCGAGTGTGGATGGGAATACGCGTTTCTGTTCAAGGCGACAGGTGAGGACACGGGCAACTATTTTCTCCAGCAGCTTGCCCGCAGTGTTCTGCATTGTGATGATTCTGTAGGCACTAATCTGAGAATGGTCCTTGTTTGGCTTCGGTAGCGGTAGTAAGTAGCTGTGTAGCCACTCCTCCTTAATCTGGCCACTCCGAATACTGGCATTAAACTCATTGGCCAGTGTTGTCAAGTCGTCATCAGCTAAATCGCCTATGTCATCATACCGAACACCATCTGGACCAGGAGCAGTGTTGTGTGACCTTTTAAGTGTCGTGCGAATGGTATCGGTTGTGATTGTGAGATCTTCATCCAGCCCTACATCCTTACACAAATTTGACAAAGATCCCTATATCCTCATTCTTACAGCCTCATTTCTTTGGTCCGTCTGCTCAATGTAGCGGGCAAGCATGGCCTTCCCTTTGCTCTCATCAGATTTTTGCCATATCTGGCCTGTGCTCTGAAAGTCTGGTATACCTCTGTGTCGTGGTGTGCCATTCATGCACTGATGAAGGCGCCAGAATGTGGCGAGCGATTTTTCTGAGCACACTTTTTTACAGAAGTCATCCCATTTGGCATCCTTAGCCTGCTTAGCGCATAGTTTAAAGTGCATCATTTTTTGGTCGACCTCTACTTTCAGTTTGTCTCTTGCTCCGCCAAGCTTCCTCGACATGTACTTTCCACCAGGGTGGCTGCGTCCATCTCTCCTGCCTCCTACGAGGGGCGCTCTGTTTCCTATGTCTGATTTTGCTAATGACGTCCTGGTCTGTTTTCTCGTAGTTGAATGTGTGGAGCTTTCTTCTCTGGCTTTTATTTCCGCCTTTCTCAATTAGGAGGACACATGGATAGTGATCACTTCCGTGGAACCCCAGTGCATTCCACCTGCAAACCGGTGCGAAGGTGGAAGACACCAGTGCAAGGTCTATGACACTATCAGAGTCCCCTGTTCGAGTGGCCATTCTTGTTGCCCTTCCATCATTCAAGCACACTAAATCGGCCGATACCAGTGCGTTCTCTAGGTCTTCTCCCTGCTTGTTGGTTATGACGTTACCCCACTGGTTTCCTCTAGCATTAAAGTCTCCGCAGAAAATGACGTTCTCTTCATCGAACTCGAAGAGATTCTGCCATTGCTGCGTGTTCACCTTCCCATTACAGGCATACACATTAACAATCACGAAATGAACTGGGGTCTGCACCCTAACCGCATGTACCTGCAATTCTGCACTGTTCCACACAGACATATCAACCTCAGCTGCCACCATATTGTTGCGCACAAGGATGGCCTGCCCAAGGTGTCGTCTATTGTAAAAACAATGAAAGCCAGGAGTACTTACTGTCCTGTCACCAAGAAGAGTTTCTTGCAAAACCATTATATCGGCGCCGCACAGTAGCTTATCAAGAATGGGCCGACGTTGATTAATGGACCCACAATTCCAATAAGTAACGCGCGCGCAGAATAAAAGGATGGAAATAGCAGGACACAATCACCAACATAGAATTATGGAAAAGTACCAGTCAAATACAAGTGGACAAGAGCTATAGCGAAGACAATGGCGCTGGATACGACACACTGAGGAAGCCAACTGAGAGTATTACACAACAGGCCCTTTTTTGAATCCCCAAAGAAAAAGACAAAGTGGAAGACCTAAATATTTTTGGAGACAATAGATGGAAGCAGGAATGAATATGCCAGGGATGACATGGAATGATCTTAAAAGAATGGCAAGAAACAGAACGGGTTGGAAAGTGTTTGTAGAAGACCTATGCTCCACAGAGAATCGAAATGAATAAGAAGAAATATTAAAACAACACATATTACGGCGAACTAAAAAGTTAAAATATAAATATTTATAATTATTTTTCAAATGTCAATAACTTGAATTGTTTCCTGTATAATAGTAGGTATTATGGATAGAAAATGAGCACAACCATCTGTTCTCCATCATGCGATATTATCATTCATCGTAAACAATCGGAATGCCGAAACACTATCAAAACAGATGAAACGCACAGCTCACGGTGTGTACAGAGCACTTAACTCAGTAGCTCCTGCAACAAGTCGGACTTGGAATATGAGGAAACTAACAAGGAACACTTTTCAGACACAGCCTCTAATGGTTCCTGCCGCCTATCCACCATATTGACCGGAAGTTTACGTCCTCCTGAAAATGCTGATCGTCATATTTTTTTTAATGTAGAGCACTTGATGATGCTAGGATATCACCTTGACTCCAAATCCGAATATATGAAACACAGTTTGTCATCGGACTATCCCCGTCGCACATCAAACAACAGACTGTAAGATCTCCCTGCAATGTGAATTTGTGAAATTATTAAACCCTCCTGACTAACAAGAACCTTCTGGACTCACCCCGGCACTGCGAAGTTATGTACGAAACTCCACTTCGCCTTTCACTTTTAGCGTATGGCCGTGTTAGGGATATACAATCAGCCATTGTGATGACGTAGAACACACAACAATGGCTGCGCCCATAAAATCCCAATTACTCTAATAAATGCAGCCAACAACGCACGAAAAATTGATGCACAATCTCTAAAGTGAAAATTGCGACTGACCTGGCAGAGCAGTCCATATTAATGAGTTGTAACACGTAAATACTTGGTGTCAAACAATTCCAACGAGGGCCTTGGAACAGCCCTCAATGTGTTGACGTAAACCGCATATCAACTCTAGAAAGGGGAAGGTCGCATTCACAAACTTGGACTTGACAAAGAGGAGCATTGAGGTGTGTACAACTCAGCATCATCGGCGAAATTTGTTAAGTGGATAATAAGATTGACTTAACGCAGAAAATTGCATTGAAGAGCCGAAACTAATCAGTCCTCAAATGCAATTTCTGCAGCGATGCAGAGAAAGTGAACCTCGTTCCACCATGTTGGAAACGAAAGTCCATGACTTCTCCATGGTGTCTATGAGGACCACGTTGACATTACTCTGAGAAGAGAGAGCGAGGAAATGGCTGATGATACCACTATGAATTAAAGATCACTGCTGCAGTGAGAACATGTATCTGTTAATTATTACTTAGTTCAGAAGGAGATTGCTGCAGCGGAGTTTGACTTCCTGAATGATGCATCACTCTGACGCGTTATTATTATTCTTCGTTTGCATAGATAGCTACGATAGAGCAGTGAACTGGTTCACTTAGGACGGGGGGTGGGGGGGGGGTTGGGGTGGATTCGATCCAATCGACGGCTTATATATTCACCGAACTGTATATGACTAGCGAGAAAGGACGACTGCACTGGCGTAGTTCATCATATTAGTCCAAAAATGTTGTGGTTATTCGAAGGCCCCGGTATCTCTACAAATAAATGAAAATCCATAATTGCTCAACCACCCGTGCCATTGGAATCATCTGAGTTAACATATAATCGAATATCCAAATGAAGAAAGGCAGCTACAGTCCCAATCATAGCCGCTACAGTATACGCCTAAAGACGTAAGGCCAAGCGGCGCCAAAAGTGAACGCAGCTGAACTGTCCTTCGACATACGATATCATCATTCATCGTAAGCAATCTGAATATAGAAACACCGTCCGGATGAAAAGCACAGCTCACGGTGTGCACAGAGCTCTAAACTTCGGTTCAGGGCACCAGGTGTTAAGTGGCCTGTACCAATCAGAAAGTAACAGCAAAATAATGAGTGTCATCATCAACAAGTACCGGGCCTGCTGGCGTAGGTAATCATGTCTCTTCCCAACTTTTGATCTCGACAGTTATTTATCATTTCTGTTTTTGCTTACTGCCAAGCCATTCTCTTAAGCTGTCTGGTATCTTTTCTCTTTGCTTCCCTCTATCTCTTCGTCCCTCAATTTTCCCAGTTGTTACACTATACTCAAACTGTTCTCTTCTCATTACATGGCCAAAAAATAATGATTGTTTCTTCCTAATATTGGAAATAAGCTCTCTTTTTGCTTTGACATCTTTCAGAACGTTTTCATTAATCTTCTTAGCTGTCCATGACATTCTCAAAATTCTTCTGTAAAACTACATTTCTACAGACTCCGGCCATTTCCTTGAATAGAAACAAACAAAAAAAGTTCTTAAATGTTATGTAGAACGAAGACGTAGTCAGTCTTAACATATAAATGCAAATCATAGACAAAAGGACAAGAGACAAGGAAATCACTGGAGTTTGTAGAAATGTAGTTTTACAGAAGAATTCCTAAAATGGCCGTACGATAAAAGTGAAAGGCGAAGTGGAGTTTCGTACATGATTTCGCAGGACCGAGGTGAGTCCCGAAGGTTCATGTTAGTCAGGAGGGATTAATAATTTCACAAATTCACATTGCAGGGAGATCTTACAGTCTGTTGTTTGATGTGCGACGGGGATAGTCCGATGACAAACTGTGTTTCATATATTCGGATTTGGAGTCAAGGTGATATCCTAGCATCATCAAGTAAAAAGGTAAAGTACCCCCGTCACGCCAAGTGGCGTATAGGGAAATATGGTGTTAGTGACCATATATTTTACAGACCTTCAGCACATGATTTTTGGGGTAATGTGGTCAGTATTACGCCCATGCTGCTTTACTTTCCCAGAAAAAAATCCGGTACCCATTTAAGGCTGGGTGAACCCGGAAGCCGTCGGTTGGGATCGAACCCTACCCCTTGTCCGTGGTAGTCCAGTTCACTAACCACTGAGCTATCGCGGCTCCAGCATCATCAAGTGCTATACATTAAAAAAAATATGACGATCAGCATTTTCAGGAGGACGTGAACTTCCGGTCAATATGGTGGATAGGCGGCAGGAACCATTAGAGTCTATGTCTGAAAAGTGTTCCTTGTTGCAGTTTCCTCATATTCCAAGTCCGGCTTGTTGCAATAGCTACTGAGTTAAGTGCTCTGTGCACACCGTGAGCTGTGCGTTTCATCTGTTTTGATCGTGTTTCGGTATTCCGATTGTTTACGATGAGTGATTATATCGTATGATGGAGAACATATGGCTGTGTTAATTTTCTGTGCGGTTTCGCCTTATGTTTTTTGGCGTATGCTGAGACTGCTATGATGGGGACTACAGCTATCTTTCTTTGTTTGAAAGATGAGATAGTAATTCTGATGATTCTACTGGCACGGGCGGTTGAGTAATTATGCATTTTAATTCGTTTGCAGTGATACCGCGGCCTTCCATAACCATAACCATAACCATGGAGAAAAACAACAAAAGATGCGCATCTTTTGCAAATATTGGAAATTCCCAGAATTAAATAAAGAAGCACGTTATGATTTCACTAACATTTTCTTCTGCTTGAGAAACGTGCTACCTTTGCTTTAGTGCCTACGTGGAAAGGAGAAGTACAAAGCAGATTTAAGCGTTTTGTTTTAAACATTTTCATGTAAAGAGACGAATAATATAATTATTTGTTTAAATTTGAGTTAATGTCTAACTCGGTAAATTTATAGTATTAATTAATCATATTTCAACACAATTTCATTTATTTTAGTCTTAATCGCTGTTAATTCCATGTCCTACAATGCCTACAATAATTTAATGTCATGAACAGTAAAGTAATTAATTAATTCAACACAATTTCTTCTATTGATTAATTAACTTTAATCCGACATAATTTCTTTGTAAACTTGCAACAATAACAAAAATCAATCTAGATTTATTGTAGATCATTAATGAGCAATGAATTTGATTGTTGAGAATAGGGATTAATGATTGAAATAATAAAAAATATTCAGCCACATAAAAATTATATATAAAATGAGATTTAGGTTTAATCAGCACCAACTGGCATATCCTGTTGCTCTTTTCATGCCAGCCTGTTTCTCGTTGTCCAGCAGTATTGCCTGACTTAGTGAATGCAATCTTTAGAACGTTCTAGATGCCTTGGTCGCCTTAGTCAAATTCCCTTCTGGATCATCTATTACTCCTCTTCTAGAAAGTATACTCTCCATTATTGTTATTATTATTATTATTAATTCTTCTACTTCTTCTGCGATCATGGCTCACTCATAGTAGGATTCCGGACTTTCTTATGAGGGCAGCTGTCTGTTTAAGTGATTCGGTTGCCACATATAGTTTCTCTTCCAAGGAGGTGGGTGTGGACCACATTGTCCTTCTTAGGTCTGTGTACTGGGGGCAATCCTGTAGAACATGTTTTGTTGTCATGTTGTCCAGTGTACGGTGGCATTGGCTTGTAGTACCTATTTTGAGTTTGTTGAACATGTCGTTTCTCATTCTGTCGTGGCCAGTGCGTAGGCGAAATATGATGACTTAATCCCTCCTTTTTTCAGAAAATGGAAAAAAATATCTTATGCAACAAATCTATGTCAATATAAATGAGAAAGAGAGTTCATCGATGCTATATAGAACCAATTCTGACCTATGGAAGCGAATCATGGACGATAGACAAACAAATGAAAGGACGATTAGAGGCCACAGAAATGGGAATTCTCAGAAGAATGTTGAAAGATCCCTGGACAGCTAAAACGACCAATGAGAAAGTTCTCAAAGAGGCCAACACAAAAAGGGAGCTCTTAGAAAAACATCAGAAAGAAGCAATCAACATTTTTCAGGCACATCATGAGAAGAGGAAAGTTGGAATACTTGGTTACAACTAGCAAAATAAAAGGAAAGAGAGATCGCGGACGACAAAGAGAGAAAATACTGGATAACTTGGTGTCATGACATGGAAAACAGTCAACAAACAGAACTCATACGATGCACTGTGGATAGAAGATTGTAGAAGGACATGATCGCCATCGCCAACCGGTACGGCTCATGATGATAATGATCCCTCCTTGATAGTTGGATGTATCCGTCCCTTTCGTTATACTTTGGATGTTCTCGTTTCCATTTTTCATGATACTGGCCTTTGATGATGGATTTGGCTTCGTCGTAGCTTACCTGATGGTTCTCTTGTGGCAATCTACCTCCCTCTTTAGCCAATTTGTCTGCGCGTTCGTTTCCGTGTATATTACAGTGTGATGGTAGCTACTGGATGGCCACTCTCTGGAAGTTATTGCATAGTTGGTATAGGGTTGTTCTCAAGTCATCTAGCTCACTATTCCTGGGGGTTTTTAGAGCTGTTAGGACTGACAGTGCATCAGTCAGTATCACCAATTTCTTGTGCATGTTATTTTTGTGTTGGATAGCCAGTTTTGCAGCATCTTTGAGGGCTTCAGTTTCTGCTTTATAGTTGTTTGAGAATTTCCCAGTAGCTATTGACTTGGTGATCTCATTCTGGTTTTTCAGCCTCAGGAACACACCTTCTCCTCCATTTATGGTGGCATTTGTAGCGGAGCCATCTGTGTATATGTGTGACCAGGAGTCCTGTGGGTAGTTGCTGTTTGTGTGTTTTTCTGCCATGTGTTTTCTCTCTTTGTCTGTTTGTGTGTCTTTTTTCATGATTCCTATTATGTCTTCCTTAAAATCTGGTATTTTGTGTTTCCCATGAGGAGTCATATCTGATAGGCATAAGGGTTTCGCTAGTGTTTGGGACAGTACTGGGTCACTAGTTGCCAGTCCTTTGGAAATTGCAGCGAAGTTGCTCCTCTTTAGTCTTACTTTTCCGAAACCAGTTATTCTTTGGTGCATGGGGTGGCGAAGGAGCCTTTTATATTTTTTCGCTTGTTGCATTACTTTAGTTTTCCGTCTGTCTTCTAAGGGTTGTAAACCTGTTACTGTTTCTAGAGTCTCGATAGGTGTAGATTTCAAAGCACCAGTGATGATACGAGCAGCCTGGTTTTGTGTTCTGTCAATTTTGCTAAGCTGTGTTTTGAAAGCTGTAGCTCAGGCTGTGACTCCATACTCTAGGACCAGTCTTACTCTTCCTACGTACAGTCGTTTCAAGATATTGCTGTCTGCTCCCCAGTCCGTTCCTGTCAATTTCTTCATAATCATCATTAAGTACCGGGCCTACTGGCGTAGGTGATTATGTCTCTCCACAACTTTCGATTTCGGCAGCTATTTATCATTTCTGTTGTTGACCTTCTGCCAAGCCATTCTCTTAAGCTGTCTGTTATTTTGTCTCTTTGCTTCCATCTATCTCTTCGTCCCTCAATTTTTCCAGTTGTTACAAAATATCCCAGCTGTTCTCTTCTCATTACATGGCAAAAAATGATGATCGTTTCGTCCTAATATTGGAAATTAGCTCTCTTTTTGCTTTGACCTCTCTCAGAACATCTTCATTACTCTTCTTAGCTGTCCATGGTACTCTCAAAGTCTTCTGTAAAACCACATTTCTACAGACTCCAGTGATTTTCTTGTCTGTTGTCCTATTGTCCATGATTAGCATCCATATGTTAAGACTGGTTCTACATAACATTTAAGAACTCTTTTTCTTGTTTCTATTGTCAAAAATGGATTGCATAGTATCTTCCTCATTTTTTGGAAAGCTGCTTTTGTCTGAATCATTCTGCATCTCACCTCTTTTGTACATCTTCCGTCTGAGGTTAACAAAGTTCCCAAATATTTAAATTCATTTACCTGTTTTAATATTGTTCCACTTGTCTTTATTTTGCACTGAGGGGATGTCTTTTTCTTTATTGTTACCATTACTTCTGTCTTTTTGTTATTAAGGCTGAGTCCTTTATTTTTGCTTTCTTTCACGATAATGTCCAACATTTCTTGTAACTCATTTTCACCTTTTTTTTTTACCTTAGATTATTTATATTATGACCTCCAATTGTTATTCCAGGCATGTCCCTTATGGATCTTAAAATAATCTCACTATAAATATTAAACAAATCTGGTGACAGCACACAACCTTGTCTAACACCCTGTTTTCTTTGTTGAAACATTCCCAATTGGTTTCCAGTTCTTATGGCCGCTGTTTGTTGCCAATACATGTTCTTTATTATTCTTAGATCTTTGCTGTCTACGTTTATGCTTTCTAAAATTTTGATTATTTCTTGGTGCTTTACTTTGTCAAATGCCTTTGATGTAATCTATGAAACATAAGTATAGATCTGTTATTGGTTATGGAAGGCCTCGGTATCACTGCAAACGAATTAAAATCTATAATTGCTCAACCGCCCGTGCCAGTGGAATCATTCGAATTACTAACTCATCTCCCAAACAAAGAAAGGTAACTGTAGTCCCCATCGTAGCAGTCTCAGCACACGCCAAAAGACATAAGGCGAAACCGCGCAGAAAGTGAACACAGCCAACTGTTCCCTGTCATACGACATCATCATTCATCGTAAACAAACGGGATATCGAAAAAGGATCAAAACGGATGAGACACACAGCTCACGGTGTGCACAGAGCACTTAACTCAGTAGCTCCTGCAACAAGTCGGACTTGGAATATGACAGTATAACAGGTATAGATCTGTTTTCACCTCTATGGCTCTTTCTACTAAAGATCTTATGATATAAATGGCATTGCTTGTTCCTTTATCTCTAACAAAACCACACTGTTCATCGTTAATTTCTGGACTGATTTTGTTTCGCACTCTTCGCATGATGATTCTTAGTAATATCTTAGTCATATGACTCATAAGGCTTATTGTGCAATGACCATCGCATTCAATCGCACCCGATTTCTTTGGTAGGGCTATGAATATTGATTTGAGCATGTCGTCTAGTATATATCCGCTGTTGTAGATATAATTCAATATTTTTGTTATTATTTCTATTCCAAAATCACTCATGGCTTCAATCTCTTCTTTAGTTATATTATCTGGTCCAGGAGCTTTGCCTGCTTTCATATTGCGCAAGGCATCTTCCACTTCTTCTCTTAGTATTTCTGGTCCTTCTCCATTATCCTTAATATTTACTTACGTTCGTTCATCATTATAAAGATCTTTAATGTATTCTGTCCATCGTTCCCGTATGTTTTCTTGATCAATCAACAGTTCTCCTTCCTTTGATCTTAGACATTCAGTTTTTGATTGCGTTTTTCTTTATGTTAATTCCTCAATTCGCTTGTATATAGTTTTAGCATCTCCTTTTTGTTGCGTTTCAATCTCTTTGCATCTCTCTTTTAGCCATGCTTCTTTTGCTTCATTGCATTTTGCTACAATTTCTTTATTTAATCTCTTATACTCATCTTTATTTTCTTTATTTCTTCTTCTTGTATCCATTAGCTGCAAAATGTCATCTGTCATCCATTTCTTTCTTGAATTTGTCCTCACTGGTGGTATGAACTCTTTTGATGTTTGTTGCGTTGATTCTTTTAGCATTTCCCACTGTTCATCAATGCTTTGTATCTTCTCTTTTGCATTGTACCGGTTCTGAATTGTGATTTTATATTTGTCTTGCAGCTTCTTGTCTGATTTTAGTAAATCTAAATTTAGCTTGATGTTAACTGAGGCTCGTTTTGTTGTTTTTAATTTTACTCTAAGCTTTCCCGCAACTGGTACATGATCACTATTGCAATCTGCTCCTGGTCTAGTTTTCACATACACCAGACTGTTTCTAAATCTATTGCTTATCATTATATAATCAATTTGATTACGTGCGTTGTCCCCTGGTCTTTTCCATGTCCACATACGTCTTGGATGTTGCTTAAACCAGGTGTTTCCTATCATCATGTTGTGTGTTCTTGCCCAGTCAATAAGTTTCTCACTTCTTTCATTCCTCTCCCCTAAGCCATAATGACCAACTACTTCCTTAACTCTTTCCTTTCCTACTTTTGCGTTAAAATCCCCTAGAACTATGGTGTTTTCATGTGGTTTGCATTTATGAAGTGCCTCATTTAACTCGTTGTAAAATTTATCAATTGTTTCCTCTAGACTGTCTGCTGTTGGTGCATAAACTTGTATAAGATTTATAGTCTATTGGCTTTCCATTTAATTTCACTAAAAGGACTATGTCAGATATTAGGTAAAAGCCTTTCACTGTTCTTGCTCTTTCTGTATCCAAGATGATACCTACTCCTCTTTGGTGTTCAGTACCTCCAGAATATATTATTTTATGTTTATCAGAATACATCTCCCCTGATCCGGTGTATCTCATTTCGCAAAGTCCCAGTAATTGTAAACCCATTCTTTTCATTTCTTGTATGATGTTTTCTAGTTTACCCTTCTGCATGAGTGTTCTCACATTCCAAGTAACTATCTTTAGAGTTTATTTTATCTTTATTTTGCTTACAGTAGCTTGACGACAATCGGGTATCACCTGTAGCACATGATGTCCCCTACCGAACGAGGGTTTTCCATTGGAATCCCCCTTAACGTTGTTGTCGTTATTTCTATTGTTGTGGCGATTCATGATTGTACAAAGAAATTACGACGGTGGTTTCTGTTGCCTTCTGTTGGTTTGTTTACGATTGGCTCCGCTAGCCTTTGACTAAAAAGTCTCAACCACAAGGCAGTGGGGTTGTTTTACTTCGGGGTACCCTCCCTTAGCCTTTTACTCTCCCGAGCTTACCTGCAAGGCAGCAGGGCAGCCACAGGTTATACTGTTTACTGCATACAGTAGCAGGTAAAATTACCTGACCTGACCTAAAAAAATCCTTCTCCATGTCGACCCACACTGTCAGTGTGTGTTTCTTTTCTTGTAGAGCATCTTCTATTTCATGTGCGATGTAGGTGATCAGGTCTTCAGTTGATCTGTGCTGATGGAAACCACTTTGTTGTGGTATGATTAGTTGTTTTGTCACCAAATGCCACATAAGTCTTCTGTTGACCAGCCTTTCCATGAGTTTACTCAGGCAACTCAGTAGGTTAATTGGTCTGTTGCTGCTTGGGTCCAGTGGGTCTTTTCCATGTTTGAGGATGGGCACCATAATGGCTTCTTTCCAGGTTGCCAGCATTTGACCTCTCTTCCATCTGGCATTTATTATCCTTAGAAGCTGGCCCTTGGCTTTCTGTCCCAGTTTTATGAGCATTTCATTGGTGATTCCGTCTTTTCCAGGGGAACTCTTGAGCTTCAATCCTTTGAGGGCTACTTCTAGTTCTGTTGGTGTAAAGATGGCCGTCTGGTGTTCTTCTGGTGCTAAAGGCATGTGTTTTGCATCTCGGTTTTCCTTTCTTGCAGCTTTCTGTTGGTCTTTTGGAATGTCTATTCTACTAATGTTTTTGTAAGTTTCTATCAGTATGTTTGCTGCTCTTTTGCCTATGTAGATGTTCTGATTGTGTGCTAATGTTATTGAAGGTCGACAGTTGATTTCGTCGCTCAGGGCTTTCGCAAGTTTCAAGAGTTTGTGTCCGTTTTTGTCTAGATTGAGGCTCTCTGTGTTGTTTTTCCAGTTCTGTCTTGCTGATATCTTGACCTCTCTTCTATATTTGGCAGAGGCTGCTTTATAGGCTATGTTGCTCTCTGTGCTTTGTGATGTTTCAGCTAGTTCTCTGGCAGAGTTCAGTTCCTCTTCTAGTCTTTGTATTTCCTTGCTCCAGTATGGCTTGTAGTTACTTCTTGCTCCTCTAGGAATTGATTCTTTAGCAGCTCTCAGTATTCCCTTTGTTAACTCCTTTATCATATTATTGACTTTCTTTCCATGGGTGTTGATAGGCGCAGTGTAGGCATCTGTGAGCTTGGCAAACTTTTCCCAGTCTGCTTTCTTGTAGTTCCAGCGGGGAAGTTGTATTTCCATCTTTTGTTTTTAGGCAAGATCCACTGAAAGTTAGACTGGTCTATGGTCACTGTCGCCAAGTTGGTTCAGTACTATTCTGGCTATTTTGTTGGATATGTCTCCTCTTGCGAATGCTAGGTCGGGAGTGGTAGTTGTTTTCCATCTTCTTGAGTAGAAGGTTGGGGGGGGGGGGGGGGTCCTCTCTAGAGTTTATGAGGAATATGTTGTTGTCGACTTCCTATTCTTCCACTTTTTCACGTAGAGCATTGGATTCCTTATATCCCCATCTTTCAGAGTAGTTGTTAAAGTCTCCTACTACCAAACACTTTGATGGTGTTATTTCCATTGACTCCAGCTTCAGCAATTTGACATTAGGACAGTAAATGTTAAATATTCGTGCGCTGGTGGAGTTGATGTAAAGGTCTGTGCCAATGATCTCTGCCTCTCCGTTTGTTACTACTTCTATCTGTTTTACTGGGATGGTATTTTTAATAAGTTAAGGAGTCCACCCTTGTGGCCTTCCCTGTCTTGTCTAAATGTTTGGTAGCCTCTGATCCTCTAAAATATATGCTGAGGATTAAGGTGAGTTTCTTGGATGCAGGAAACGTCTATCTCCTCCTCTGCTAGTCTGACTGCCGGGCTTGCTTTTTGTGGTATATTCCCTCTGCATTCCAGTGTATTATTTTCAGGTGTCTCTTGAAGTTTTTCCGACCAGTAGTAGTTTCCTTCTGGTCCCATTTCCTGGCTCTCCAAAATGGGTCAGGGTGACCACCAGTAGCCCAGGGTGGACCCCTTCGAGGCATGGGGCTCTGCACGCCACCTGCCTGGGGGTACTCCACAGACAGAGCACCATAATTATAATAAAAAGTCCGTTATGTCCACTCTGACTGAGTACATGTTAGAACGTTGCACTGTGTTCTGCGTCAATGGTCCAGTCATCCGATTTCTGTCAGCATTTTATTCAGGTTTACTTTCATTAGCCTTTGATTGTCCCCAATATTCCTGCAAGGCAGCAGATTGTCTTTTCTGATGGTCGGCCCTCTCGGGTTTACGAGCACCATCTGCCCGAGCTGTGTGTAGTTATTCAGTAATGGAACCATCTTTCTGTTTACAGTTGCAAGTTGTCATCATAATAATTTGGTTCAATAAATATTGACTGTAATACCCAGTAAGAAGTTTAGCTCTCAGGCAGACAATGGGCCTTGCTTACTTAACATCAGCGACCACAACAATCGTAATGCCTGTAACCTGGTACTGTTGATCTACAATTGTCTCTTTACTTTTACTATTTATCCTCTAATGATAAACCTTCACCATAGGGGAATATAACGACGACGTGGATCACATTCTCCCTGAGACTACCCACGTCAACAAACACAAGCTGAACATATTATTGTATAGTCTGTGTAATGATGCCATTTAGACGAATTAATTATTTTCGGTTGTCCTTCGTTAACAAGAAAATAAAGAGTCATGTTATCCACTTCACTTTGTGTAATCAGATAGTCTGTGAAATAATTTCAATACCAAGCATTGACGTTCAATTCGGAATTGTTGGCAGAGACGGAATCATAAACAATAGCGATGTCCACTCCTGACATTGTCACATCAAAACATGACGTTGGTTGGCTATTATCTTTTGATCACACAGAGACCCTAAATCTGTGCCTTCGGTAGAAGAAATGTAAAGTCAGACTTGTCTGTAGAACATCCGCCATTATTATTATTAATTCAATGACATTATATATGACCAAATTATGCCAGTTTTCTGGTTTAACTAAATTCTCTAGCCAGATTTCATTTGTTTTAGTTCTAAGATATTTCTGTCGGTTTTTTATTCAATCCAACATAATCATCCTCATCATCATCATCATGTGCCATACCAATTGGTGTAGGCGATCACGTCCTTCCACAACCTTCTATCTACAGTGTATCGTATCAGTTCTGTTGTTGACTGTTTTCTATGTCATGACACCAAGCTATCCAGTATTTTCACTCTTTGTCGTCCGCGATCTCTCTTTCCTTTTATTTTGCCAGTTGTAAACAAGTATTCCAACTTTCCTCTTCTCATGATGTGCCCGAAAAATGTTGATTGTTTCTTTCTGATGTTTTTTAGAAGCTGCCTTTTTGTGTTGGCCTCTTTGAGAACTTCCTCATTGGTCTTTTTAACTATCCAGGGAACTTCCAACATAATATGAGAATCATTTGTATCATTTATCATAATAATTTTTGTGTAGATTTGTTTTTGATTGTCTGATTTAGTGTAACGGTTCTGCATTTGTAAATTGTAGCTGAAACACTGCAACTCCTATTTATCCCTTGTTTGGTATATCGTTTTACTAATTCATTGTCGTTGTTCTTTGGAAAGCTTATGCTAATCTTATCAATCTTTCTACCAGACAATACAGAAGGCTTGCCTAAGGCCTATTGAGCCGACACATCGTTCTAATTAGTGTCGCCCACTTATTGCGTAAAGCTTCAATCATACCGTTTTTAAAATATTTTTTTTTCTGTATTTTTATTTTCCATTTCTCCCTACTAGACAAGATGTACTGTTTGTGATGAGTGACACCAGATAAAGAAATTTGTTGACGTTTTCTCGTTTATTTTCTGCAGTTGTTATCTCTGGTGTTTTGTCGGTCTTGTTTAACATGATCCTTGCCTTCTTTGTATTCATACAGACTTTGGAGTCTCGGTGGGTGAGTGATTAGGTGTGCTAACTTCCAGAAGGGTTCGGGTTCGATTCGCAAAAGTGGCAGATATGTTTGTGGGACCGACAAGACTCCGGGGTCCAATCAGCCATTAAAAGTTGGTGAGAGAGATTTTTTGGAGGGAATTAAAGACGGCCTGGCGAGATACCGAACACATCACCCAAAAACGTGTTGTGGTCAAAGAAAAATATGGTCTCCTAACACAATAGTTCGCTCACACTTAGCAAGGCAGGGGAGGTAATCTTTAGGAAAAATAAAAAAATAAAAAAAATGGTATGTAAGAAGCTTTACGTGATAAGTGGACGACACAGACTAAACAACGTTTCGGGCCAATAGGCCTTCATCAGGAACAAACAAAAAAGCACACACACAAAACTAATAACGAAACAACCAAAACAAAAACAATCGAAATGTGTTATCATTGAGGTAATCTTTACTTTACTTCACAGGTTTTGAGCCTCTCTGTGCTTCTGAGCTTATAATAATAATAATAATTGATAGTAAAATAATTGTCTACATTGAACACCTCGCATGCAACATAACTAAAATATTGACTTTGATACTTGTTAAATACAATTATCTAAATAAAACAAACAATAACCATTAGCCTACTTGCTAGTTGGGCTGATTGTTTCTAAAGGAAAACAAACAAACAAACTTTCTCAACTGCGACATTATACCATAAGAAATTGTAATAGAAACCAACAATATCTAATGGGCTTATGAACAAAATACACTTTACAGAACTTAGCGGTGAGATGTCATACATGCACAATTATGATTTCTGCCCTATGTGACATCGTTGGTCTTGGAGGAATTAACGAGCCAATGTTGTAATTGTTGTATTCAAAATAAAATATGGCCACAACCCCACCCTCAAAACGTTCGGAAAATCCGCAGGCATCGAAGAAAAGGTTTAGTTTGGAATCTCATGTTAGTGAGGCATCAAAGGAAGCCAGTTCACACATATCATCTCACCGAAGCAAAATAAGCCTGTGCAAAGAGAAGCAAGTTAACCATATTATACAGACATGTTTGAAAAATTTCATTGGCGTTTCGGAATCAAGGCCGCGCGGGAGACTTATAGTCAAAGTTCGTGAATCCAGTGTTGATCAAGTAGAAAGTAAAGTATTTACAAGTAAACTTAAACCGCAGTCAACAGAGAGATTCAGAATAAAGAGCATCTTTGACAGTAAGCGGGTTAAAATGTTCAAGGTGAGTTCTTCAATTGAGAAAATTACTATTTATGACTTATCACTTCCTTATTTGTTGCTCAAGGAAACAGAGAGACGGACAGACAGACATGAAGGCAGGTAGGCAGACAGACTGACATGAAGGCAGGTAGGCAGACAGATAGACATGAAGGCAGGTAGGCAGACAGATAGACATGAAGGCAGGTAGGCAGACAGACATACATGAAGGCAGACAGACAGACAGACAGACAGACAGGAAGGCAGGTAGGCAGACAGACATACAGACAGGAAGGCAGGTAGGCAGGCATGTAGGTAGACAGACAGGTAGGCAGGCAGGTAGGCAGACAGACAGACATATAATTTGCGGCATTTTGCTATTTGGTTAGAGAAAGATAGAGAATGGAGAGACAGTCACATGATATGTTTCAACAAGTATTATAGTCTATACATGCATGTGGAAAAATGTGATAATAAGATCACGTTTGTAAGTAAACTTATGTACCCATTCTTCATGGGAACCGCGATAGCTCAGTGGTTAGTGTACTGGACTACAAAGGACAAGAAGTAGGGTTCGATACCAACCGACGGCTTCCGGTTCACCCAGCCTTAATTGGGTACCGGATTTTTTTTCTTCTGGGAAAGTAAAGCGGCACGGGCGTAATACCGACCACATTACCCCAAAAAATCATGTGCCGAAGGTCTGTAAAATTTATGGTCACTAACACCATATTCCCTATACGCCACTTGGCGTGACGGGGGTACTTTACTTTTTTTTTTTAAAAACTATTCCCATTCTTCATGTATTTTCTAGTCACGTGGGATAAGCGTGCATGAATGACATGTCATTCCAAAAGGCATGGTGGGAGGTAAGAATGGGGCAGTTTTCCTAGGCGCACTTATCTCTCAAGTCTTGGTGGCTGAATGGCTGGTGCGGTTGCCACTGATGAAGTTTCGGGTTCAATTCCTAGTTTTGGCGATTGCTTTTGGGATCAACAAATCATGGGTTTACCGAGCATGTAAACATTTCTAATAGAAAGATGTTCTGGAAAGTAAAGGAAAGCCTGTCGTTATGCTAACCACATAACCTAGAAATATACATTTGGTCGTGTAAAAATATGTTCACTAACACCTAATTCCCCACACGCTTATCACAGCGTGGAGGGTATTTACCTTATTTTTTTTTTACTTTCCTTATCTGAAGTGGCAATTGGTAGCTGCGCCGAATATCTATCTGTCAATCCATCCATCCATCCATCCATCCATCCATCCATCCATCCATCCATCCATCCATCCATCCATTCATCCATCCATCTATTGACCTTTCAAGCAGTAGCCGACCCATAGGGCAAAGTCCCAGATACTTTTTCTCTTTATCTAAAATTTTTATTCTAGCAGTTTTCAATCCTTCTAAAGATATTTTATCAAATCTCGCCATTTGTCTCTTTTCTGTGCAAGCAACTCTATCTCATTGAGGGAGCCGATTCCTACTGCTCTTGCCTCTCTGCGCTGAATAATGGGTTTTTAAATAGGTCTCTCTATTGCCTTTTTTGTGTCCTCTTTTGTTTTGTGGGTTGTTTTCTAAAGCTAATCAGACACCCGTATTCCAGTATAGTTTATATTAAAGTTTTGTCATCTTTTGCCGTCATATTTTAAAGTGTTTTTGATTTTTGATAGCGTGCTCCCGATTTGTTGTTTTTGTACCATTTGTCCATAAATGTGATTTGACTTCATTCATACTGTGTTAGACTATGATAGTCACGTGTTTAAATTTACATTTTTCTTTAGCTATCATCATCATCAAGTACCATGCTTGCTGGCGTAGGTGATCATGTCTCTCCACAACTTTCAACCGCAACAGTTATTTATCATTTCTATTGTTGACCTTCTACCAAGCCATTCTCTTAAGATTCCTGTGTATCTTTTCTCTTTGCTTCCCTCTATTTCTTCGTCCCTCAGTTTTCCAAGTTGCCACAATATATTCCAGCTGTTCCGTTCTCATTACATTGCCAAAAAATGATGATTGTTTCTTTCTAATGTAGGAAATTAGCTCTCTCTTTGCTTTGACCTCTTTCATAACGTTTTCACTACTATTTTTAGATGGCAATGGTATTTTCAACATTCTTCTGTAAAAACACATTTATATAGCCTTCAGTAATTTTTCCGGTATATTGTACTATTGTCCATGATTTATATCCATATGTTAAGACTAGATCTACGTAATATTTAAGACTCTTTTTGTTGTTTCTATTGTCAAAAATGGATTGCAGTGTATCTTCCTAATTTTTTTGGAAAGCTGATTTTGCTTGAGCTATCCTCAGCATCTCACCTTTGCAGCACGTCTACCATCTCACCTCTGCAGCACGTCTACCTTCTCACCTCCGCAGCACGTCTACCATCTCACCTCTATTGTACGTCTACCATCTCATCTCTGTTGTACATCTACCATCTCACCCATGTTGCACATCTACCATCCGTAGTTAATATTGTCTCAATATATTTACATTCATTTGCCCTAACAACTTTACTATTTACATTCAATTGCTTCATCAACTTTACATATACAAAGTCGTTGAATATCTGCTCCTAAACTCGTCAAATTAGTTCGGTATTTGCCCTTTTCTGAAAAACAACCCAGATGCTATTTCTTTAGCAAAAACTATTCCGAATATTTTTTTTCGCCCTTCTCCATTGTTGTTATAAATGGACATTCTCAGAAAACTGAGGGACGAAGAAATAGAGGGAAGCAAAGAGAAAAGATACACAGGAATCTTAAGAGAATGGCTTGGTAGAAGGTCAACAATAGAAATGATAAATAACTGTTGCGGTTGAAAGTTGTGGAGAGACATGATCACCTACGCCAGCAAGCATGGTACTTGATGATGATGATAGCTAAAGAAAAATGTAAATTTAAACACGTGACTATCATAGTCTAACACAGTATGAATGAAGTCAAATCACATTTATGGACAAATGGTACAAAAACAACAAATCGGGAGCACGCTATCAAAAATCAAAAACACTTTAAAATATGACGGCAAAAGATGACAAAACTTTAATATAAACTATACTGGAATACGGGTGTCTGATTAGCTTTAGAAAACAACCCACAAAACAAAAGAGGACACAAAAAAGGCAATAGAGAGACCTATTTAAAAACCCATTATTCAGCGCAGAGAGGCAAGAGCAGTAGGAATCGGCTCCCTCAATGAGATAGAGTTGCTTGCACAGAAAAGAGACAAATGGCGAGATTTGATAAAATATCTTTAGAAGGATTGAAAACTGCTAGAATAAAAATTTTAGATAAAGAGAAAAAGTATCTGGGACTTTGCCCTATGGGTCGGCTACTGCTTGAAAGGTCAATAGATGGATGGATGGATGGATGGATGGATGGATGGATGGATGGATGGATGGATGGATTGACAGATAGATATTCGGCGCAGCTACCAATTGCCACTTCAGATAAGGAAAGTAAAAAAAAATAAGGTAAATACCCTCCACGCTGTGATAAGCGTGTGGGGAATTAGGTGTTAGTGAACATATTTTTACACGACCAAATGTATATTTCTAGGTTATGTGGTTAGCATAACGACAGGCTTTCCTTTACTTTCCAGAACATCTTTCTATTAGAAATGTTTACATGCTCGGTAAACCCATGATTTGTTGATCCCAAAAGCAATCGCCAAAACTAGGAATTGAACCCGAAACTTCATCAGTGGCAACCGCACCAGCCATTCAGCTACCAAGACTTGAGAGATAAGTGCGCCTAGGAAAACTGCCCCATTCTTACCTCCCACCATGCCTTTTGGAATGACATGTCATTCATGCACGCTTATCCCACGTGACTAGAAAATACATGAAGAATGGGAATAGTTTTTAAAAAAAAAAGTAAAGTACCCCCGTCAACATGTAACATGTCCTACATTATTTAGTTAAACCCATCCTGTTTTTTCAGATAAGATGTCCTTTTTCAGATAAAAAAGCATGCTTTTTCAGCTAACATATCCTATCTTTCCGGATAACATGTCCTACTTTTTGAAATAACATGTCATACTTTTTCAGATAACATGACCTGTTTTTTCATATAACATGTCCTATTTTTTTCAAATAATATGGCCTGTTTTTTTTTCCCTAGATAACATGTCCTTCTTTTTCAGATAACTTTTATCAGGTAACATGTCCTATTTTTTCAGATAACATTGTCTTTTTTTTTTCCCGATAAATATCTTGCTTTCCGATTTTTTGTTTTTTGTTATCAGGAACCCTAACACTAATGAACCTTTCCTCTGGTTTGCATCAGATTTTATTTTTTTTTAAAATGTAGGTTGTCCGTTCCTAGCACATGAATTGCTTTAGGATAGGTACAAGAGACGTCACTGCTACCTGACAGATTTAACGAGATAACGTATTCTACAAGATAAGCTTGTCTACATGCTAAAGTACAGGTAAATGGAGAAGGAGAAATGAATTTTTTTTTAATGGTATGGTTTTTGTGTGTGTGTTGTTTGTTTGTTTGTTCCTGCTGAAGGCCTATTGAGCCGAAACGTCGTTCAAATTTGTATCGTCCATCAGTTACCTAAAGCTTTAACTATACAATGTTTTCTATTTTTTTTTCATTTCTCCTTCACATTTAGCTTTACTGCGGCCTCGAATTTATTTGCATTTCTTTGCCGTGTCCCCTTACTAGTACATGGAAATGAAAGAGCGTGATAGGTTGGCTAGCTGTGCTGCCGTTGAAGACGGTGAACCAGTGGATCGGGCAGACATCATCAATGCCCTCTGAGATGTGGGAATGGCACAGGACTTCGACATCCATGAGTCCACGTCACTCCTTCGGATGAAAGAGATGGGAGTTGAGATGGGCACAGCTAGGAACTAGAAACTTAGTGGCCGTATAAGAATGCTTATCAACCAACACAGAACTGGAGTCACCAGTCTCTGGATAGTGGGGGACTTTCTGAGGAGGGGATCTGAGTACATATCAACATGTTTGGAGTGCAGTGATGACGACCCGCAAATAACTCAATAACTCAAGCCTGTCTCCAAAATGTATACTTGCGGTAGAATGACGTGACCTTAAACTTGGGTGAAATAGTGGCCTTCACCCAGCAAATAAGACGGGACTAAAACCCTGACACACAGACAGATTTCATCACAGTAAAACTCAGTCTAATTTCATCACAATCAAAACCAGTCTAATTAATCTGGCTGTGTTGTGTCCTGATCTTTCTCTTTTCACGCGGCCAAATCCTTTTATATCTTTGTAAAAAAAAAAAATATATATATATAAAATGGTCACAAATTATTAATAATTATTTTGTCTCAGTTCTTCATTTCTTATTTTATCTCTCAGGCTATTTCCTGTAATGTGATCAAAAACATTTCGTTTCGATACTTGTTATTTTTTTCTTATTGTTCCTATGTTCCTAGCATCCAGGTCTGGCATTGGTAGCACAACGTTGAAATGACGATTAAGTTGTAGAGTGTCTGTTTCATCTCTAGTGTTATTTTCTTGCTGGACAGAAATGGTGACTGTTGTCCGATGATGTGACAAGCTTTCTTGCCCTCCTTCTTAGTTTTCTAAACGTTCCGTTGTTGAGATGATGGTTATTGTTTACTTTAACTGTTTCCATTCATCCTCTACTTTGTTTACTTCGTATAAGAGTTTCTTAATTTCTTTTTTGAGTTTTGTTCTAGAATTTGTCTTTGATTTTTTTTCTTCGAGTTTTCTGATTTTTCACCTTTGAATTATGTTTTATTTTTATGGTTTTCTCCTTCTGTTTATTGTGTTTGTTTGTGTATATTCTCTTTATTTATGGCTGTCTACATGTGATCATCATAATTTTCTGGTTTGTATCGTCTATACACTTCTACTATTGGCAAGCCTTTTCTTGTTCTATGCACTTGCTAGTGTGAAATCTATCCGGCATTTAGATGTTGAGACAAATAATAATAAATGAATATTATTATAGAGGGAAACTTTCGACGTGATAATCAGCAAATCGATTCAGAGGTAGAGGTATGTTTACAATTTACAGCACTCGGGAACAAATAACAAATAATCAACAACAGTAAAAAAAAAACAATGAATGTGATCCTAAGCAGGATCGAACCCGTAATCCTTGGCATAGAGCCTTGCCACGAAAATCCAAACGCTAGGGAACACTGCCAACTCGGCTAACTAGATTCGCTTACATGTTGAATTGGTCCACTTTTACGAGGTGTATATTTGCGACTCTGTTTTTGAAGAGTGTGTTGATGATGTACATGCATTTGGTTACGTAATCCCAGCAGCCTGTTTGCATTTTTATTTCTTTTAGCTGTCTTGTCACCAAAGGGTCATAGGATACCTCTCTTCTCGCTGTTATATTTCCCTAGTCGTCAGATAAAGTCCCTCATCATTATGTTATCGCTTTTATCATCATTCTTGCGGTCAATTTCATTTAGTGTCTCATAAGATCTTCACTGTACATTTTGTTGTTGTTACATGGTGAATTATGTTTATTACATGGCATCATGTTTATTTTTTTTCTTTTTGCCTTCTTCTAGTAGTTTGAGTATGATGATTCTTTCTAAATGGTATTTTATCTCTTGAATATTTTGTGAGATGATCGAGTCTTGTAATTCATGTATTTTTATTTCTTATCCTTTTATTCTAGTGTCCTACTATTCTCAGTAATTTAATTTTCATCTTGGTCATTTCTTCATTAAGTTATACTTCTTTGGTCTTTATTACACTTATCTGATAGTGGCTACTTTGTATTAACTATGTAATGCTAATCACTATCTATGTACTCTATGCTTTCTAGAATCAAAATAATTGTCTTTCAGATTGTTAATAAATATTCTCAGCTATATGTCATTTAACCACTATAACTCAGTGGTTTTTGAACTGGACTACAAAGAACAAGAGTTAGAGTTCGATTCCAACCGACGGCTTTCGGTTCACCCAGCCTTTAATGGGTACCGGATTTTTTTTCTGGGAAAGTAAAGCGGCACGGGCGTAATACCGACCACATTACCCCAAAAATCATGTGCCGAAGGTCTGTAAAATTTATGGTCACTAACACCATATTCCCTATTCGCCACTTGGCGTGACGGGGGTACTTTACTATTTTTAAGGATTACACAGTCTCCGAGAGTACGGTGACGTTGTGGTTAGTGCACTCGCCTTCCTAACTGAATGTTCATGGTTCTAATGTCAGTTGAGGAAACGTTTTTATTTTCTCACCTAAAAGTTTATCGGGCCCCACCCATCCTATTTAAATGGTCGCCATAGATATTGTCTATGAAGGAAAGGCAGCGAAGAAAGGTCCTCACCTGTCAACCACATGAGGCTCAGACTTAATCCAACGAAGTCATTACCCGACGATAATTGCTGTAGGACAACCTTTACCTCACGCAGTATATAGAAGTATTGACAAGAAGAATCATTGAACAAAGAAACCCTTGTCACACTCATGTCTTTTTTTTTTTAATTTGAAAATCAACTATTATGATTCATGTTTGTTAAGTGTCATCATCATTGAGTGCCGTCTCCGCATCGAAGGTTAGATACCATTGATCGTCATTCCACTCTGTTTCTTGCTTTGATGGTGCAGGTTGTCATAGATTGACTTGTCCATCTTTTGATGTTACTCGTCCATGTTAGTCTTGGTCTGCCTCTGCCACTTTTACCTTGTATTTTCCCTTCCAATATTACTTTTAGTAGGCTGTTGTGTCTTTTAACGTGTCCCAAAAATTTCATTTGTCTTGTCTTAATTGTATTTAGTAGTTCTATTTTTATTTTCATTTGTTTTAAAACTTCATCGTTTGTTTTCTTTTCTTTCCATCCAAATCTACCTATCCTTCTGTAAATTCACATTTCAAAGGCTTCAATTTTCTGTTCTGTTTTCTTGTCTAATGTCCATGTTTCTGTAACATACAGGAGTATTGAGAAGATGTAATATTTTACTATTCTTAGTTTCAGCCCTGCTGTTATTTGTTTTGTTGTTAATATATTTTTCATGGCATTAAAATTACTTTTGTTAAGTGTACACAATTTATTTGTGGTGTTTCACTTGATAATTCTTTTTACTTCTATATATTTATCACAAGCCATAAAAAAGTTACTATAGTCCGTTCAGATTCGTTTGCCGAGATGTTATGATTTATAATTCAAAAAGTTCTTGATGATTTCACATGATTTTTGGCATACGGTGTTAAAATGTCCATGTCACGAGAACATATGTGTTACTCGATGTCTAGCTATAACGGTTTTCTTAAAGCGGCGAATTCCTTTGATCTTTGCCCATGTAACTATTATTTTGACCCTAATCAAGATGTTTTACAGTAATCTAGTGCAACGATGACCCATAGGCGTGTCCATAAAATTTTACTTGGTGGCAAGTATACAAATTTTAAATTATATATAGAACTTTTGTTCGTAGAGTCAATTTGATATAGTTCCATGCTCTTGGTGTGAGTTTCCCAAATGTTGTCGCTGCCTTTCAAATACGTACATTTAGTTCCTCATCTAAGGAAAGTGTGGCTGTAATAGTGGATCCAAGATAGCTGAACTTCTGTACTGACTCAAGCAGGCTTCCATTCAAAGTAATGGTTGTTGGTTTGCTTATAACATATTTTTGATTGCTTGGGTGGTCTTGAACAATAAACTGTTTAACAAATCAACTAGGAAATTTTGCAAATCAAACTATTTATCTGTAGACTTAATCAGAGTAATGATCATTCAGAATCAGACGAGTCAAATAGGTCGATTACTGCTTTCGGCTGAACAAACAACAAACCATCCTTTTTCCAATATTCCTCTTCTTGTCGTAACACATGATCCTCACATTTTACCCAGTAGTCTTTATTTATATTTAATAGAGCCTGATTTGTAAGTGTCTCAACATCGCATAATTTGAAAGTTTTATTTGTATATGCTATCTATCTATTGACCTTTCGAGCCGTAACCGGCCCATAGGGCGTAGACCAAGATACACCTTCTCCTATATGAATTTTTGTTCTAGCAGTTTTCTTTTAAAGATATTTTATCAAATCTCGCCATCTGTCTCTGTTCTGTGCAAGCAGTTCTATCTCATTGAGGGAGCCGATTCCTGCTGCTCTTGCCTCTCTCATCAATGTTCTTCTCAGTGTCTCCCTGGGTCTTCCTCTTTTTCTTTTACCTGTTGTTTCCCATATGAGGGCTTGCTTTGCTATTCGATTATTATCTCTTCTCATCACATGTCCAACGTATGACCATCGTCTTTTCTTTATTACTGAAGATATTAGTGGTTGATTGGCGATTTCTCTAATTTCCTCGTTTGTTTTGAATTCGTTCCATTCTATACCAAGTATTTTCCTTAGACATTTATTTTCGAATGCGTTCAACTTTGTTTCTATATCTCTTGTTGTTTTCCAGCTTTCACATGCATACGTAAGGGTTGATAGTACATTTGATTTGAATAGCCTAAGTTTTGTGTTTGTGCTAATGAGTTTTGATTTCCACAACTTTTCAAGGCTTCTGAAAGACATTGCTGCTTTAGCCAGTCTGATTCTAATTTCTTTGCTCGTATCCCCTTCTCGATCAATGTGACTTCCAAGATAGATGAAGTGATCGATCTCTTCTACTGGTTTGTTTTCCATGTATATTTTGTCACTTGTTGGAATTAAACTTTTCATGAATGTATATGCTACGTGTCCTTTAACTTTTGCCCAAACTAGTTCTATAGGATTTAAGTGTGCATGATATGGAGGTAGTCTCAAACATCTATGGCCATGTTCTTGAATTAACTTGTCTATTTTAAATATCTTTGTACTTTGTGTCTGTTTTACAAGGCTAAGCAATTCGGGTTTCAAGTAGCTGTCGTTAACTTGTATGTGTTCTTTTATGAGCCACGTTTTGATTGCATCTTTTGTACTTGATGATGTTGGGATTCTATCTTCTACGTTAACTACGTTATGGTATGAAGCATTGTCCATTATCAGACAAGAAGGTCGATCTAATATTGGAAGGATACTTTTCTCGATCCAGTCTTTAAATATGTGCCCATTCATTTCGGAGTGGTAGTCTCTATTGTCTATGGATTTTGAAATGAAAACGAGATGAGCATTCTGCAACAACCCATTATGTCTGCTACCTGCATGTGCAACTATCAAACGTTGCCCTTTACTGCTTGGTACTGATCTTTTAATACTTCCATCTGCTAACTGCCATTCCTTTTCATTTGTATGATGAGCGTTGATCCAAGTTTCATCTAAATAAACAATATCATAATCATTTTCGCGCATTTCCTTCACTTCACGTAAATACTTGCTTCTAAGAGCTACTAGATGTGGCTTCTCACAAATAATGTTTTTTCCACCAGCATACTTTCTAAAGGTGAAGCCTGCACTTCTTAATATTTTCCATAATGAAGTTTTTGATATTTCAATGTCGTTGTTAGTTTTCAGCCAAAGCTTCAACTTTCTAAGTGTCACTTCTTCGTTTATATCAAACATTCGACAGATTTCTCTTTTTACTAGGTCCTTATCAAAACTGTCTAACGTTTCTTTCCTTCCTTGCTTTCTTGCATTTGTTGGCAATAAATATCCGCTTCCTTTAACTATTCGATCAAATGAACGTTTACACAAACCTAAAATATGCATTGTTCTCTTCTCAGGGTTTGATAAAGAACAATAAAGATGTCCCTTTTTACGCTCTCTGCAGAAGTATTGATACATCTTTATAGCAATGTTATGCTCAGTAAAATATTTTGCCTTTATATTCATTCTCACATAGACTTGCAGAAGATAATATGGATAGTGCCGCCTCCTTTCTGTAAATATTGAGATTTGCCTCTGAATTATGACTCGAACTCGAGTCTACGGCCGTGATTTTGACGTCACATAATTTCCGGTTTCGGCTAAAATGTCATTTTGTGCTAAACGGGAAATTTCATATGTAACATTTCTTTATAAAAATTTATAGTGGAAACATAACTATTTTAGGACGGTGCGCATTCAGCCGTGAAGGTCATGCCTATATGTTAAAGAATCAGCTGTGAGATGTAAGCATCTACATAATCCCGCCGGTGTTTATAATATCGATTAACTTTGTTTAAATATAGGTTAAATAAGGCATCTTTGAAACTGGATCACATTTCTTTGATAAAAAAATATTTTTATAGCGACATTAGTATTCTAAACCTAACTTCAAAAGATCAATGCAAATGAACAATAAGTTTTTGAAAAAAATAAATTAATGTCTAGGCAAACGAATCTGAACGGACTATAGCAAAGTTACTATCAAAAACGTTTGTGACGTAACACAGTTTATATCGTGATATCTCTTTATTTCTATGTCTTGTCATTCTGATGGGTTCATTACAATGGATGTTTTGCTAGTGAGAGTCTTTATGCGATCATTTGATTAAATTCTTCTCTAGGTAGAGAGTATGTATTCTTTACGATAATTTGATTAAATTCTTCTCTAGGTAGAGAGTATGTATTCTAAAGTTATGCTAATAATGTCTGTATATATATCAATCAAAGCCCTTTTGATCTCTCATCCTTACTGAGGCATAAGTCACGGACACGGTCTTTCCATCTTTCCCTATTCTTGGACATTTTCTTTTCTTCTGTCTAGTCTAGATCGATGCTCTTGAAGGTCTCCAGGACGTCTCTTCTCCATATATTCTTGTGCCTTCCTGATTTCTCTTTCCCTGCAGGTTCCACGACAATGTCTGCCTTGTTATGCTGGCAGCAGGTTTTCTTCTATCTATTGACCTTTCGAGCCGTAGCCGGCCCACAGGGCGTAGACCAAGATACACCTTCTCCTATCTGAATTTTTGTTCTAGCAGTTTTCAACTCTTTTAAAGATATTTTATCACATCTCGCCATTAGCCTCTGTTCTGTGCAAGCAGCTCGATCTCATTGAGGGAGCCGAATCCTGTTGCTCTTGCCTCTCTCATCAATGTTCTTCTCAGTGTCTCTCTGGGTCTTCCTCTTTTTCTCTTACCTGTTGTTTCCCATATGAGGGCTTGCTTTGCTATTCGGTTATTATCTCTTCTCATCACATGTCCAACGTATGACCATCGTCTTTTCTTTATTACTGAAGATATTAGTGGTTGATTGGCGATTTATCTAATTTCCTTGATTGTTTTGAATTCGTTCCACGCTATACCAAGTATTTTCCTTAGACATTTATTTTCGAATCAATCAGGTTTTCTTAGTGTGTGTCTAATCCATCTCTATTGTTCTATTCATAATCTGTTGATTGATTGACTCTTGTTTTGTTCTTTCCCTGATAGCTTCATGTCTGATCTTGTCAAACCATCATTGTTAAGAACATTCCTCAATTGTTCAAAATGTGTGTAATCTTTGTTTAAAACTTTGCTTTAAAGTTATGACCTTTATTACGTTATATAATGTGTTTTCCTTGTTTCTCAGTGCTGTTCCTTCTGATTCCCATGTGCTGTGATTTGATCATTTCAACACATTGTCCCTTCTGAGGTGTGGTTAGAATAAACCAAGGAACATCAGGCCCGATTCACTGATACGTCTAGAGTGTGGCATATTGTATCACCTTCATTATTCGCTACCTATATCCACAGCACAAACGAAGAACCCAAGCTCAAAAATTGAAATTTATAATTTATTCTTTGCAGACGGTTAGGCCTCGATAGAAGAAACACACAGGAAATTCCAAACAAAATCTTATATCTATAAACCAGGAATGTAAAACAAACAAATGGGAAAACTACACATAAGTCACTGCAATAGAGAGAGAGAGAGAGAGAGAGAGAGAGAGAGAGAGAGAGAGAGAAGTGAAGCGTATATACGAGCATATAAATAGAGATTGCATACATAAAATAGGCAAAGTTTCTAGGAACAAAACTCTTAGAAGATGACAAAAGGACAAATAAATTAACATTCGGTAAAAGGTAAAGGTAAAGTATGATAAAGGTAAAGTACGAGACTTGAACCGGCGTCTTAGTACGCGAGTTTCCACCCATATGTGCTCGGCCGCCTATCCAGAAATGTTCGGAGATTTCTGTATAGTGTAGCCTCAAGCATCGAAACTCCCAACCCGGTTTTCTCAACTAGTCTACCGAAGCCCCCAAACATTCGGTGCAGTAAGGCAAACCAAGAATTTGGACGGTTAACCCCTGTCTCACAACACAAGACAGAACCCATCAACAGGAAGAAACATCTTATACAAAAGATATTTTTTAAATCAAATTCTATGTTACAAGTGTCGAGCATGGTCACTCACAACAAGTCAGAAAAGAAAGTTATGCACCACAAAACTGAGATGTTTGAGAAAATCAGCTGAGGCTGAGAAACTATACAGTAGCAATAAATGCCCATGGCTGAGGCTGAGAAACTCTACAGCAGCAATAAATGTCCATGGCTGAGGCAGAGAAACTCTACAGCAGCAATAAATGTCCATGGCTGAGCCTGCCAGAAGAGTAAGAACCAACTTTATCTCTCTCCTAACATCTGAAACGATAAAAAGACTAAGAAGAATACATTGTCTGCAACTATACAACACATCTTGGTTATTTTAAATTAAATTAACGTTCGCTACTATTCAATGTTCATTAGTCTAGGGGACATTGATTCACTTTACTTTCTTTTGTTTTTACTCCCTTTTCATTGTTCTTAGTTTAACATTTCTAGATTGATCATATCTTTTGTTTCCTCTCTCATTATCTTTCTCTCCCTCTCTGTAGAAATCAAACTTTAAGAACTATTTTATAGACAACCCCTGTAGTCAGATTTCTTCTAAGTTTTTGTTGCTTGTATAGAAACATCTTTAGTGAATGCTGCTTTCTGTTTATCTTATAATTAATATATATATATATATATATATATATATATATATATATATATATATATATATATATATATGGCCCTTTTCGTCTTGTCAGACGGTCTAGTGGAGGCTATTGCGTATTTTTTTGAGGTATTGTTTTTGCCGAACAGCTTTTCTCGTGGCTAATTCTACCAATGTTTGATAAACACACGCGGTCACATAATGAACAGGTCAGGCTCGCTGATCCACAGGGTTTACCATCCTTTTTCATGAGTCTCTTCTCTTCTAAGTCATGTCTTAGCACAGTCTCAAATGTTGTTATACCGTTCCTTATACATGCTCTCCATGATGTGCGATCACTTGCCAGATGTTGCCAGTCGTTTTCACAGATGGAGAAGTCTTTCAGAGATGATTTGCAGATATCTCTATATCGTAGTTTAGGTCTGCCGATTTGTCTTTTTCCGTGTTTTAGCTCACCATATAGTATTTGCCTAGGAATGCGTTTTTCTTCCATCCGTTGGACATGCCCCAGCCATCTTAGCCTTCGACTTCTGAGCATCGACATGATTGTTAGGGTCTTAGCACGTTGCAGGACAGTTAAGTTGGTTATTTTGTCTTGCCATTTGATGTGCATTATTTTGCGGAGACATCGCATGTGGAAGACATTTAGTCTTTTTTCCTGGTTTGAGTATGTTGTCCAGGTTTCGGATCCATATAGTAGTGTGCTAAGCACACATGTTCTATTATAATGAATGTTACTGCTTTTATTGATCTGGATTACTTACCCTGGCTCATGCAAGATATTGTTCACACCCAAATAATGCCATTCTTGAAGGGGGATATAATTTACGATCTTTGTTCACACCCAAATAATGCCATTCTTGAAGGGGGATATAATTTACGATCTTTGTTCACACCCAAATAATGACATTCTTGAAGGGGGATATAATTTACGATCTTTGTTCACACCCAAATAATGACATTCTTGAAGGGGGATATAATTTACGATCTTTGTTCACACCCAAATAATGACATTCTTGAAGGGGGATATAATTTACGATCTTTGTTCACACCCAAATAATGACATTCTTGAAGGGTAATATAATTTACGATCTTTGTTCACACCCAAATAATGACATTCTTGAAGGGTAATATAATTTACGATCTTTGTTCACACCCAAATAATGACATTCTTGAAGGGTAATATAATTTACGATCTTTGTCTCTTCTTTTGCTGTTATGTTTCCTAATATTTCTAATATTACGTCAATCCATCTTTTTCGTGTTTCACCATTGTGTATGGTGTTCTCTCAACGTTTACCAAAGGCTCGATTTTGTGTTTTGGTCTTTCTGACTTATCTCGTGGCCAAACCATTTCATCTGTTGTTTTTTTATGTGTTCTATGGCTGAAATTATTCCTAGCTTTTTTCTCTGTTCTTCATTTCTGATTTTATCTCTCAGGATTTTTCCTGTCATTCGTTTAACAGATTTAATCACGATAGTGGTTATTATTTTGTTATTATTTGTTGAATATAGGGTCCTAGTCTGGCACTGGTAGCATAACACCGGAATGAAGATTGTATTGTAGTGTCCGTTTTGTCTCTAGAGTAACTTTCTTTTTGGACAATAGTGGTGATAGTTGTCCCATGAGGTTACAAGTTTATGTACTTATGTATAGTACAGCACTTTCTTCTAGCACCAAGTTTACTGAAACTCTATCGTCCAACCGAATTGAAGCGAGGAAATCAAAATATACCAGGCTTTTGAAGATCTGATGGAAAATAAACATAAAATGGTATTAAGCAGCTAAACCGTAGGGAAACGAGACAAGCTACGACGTTTCAGCAGAAAGGTTTCATCAGATACACGACAAGAAACACAAATACAAAACCAAGAACGAAATACGAGTAATTATCTGAGCATGGCGATGTGAAGCACTCTAAACGTAAGGTCCGGAAGAAAAAAAAGTGTGCAGGACCCTTGTGCCTGTTGGTCACTTGATGAAGTCAATGGCGCAGGTAGGTAACATCTGTATTACCTTTGACGACCACATTAAGTTGTGAATGACAAGTGGGGGCAACTCTAATTTAAAAAAAAATCACAAATAATCAAGAACAGAAATAAAAAACAGAGAACAATAGATGGTCCGAAACTGGATCGAACCTGTACTCCTCGGCACATCGCCTTACCACGAGAACTAAATACTAGAGCACAAGGCCAACTCAGCTGCCCAAAAAGATAGCCATCATTGACGATGTCTCTCACGCATGTGTACCCAATAATAACAGGAAACTCTTTATACAGAGCTTCGCAGCAGGAGGCAATCTGATATTCAGAAGCGGATTCCCCGTCGAGCAAGTGTTTCGGCCCTTCAGCTACTTGACACTATAAGGGAGTTAATATTATTTGTCTCCTGGCCGGATATAACCTCTGCCAGGGCAACACTTAGTTAAAAAAAGAGAGGGGAGGTAACCAGTTACTCTTAAGATGGAAGAGTTAGACCAAAAGACGCAGATACCGTAACTTGCCGTAGACTAGCGAATAACGTATTCACTTCTACTCAGCGACCTATTAAGGAAAAGCGGTGAATAGAGATAGCAGAGCTGAAGGAGAAAAAGACGGTCTTGGTCTTTCCAGCTGCGCTAGACGTCGTTTAGGGCTCGTTGTGTTTTTCGTCATCCATCTCTATTCTTGACGAGATGCTCAATTTTATCTAATGAGCCTGCCAATTTTGCTTCTCTTATAAGTGGTCTGTTTAGTTTCTCTCTCTAGATCTTCCTCTTTTCCTGTATGTTTCCCATAGAAGAGCCTGCATTGAAATTCTTTTGTTGTCTCTTCTCAGCACATGTCCGACATATGTCCTCGTCTCTTCTTAATTGTAGATGAAATTGTTGGTTGCATGACATGTCTCTTATTTCTATATTAGTCTTGAATTCAATCCATTGTACACAGAGTTTAATTCTTGTGTATTTGTCTTCAAAAGTGTTTAGATTTCTCACAACCTCTTTTCGTATTCCAGCTTTCACATAAGTAGGTAAGGGTTGATAATACGCTAAAGTTGAATATTCTAAGTTTAGTTTTCTTACTTATATTTTTCCCCCCACATTTGTCCAAGTATCTAAAATGTGCTGCTGCTTTTGCTATCCTGCTTCTGGTCTCTTTCTTTGTTTCACTTTCTTGATCTACGTTACACCAAGATATATAAAAAGTTTTATTCTTTCCAATGGGAGCCGCGATAACTCAGTGGTTAGTGAACTGGACTACAAAGGACAAGGGGTTGGGTTCGATCCCAACCGATGGCTTCCGGGCTCACCCAGCCTTAAATGGGTACCGGATTTTTTTCTGGGAAAGTAAAGCGGCACGGGCGTAATACCGACTACATTACCCCAAAAATATGTGCTGAAGGTCTGTAAAATGTATGGTCACTAACACCATGTTCCCTTTACGCCACTTGGCGTAACGGGGGCTCTTTACTTTTACTTACTCTTTTCAATGCGAATAAGGTGAAGAAAAACACTATTTTTACAGCCATGTAGTCACATGCAAAAAACGACTATGCATGTAAACAGTTGTAATATAAACTAATCGAGCTGAGCAAAGCCATTCTGCAAGTAGCTGTGAAAGGAGCGAGAAAGAGAGGTAGACAGAAAGAGAGGCGCGAAGATAACATCAACTGAAGGACAAGCCTCGTATTTGCATTGTCCTAAATAATGACTAAAGATAAAGAGAAGTAGAGAAAATTGACAAAGTCTGTCAGGGGTGCCCCAACGACTCCTGGATGTTACGAAATGAAGAAAAAGAATTTTGCCAGGTGCGGAAACTGATTTCTGATGTGTTGCTGAAAATAAGCTACTAGAGTTTTTATTTTTTTTTATTAACTCCCCATATGGACAAGAGACTGCAACGACGGAGAATGTTTACAAGGGTGAAGTGCCTGGTAATAAAAATGATGAACAATGTTCATATCTCAGAGAAATCGCCATCTCGTCGCCTGAGAATATTGTTCGCCGCTCGAGTCGTTTGAGAGGCCAGTCTGGGGTTGATTGTATACCAAGTTCAACTGGTACAGAATCGAGTATCTGGGTACATAAACAAGGTAGCAGCCTGGAAACATGTCAAGAGTGTAACGAAATGCAACAGCGAAACCACAGATGTGTTGGGATTTGTGGCACATTTTGCAAGGTGGGTAATCTCGGCTTTCACACAATGTTTCTATGTGCTTTAATTAAGGTTTGAGACTGAGCCAGATACAGGGGTCTAGACCTGATACAGGGACCTAGCCCTGATACAGGGACCTAGACCTGATACAGGGACCTAGACCTGATACAGGGGCCTAGACCTGATACAGGGACCTAGACCTGATACAGGGACCTAGACCTGATACAGGGACCTAGACCTGATACAGGGACCTAGACCAGATACAGGGACCTAGACCTGATACAGGGGCCTAAACCTGATATAGGGACCTAGTCCAGATACAGGGGCCTAGACTTGATACAGGGACCTAGACCTGATACAGGGGCCTAGACCTGATACAGAGGCCTGGACCTGATACAGAGACCTAGACCTGATACAGGGGCCTAGACCTGATACAGAGACGTAGACCTGATACAGGGACCTAGACCTGATACAGGGGCCTAGACTTGATACAGGGACCTGGACCTGATACAGAGACCTAGACCTGATACAGGGGCCTAGACCTGATACAGAGACGTAGACCTGATACAGGGACCTAGACCTGATACAGGGACATAGACCTGATACAGGGGCCTAGACTAGATACAGGGACCTAGACCTGATACAGGGATCTAGACTTGATACAGGGGCCTAGACCTGATACAGGGCCTAGACCTGATACAGGGACCTTGACCTGATACAGGGGCTTAGACCTGATACAGGGGCCAAGACCTGATACAGGGATCTAGATGTGGGAAAAGCGCCGTCTAAAACGTGTTTTCGTAAATTTCTGACAGAGATGGAAATACCTGCTAGACATCAGCTAATACGCGCTGCCAACAGCTTCCCCATTTCTACTAATGAATGTGAGCGCATCTTCTCCCAAATTAACCTAGTTATCAACCAACAAGAACCTCTCTACAAATGAAGACACAAATGACACTGATTTTTATCAAGATATCAGGTTCTACTTTAAATTTTTCACCCCCTAACGTATTAATATCTTGTTACCGAAAGACAGTCATCTAAAAACCGAATCGAAGAGCAAGGAATAAACTCCTGAAAATGCTGTGAGCAATTTGTTGAGAATAGTTTAAAATCTATTATTAAAGGTAAAAATGTGATTTTAACATTTTTTTTCTTTAGTATTTCATTGATAAATTCACGTAGATGCTGCCTATTTTTAATTTTCATTTCTTCAAGAATATAACAATGTGATATAATTTGATAAACATAACTTCCATTTGACAAATGTAAAAATACCATATATATATAGATATATGTATATAACTATGGGATGGAACTAGTCAAAGACTAGTGTACAAAGAGGTAAGACAAAGATGATGATGCTGGATAGGACATACACTGCGGAAGCCAACTGAGAGTATTAGACGATAAGCCCTTTTTTGGAATCCACAGGGAAAGAGACAAAGGGAAGGCAAAGATATGCTTGGAGAAGATAGGTGGAAGCAGAGATGAAGAGGGCGGGGAAGACATGGAACGATCTTAAGAGAATGACATGCAACAGGACGGCTTGGAAAGTGTTGTTGAAGACGTGAGTTGAAAAAAAAAGATGTATATATATATATAGGCAAACAAAAAAAGGAAGTTCCTAAGAAACAGAAAGAAACAATCAAGATTTTTTGGGCACATCATGAGAATAGGAAAGTCGGATTACTTGGTTACAACTGGTAAAATGCAGAGAAAGAGAAATCGCGGGCGACAAAGAGAGAAGATACATGATAGTTTATGGAAAACAGTCAACTACAGAAGTGATACGATGTATGTGGATAGAGAATTGTAGAAGGACATGATCGCCTATGGTATGGCATTTGTGGTTATATATATATATATATCAATATAATGATACATTCATTATCACACCATCTAGCTTGTCCGTGTTGCTATTTGCCTCCTGTAACAGTTACTCTGCAGTTGATTCTACCCCGGGAAAGTATCCAGCAACTGCAGCAGTCAGTTCAAGCTTGTCTGTGACCCACCTTGTTCTGTAAAAGTGACGCATTCATTATTGATATTTGAATACAGCAATATAGAGAATTTGTAACTCCAGATATTGAACACCACTTGTTTTGGACACTTCATATCAAGATGTATACGGGTCAAAATGTCGTCTAGATCTTGCACAAAAGATTATTCACACACTTCTTTAGTTACCCTTCATAGCTCATCTTGATAAATATCTTGATCTCATATAAGTTACTCATTGCGCATAATGTTGGGCATGGAAGTCTAAATATCTATAAAACCATATCGTTAGTGGAAATTCTTTATACCTGTCTAGGCTACTGTCAGTGTTATATGACTTTAGGTTTTTAAATTCAATTCACATAACTTCTTATACTTAGTAAAGGTAAAGGTAAAGTACGAGATTTGAACTGGCGTCTTAGCACGTGAGTTTCCACCCATATGTGCTCAGCCGTCTATCCAGAAATGTTCGGAGATTTCTTGATAGTGTCGCTTCAAGCATCGAAACTCACGATTCGAGGCGACATTCCTCACCTTCCCAGGGTAATACCCTGGTACCCATTTCTGCCAACGGCTGGGTCGACCCTGGGGGTATTTTTTCTTCTTCTAACCATGAGTACAATTCACACTGCTCCCAGCGGGAATCGAACACGGGTTGTCCGAAAGTCGGTAGTCCAGTCGGGTGGTTTTCCCAACTAGGCTACCGAGGCCCCCTAATACATAGTTATATATATATATATATATATATATATATATACACACACGCGCGCGCGCGCGCGCACACACATACACTATAATATGACTTCTGTGCAGACCCGGTATTAACATCTTCTCTTTTGAAATATGTATATTGCTGGCCCTTTTCTCCATAATAAGCACAGATCTAGTTAAAGACCGTAAACACCTGCCTACAGCTAAACATCTACATTTGAAACATATTTTTGAATAATTTCCCTAAGGCATCTCTCTGGATCAGCCGTCTCTGAATGTTCTCTAAGTCAATCCTAAAAGCTAACTACTGATTCCTTAAAATAACCTAGCTCACTATATTAGCGTTTTCCATATTTCTCGCCTAATCATTTTTTCTCTCTTGATCGTGTCACTTCTTGGTTGAACTTGTCCGCGTGTCTTGGGGCTAGTGCCACAAGCGATCCAATTGCTCTAACGCGCTCTCCTTGTTATTGACAACATTTTGGCATATTGTTTCATTCTAAGATAATATTTAGGATGCGTTGCATAAATAGCACACAGGTGAAGTTTATCAAACGTTTCATTCGCGATGCTACAACACTTCTTGGTCTTACTCTCTGGAAGTTGCTAAAATAAAAATAAAAACTAATTATACTATTGTGTGGGTTTTCAAATGCTGTAAATTATTATTTATTTATTTAATCAACTAATTCAGTGTCTTCGAATGAGCTTATGCTGCTCTAGTAAGCCCTCGAAAAAGTTGAATACGCCAAGCGAACTTTGATCAGAGACTTTCGAAGCAGGCGATTGGCTAAACATTCAACTGGTCTTAAGGTTAGTAAAAATATGAATTAACCTTAGATATAGTTAATCTATACGGAATTAGCGCAGATAGAAGAAATAAAACTATAATGCTTTTCAGAATCCATAATTACAGGCATCACATACATAGACAAGTGCATGCACTTATCCCTTTACGGATATAACATCCACACACAGAGCAACTCATCAACAACAAACACTTCATAGATGGCAGTCTGAGTTTAACATTCAGTTTCTTGTAGAGTCCAAATCTTATGGAAACCTTTTATGTTTACATTTTGGAACATCTTTTTGTCATAAATATTTTAGCCGACTTGTTTGTTTGTTTCTTTTCATAAAAATCTAATTCACTTGCTTCTTCTATTTTACATTTAAGCTAATTAGAGAAAGTTATGACTTAATTTCGGCAAGGGCATAATACCGACCACATTATCCCGAAAATCATGTGCTGAAGGTAAACATTTATGTACAATTTATGGTCACTAACACCATATTCCCTATACGCCACTTGGCGTGACGAGGCTCTTTACTTTTACTATATCTTAATTTTAAAAAATAACCTTTTGTGGTTAAAAATAGCATTTTTCACTCTGCCGAAACTCTCAGATTTGCCAGTCTTTTAGTTACGACATTATTCTATTCAAATAGTAATTGTACACATATATTGACTTTAGCTACAGCATTTTACGTTTTAATTTTCTCACAAGTTGAAACCACATCCATAAAATATCAGTTTTAAAAGTGAGTGGATTGAACGCGTGATATGTTCACACAGAAATATTGAAAAATGTCAACGATTATCACTAAAATGACTTCCGGGAGCAATGGTAAGGCCGATAGGCAGTTCTCTATCGCCTCTAAACGAAAATGTTTATTTCCTAGAAATGGAAACGCCGAGTGATTTCTTTAATCATGTGGAAATATTTTTATGTGATTTCAAGATTTCACAAGAATGTAAACTTAGTCGGTGGTGTCCAATGCAGCCACTGCAGGATAAAAACATGGGAAATAAAACCATAGGCGGAAATCTCAGCCTGCACAACAAGACAAAGGCAAACTTCACCAGGGAGAAAAAGACAAGCATAAGAGAAAGCTGGCATGAAAAAATAGGAACCAAATTCAACTTCGAGAACATAAATTTCAGAGCAGTGGCAATGGTACTCCACACAACCATATAAACTCTCAACACAAAAGATGTCAAATCCAAGGATTGTCATACTCATTGATCCAAGGTGAGAAATACAATAACTAAATCAAACTAGGAGAAATACCTCTATTAGATGTACATTCTTACATATATCTGGGCAGTAATATAGATAAAGAGGGAGGAACAGAAAATGATACCAAAATAAGGATATCAAAAGCAAGAGGAGCTTTCATTGCACTGGGAAACATGGAAATCCAAAGAAATTACGTTAAATACAAAAATAAAAATTTCCAACTCAAATGTTAAGGCGGTCCTATTATATGGTTGTGAAACATGGAGAACAACAAAATTGACAATCGCGAAGATACAGACTTTCATAAATGGATGCTTACGCAGAATAAAAGGATGAAAATGGCAGGACAAAACCACTAACATAGAATTATGGAAATGTACCAGTCAAATACCAGTGGATAAAGAGATACAGCGAAGACGATGGCGCTGGATAGGACACACACTACGGAAGCCAACTGAGAGTATTACACAACAGACCCTTTTCTGGAATCCCTAGGGGAAAAGACAAAGAGGAAGACCAAGGAATTCTTGGAGAAGACAGATAGAAGCAGAGATGAAGATTATGGGTAAAACATGGAACGATCTTAAAAGAAAGGCAAAAAAACAGAACGACTTGGAAAGTGTTTGTTGAAGACCTATGCTCCACAGGGAGCTAAAAAGGTAGAAGAAAGAAGAAGAAGAGAAATACAAGCAATGTCGAGCCAAAAACAGGACAGACTGATCCAAGAAATAAGGAACAACATTTATGTTCGCTGTCAGAAAAGACAGAACTAGTCCTGCGGTGGATACCAGCACATTGTGGCATCTCTGGAAATGAGAAAGCAGATGAACTCGCAAAAGCAGGTGGGAGTCTTCAACAGTCCAACCAACCCCAGAGCCTCAAAGAACTAAAAACAATCCTGAAGCAAGATAGGAAAACAGAATGGAGGGAGATGAATGGAAAATACGAGCCAGAACACGACAGTCTAAACAAACGTAACAGACATAAGCAGACCAAGTTATTCAGACTCAGAACAGGTCATTGTGGCTTCAGATCACAAGATATGACTCAGTGACTTTGCAACATGCGATTTGGGAGCAGCCAAATAAATTCCAGAGAATATAATACAGGACTGCAGCACTCTAAACACTCTAAGGACACAATTATGGCCCACAGAAACAACCCTACATGACAAGGTATGGGGAATCCGGTGATGACCTCAGACAGACCGTCCTGCTCGTGGCCGAAGCTGGTCTTAATGTCTAAATGCATAGCAACAGCTAATCGCTTAAGAAGAAGAATATCTCAAATGTCACCTTTATGTTGAAACAAGCAGCCGTGTTCAGTATTTGACTAAACTGTTCACTCAATTCACTCACCGCTAGCAACAATTATTAAATAATTTCCCGACTTTGTTATACTTGTTAGCTTCAGTTATTCTCTCTTGAACCCGCATGGGAAATAATTCTGGACAGTAGACAACAAACGAGAAGATCGCTGGAGGATATAGAAATGCCGTTTTACAGAAGAGTGTTGAGAAGACAATGGACAACTAAAACGGGATCGCTTTACAAGAGGCAAAAAAAAAAAAAAAAATGCCGCAAACATCTGAAGCGCACAATCATTAATGTTTTTTTTTTTCAATAACGCGGTTGTGCAATATGGAGGAAAGCAGCTGAAATATGCTGTGAAAATGAAAAAAAAAATGAGGGGAAAAACAGATCAAGAGACAGACAGGAGAGAATATATTAACAATTGAACAAAATAGTTCTACAGGAAGTCAAGAGTAAATTTGATAAACATCAGTATTTATACCCAGTTTGTAGAGAGATATGATCACCTAGGCCTGCAAACACGGTATTTGTTATTGATGAAATTTGATATTTTTGTGGGTTTCCTTATGAATTCTACAATAAGGCTCATCTGGCATTGCTTTGACTCGATTTCGTTATCTAGTACAACAATTTCTTTTCTTGGGTGTTGCATTTATTATTTATTTAAGTTTTGCAGTGATGGTCGTATCATTAGTATCCTCCTGTATGGCAGCGAATCTCTGACAAAATATGCAAAGCAGGAGAAAAGGCTAAATTCATTCCATATGCGATGTCTGCGCCGTATTCTTTGTATCACCTGAAAGGATTCAGTGACAAACTTGGAGGTCTTGACTCGCACAGGCCTCCCGAACATCTACACGCGGCTCAAACAACGTAGGTTACGCTGGCTTGGCCATTTAAACCATATGAAAAATTACCGCACACCAAAAGAGTAATATACTCTTTGAACAACTAGCAGATGGCAAAGAAGTAGGGTGCGCCCAAAACTTCAATTTATAGACATGTGTAAACGTGACATGAAGACTGAACATAAACCCTGCAGCCTTGGAAGAAATAACTGCAGACCTGAATCTTTGGTAACACACTCTAAAGCTCCAACTCAAACAAGAAGCATATTCATAGAAAAAAGAATACACAGCGAAAGAAAAGAAAAAAAAAATGACATTTCTATGGGCGCTGAAAAATCTATAGTCACCTATGACTGACGGACGTTATTACTGTGCAGTGAGGGTCGTATACTACCCACAGTGTACTTTTTGTATGCTTTTCTCGATGTCATTTCACCAACATTATCATCGTCTCTCCAGTGTGCACAAGCCTACCAGTATACCGTTCTCAGAGCGAGTTTCTTAGTCTTAAAAAGGTAGTTGATGTCTGCTTCCCTTGTCTCTCTTCTCATTGTTTTTCTTGCTGTCGGTTAAAAGAAAATATTTAAAAAAAAATGAGTTTGGCTGTTGTCATCAGGCTGGAGGGCTTGCATTGTAATTCCCTAATTATTTTTTCTCATCACACAGCCGATGTATCTACTTTTTTTCCCGGCTACAATGAGATTGTTGGTTACATTGCCATTTATCTTACATGTTTCTAGCCATGTTTCTAGCCCTGTTTCTAGCCATGTTTCTAGCCATGTTTCTAGCTATGTTTCTAGCCATGTTTCTAGCCATGTTTCTAGCCCTGTTTCTGGCCATGTTTCTAGCCATGTTTCTGGCCATGTTTCTAGCCATGTTTCTAGCCATGTTTCTAGCCATGTTTCTAGCCCTGTTTCTGGCCATGTTTCTAGCCATGTTTCTAGCCATGTTTCTAGCCCTGTTTCTGGCCATGTTTCTAGCCATGTTTCTAGCCATGTTTCTAGCCATGTTTCTAGCCATGTTTCTAGCCATGTTTCTAGCCATGTTTCTAGCCATTCTTGTAAGAATCTTCCAGGCCCTCCCCATTCACTTCATCTATGCTTTCACCTGTCATCTCCAAGTATTTTTTGGTCTTCCTCTTTGTCTCCTTTCCTGGGGGTTTCATAAAAGGGCATGTCGTGTAATACCCTAAGTTGGCTTCCGCATTGTCCTATTGTGCTATTCAGCTTCATTCGTCTTTGTCATATCTCTTTAGGTCATTATAGTTTCTACTTCTTATTATTATTCCTCTTGTTCTTGTCTGTGGGCTTGGATCGACAAGGCACTGAAGGACCGACACGTTTTTTATGTGGACACCGACTGGTCTTGTAGTAAACGAAGAATACGCTGTTGGTACCTTATTTTCAAAGACCATAAACATATTATTATGCTTGTAGTTACCAGGTATGTTCTAGAACAGCTGGGCGTAGTGCTGACCATATTTAACGAAAATGTGCCGATGATACATAAAATGTGGCTTCAACACAGTATTCCCTATACCAATATATCGAGGTGTGACACGATTTTCTCTTTTTTATTTAAAGAATTATACAGAATGTAGTCCTTATTACTTGTTTTGTAAATTTATTCATTTTTAAAATACTCACTCATTAATGATCATTTTCAACTAATGATGTAAGAAACATCCCTCCACAGAGTAACAATTACAGGAACAGTAAAAACAGCAGCTGAGTAATAACGATGTCCAATTTGTATGATTGAGACAGACTTTCTGAGAAAATATACATATGTATGACGTCAGTTTTAGACATCCCTTCCTTGATGTTGGAATGCGGCATTCAGCGTTGCTTTGGCCAAGGTCCAAGGTTACATTTGAAGCAATAGTTTACAATCAACGCAATGTGAATTGTTTACTTATAGAGCTGTAACTGAACAAATAGGTCATTGTTTCAAAACAAACAAAATAGAGGAAGACCAACAGTAATGCGACACTTTTACGACAAAACAATTCATTTTTTACAGTAGAACACTATTTGAGACAAAGATCAATGATTTAGTTTGGTACTAGTTTACTTTTTATTGTTTGTAATTTATCTTGTTTAGTTGCACGTTTGGCTAGACGAGTGATTCGTTAGATGAACTCAGACATGTTTTTAAAAAGACCCAGGTTTTTCTGTAAAGACTCTATGCTCACGGGAGCCGCGATAGCTCAGTGGTTAGTTAACTGGACTACAAAGGACAAGGGGTAAGGTTAGATCCCAACCGACGGCTTCCGGATTCACCCAGTCTTTAATGGGTACCGAATTTTTTTCTGGGAAAGTAAAGCGGCGCTGGCGTAATATCGACCACATTACCTCAAAAATCATGTGCCGAAGGTCTGTAAAATTTATGCTCACTAACACCATATTCCCTATACGGGACTGAGCGTGACAGGGGTACTTTACTTTTTTTTTACATACAAATATATGTGCATCAACCATAAATAACTCTGGGTTTTATGCGAACAAAATCTAGATGAAAAGGATAGACATTATCTTTACAGATTTTCTGCATCAATAACTGCGTAAAAGTGATATCAAATATGTACACTTTTATCTGAAACTCTTCAAGGATCATTCAATTGCTCATTCTCTCGCCTTTCAACACAAAATACCGCCAACGAGGATCGACACTGTCGCCTGTCCAGCTGCTTGTTTTATTTCCCAATGTGTCATTTTAGTTTGACCATATTTTATTTGATAGCATGCATGGTTATGCTCAGAGTTTATTGCAGTGAGCTCATTCATCAAATTGATATTCACCTCAAATTGTATGCACCTCTAAAAAGATATGAATGTTCTTTTAGCTGAATTAATTGTTGTGTTATTTTTATTTTAGTTATATTGTCTTTTGTGTCTTGGTCGACGGTTTGTAGCAAACATTTATGAACCTTCAATAGTTAGTAATGAGGAGCCGCGATAGCTCAGTGGTTAGTGAACTGGACTACAAAGGACAAGGGGTAGGGTTCGATCCCAACCGACGGCTTCCGGGTTCACCCAGCCTTAAAATATGTACCGGATTTTTTCTGGGAAAGTAAAGCAGCACGGGCGTAATACCGACCACATTACCCGAAAAATCATGTGCCGAAGGTCTGTAAAATATAGGGTCACTAACACCATATTTCCCTATACGCCACTTGGCGTGACGGGGGTACTTTACTTTACAATAGTTAGTAATATATGCATCTTACGAGGGATGCAATTTTACTGAACAGATTCTCATGTGACTGAATCTGGCAATATTGGATGGACAGATCCGACTGTAGAATGGACAAGATATATTTCTGGTACCTGGCCTCGTCTTCTTTCCCCTGTGGTTTTTGTTTTCAGATTTTGGCATCCTCACATCCTCGAATGTTGCTATGCATTTAACATATTATTTTTGTTCTACGTGTTCTACGATCTAATGCCAGATTTTCCCAATTTCTTTCGCTAATAAAGAACTTTCTGCACGTAGCCTTGAAAAAATTCCTTATATCTCAGCACAGGTCTGTCCTTTGGTCTCTTCCAGTTCCTAGCTTCACCGTACAATAATTGTTTGCGAATACAGATTATTGTTTTTTTTTCTTATGTGACCCCAACATAATGTTCTCGGGCTTTCAACTGCTGCCATGATTTTAAGTTTGGCGCGTTGCAAGATGTTAAAGTTTGTTACTCTGTCCTGCCATTTGATGTTCATTATCTTGTGATGGCAACTCTGTCCTGCCATTTGATGTTCATTATCTTGTGATGGCAACTCTGTCCTGCCATTTGATGTTCATTATCTTGTGATGGCAACTCTGTCCTGCCATTTGATGTTCATTATCTTGTGATGGTAACTCTGTCCTGCCATTTGATGTTCATTATCTTGTGATGGTAACTCTGTCCTGCCATTTGATGTTCATTATCTTGTGATGGCAACTCTGTCCTGCCATTTGGTGTTCATTATCTTGTGATGGCAACTCTGTCCTGCCATTTGATGTTCATTATCTTGTGATGGTAACTCTGTCCTGCCATTTGGTGTTCATTATCTTGTGATGGCAACTCTGTCCTGCCATTTGATGTTCATTATCTTGTGATGGGAACTCTGACCTGCCATTTGATGTTCATTATCTTGTGATGGGAACTCTGTCCTGCCATTTGATGTTCATTATCTTGTGATGGCAACTCTGTCCTGCCATTTGATGTTCATTATCTCGTGATGGCAACTCTGTCCTGCCATTTGATGTTCATTATCTTGTGATGGCAACTCTGTCCTGCCATTTGATGTTCATTATCGTCTGATGGCAACGCGCATTAATGCTGTTTAATCTATCTCCTGCCCTGCATAGGTAGTCCAAGTTTCTGAACCACATAGAAGTATTCTAAGCATACAACCTTGATAATTAGTGTTTGTTCTAATAGATTAATACTTACTAGAATAATCATTACTAATGTTGGAAGTTCATTATGTTGAGTAAACAATTCTTAAACACAACTATTGTTAAAATTGAAGAGATAAGTTCTTCTCGTTAAATTAAATATCTTTTTCAAGAATCATATACATGTTACACTTCTATAAAGAGTGCAAGACAGTTTCTAAAACATGTCGTAAAGGCGAATTCTCAAAGGTCAAGTACTGCTCTAGATCAGTGTTTCTCAACCTTTTTAAACCTGTGGCCCTCTTCCGACCTTGTTTTCTTCCCGTGGTCCCCTGTCCATTCATATAGATCATATTTATATTATATATATGCACACATATTCTGATCACAATCCTGTAATGATTAAAATGAAAATCAAACTAAAGAGAAACAAGCAAAAATCTGATTCATCAACAAACCCACTCGACATAACAGCTTTAAATCAAAAAGATATTAAAGATACCTATACAATACAAGTAAAGAACACATACCAGAAGCTGCTAGAGGAAGGAATTGAACAATACAGAAGGGAAAATCCTGATGAAAAAGTAACAACCAAATGGCAATGCATAAAGAAAAGCATACAAAAAACCTGCGACACCTTACCCAAAAGATAAAAGAACAAAAAACAAAAATGGATAACTAACACCATCTTAGAAAAAATGGAAGAAAGGAGACAAGCGAAGAACACTGCCCAATACAATAAAACAGATAATGAGATACGCAAAATGTGCAAAAAGGCAAAAGAAGACTGGCTCAGCCAAAAATGTAGAGAAATAGAAACTATGGAAAGCAAACAAGACCTAAGAGAAATGCACACATAAATAAAGAGAATGACTAATAAAAATAAAAAAGCCACAGAAGGTGGATGCATTGCAGACAAAAAAGGAAAAATGCTAACAGACAATAAGGATATCATAGATAGATGGCAGGAATATATAACAGAACTATTTCATGATCAAAGGGACAAGAAACCAGTTATAAAATGTACATCAGGCTATAAAATCTTAAAATCTGAGGTGGAAAAAGCTATAAAAACAATGAAAAGGGGAAAAGCAGCAGGACCTGAAAGCATACAGATAGAGATGATACAGGCACTTGAAGATTTTGGCATTGAAGTGATTACAGACATATGCAACGACATATACCACACAGGATACATACCAAATGAACTAAAAACATCAACTTTCATTGCATTGCCTAAAAAGAATGGTGCAGTTGAATGCAGTGACTTTAGAACAATAAGCCTAATGAGCCATGTTACAAAAATCTTGCTAAAAGTTATACAAGGAAGGATTCAGAATAAAATCAATACTGAATTAGATGAGCAGCAATTTGGATTTAGGAAAAATAGCGGGACAAAAGAAGCCATATTCTGCATGAGAACATTAATCGAAAAATACACAGAAGTAAACAAACCAATATATGCCTGCTTCATAGACTACACCAAAGCTTTTGATAGAGTACACCACAAACAACTTATAGAATGCCTAAAAGAGATACATCTAGATGACATGGATATACGACTAATATGCAATCTATACTGGGAGCAAACAGCAATAATAAAATATAACAAAGAGTTCTCTACACCCATTGATATAAAAAGAGGAGTAAGACAAGGATGCATCCTATCACCAAGCTTGTTCAATCTATACACTGAGCAAATCTTTAAAAACATCATAGAGATGCCAGGCCTACAAATTAATGGAAAGATAATCAATAACCTAAGATATGCTGACGATACTGTACTACTAGCAGAAAATCCTAAAGACCTACAACAATTACTTAATGAAATAAACACGACAAGCAAAAAATATGGACTAGATATGAATATCAAAAAGACTAAAACTATGATCATAAACAAAGAAAATACTCAAAACCCACAAGTGGATATCAAAATTGAAGGAATAGACCTTGAGACAGTTCAGAACTATAACTACCTTGGACATACTATAACCAGTGATGGAAAATGTACAACTGAAATAAACAAAAGAATAGGAATGGTAAAAAGTAATTTTAATGTCATGAAGGACATACTAACATCAAAACAAATAACACCAGAGCTAAAACTAAGAATAGCAAAATGTTACATCTTCTCAATATTCCTATATGGTGCTGAAACATGGACATTAGACAAGAAAACAGAACAGAGAATTGAAGCCTTTGAAATGTGGATATATAGAAGAATAGGTAGAATTGGATGGAAGGAAAAGAAAACAAATGACAAAGTCTTAAAACAACTAAAAATGAAAAGAGAACTTCTGAACACAATTAGAACAAGACAAATGCGATTCTTAGGCCATGTTAAAAGACACAACAGCCTACTGAAAGTGATCCTGGAGGGGAAAATACAAGGTAAAAGAGGCAGAGGCAGACCAAGACTAACATGGACGAGTAACATCAAAAGATGGACAAATCAACCGATGACAACCTGCACCATCAAAGCAAGAGATAGAGCAAAATGGCGCTCCATGGTAGCCAACCTTCGTTGCGGAGACGGCACTCAATGATGATGATGATATGCACACAACAATTACGGTAGAAATATATGCTTCAAATTTGACGTTTGTAATAACAATAGATTCACTTGGCAGAATCAAGGATTCCAGTTTTGTTGTGCGTGATTGTCTTTCTTTAGATACAAATGTCGATATTTTGTAAGTGGCGATTAAGCCGTTGTCATTTCAATTTGTAGATTTCTGAACGAACATTTGATAATCTTTATCACCTTAAGGCGTACTCTCGTCTCATACTATCGTTGGAAAGTGTATTATTGCAGTTTTAAGCACATGGATTTTGTGTGGTCTTTTAGTGACGAGATAAATCCATAGGCAAGATATTAGACTGACTGTTGTCGACATATCTTCTTTGACACTGTAATATACACGGGAACGAACGCACAGACAAACTAGCTAAAGAGGGAGGGAGATTACCGCAAGAGAGCCATCCGCTCAGTTATGATGAAACCAAATCCATCCTCAAGGGTCAGTTCCATGAAAAATGGAAACGAGAACACCCAAAGCATAACGAGAGTGACGGATACCACCAACTATCAAGGAGGGATCAAGTCATCATACTTCGCCTACGCACTGGCCACAATAGAATGAGAAATCACATGTTCACCAAATTCAAAATAGATACAACCGGCCTATGCCACTGTACACTGGACAATATGACTACAAAACATGTTCTACAGGATTGCCCCCAGTTCACAGACCTGAGAAGAGCAATGTGGTCCACGCCCACTTCCCTGGAAGAAAAACTATATGGGGCAATCGATTCGCTTAAACAAACAGCTGACTTCAGGAGAGAGTCTGGTATCCTACTCTGATTGAGTCTTGATCGCAGAGAGAGAGAGAGAGAGAGAGAGAGAGAGAGAGATTTCTTCTTTGTTGGGGTAGCCATGATGATGATTTGATGTACTCAGTACATTACGTAGTGGGAAAATAATTTCAAAGCACATGGACTAATTGTAGCTGCAGAATTAAAAAATATTTTTTTTTCAAAAATAAGTACAATTAGAACATTCCGACAGACAGTGAACAATTATGCATTTTAAAACATATATAATTATATATATACTTTACACAGCTGATGGCTTGCGCCAGGATTGGTGAACAATAACCATCCAGACCCCGCTCCACCTCTCCGTGGTGCCTCTAGTAACAGACAAACCTGTCTAGTCTGGCCAAGCGAGTAGGGATCGAAGAGGGAAGACAACCCGATACTCAAAAATGTCATGCTGAAGTCGGATGCGTTGGGCCTAAAGGCGCAAATGTCACAGTTATACTGCAAACCACAACACAACGTAGACACGCCCACTAAACGTCCTTTTAAGGGCGGATGACGAAGAGGTATACTTAGGGTTGCCAGAACCTTCGAAGCAGAAAGCGGGACAAATGGAACTTTTTTAGACGCGAAAGCGGGACACATCATGTAACTGTAAAGCATAATAGCCATAGGAAAAGTCAGAGATAGCACACACATAGACTAATTATTATTACATTATAATTCTAATACATGTACCAGTAATTTTTTTAATTAATAAAAAAAAATGTTTACCTTGATTTCCAGCTTCTTAAGTCGGTGTCGGCTGCATCTCATATTTGTCTGACTTCAGACTCTGAGTGAGAAGATCTTGTCGCTGGATTACGTAGTCATAAAACTCGGTGTGATTGTCACGTAGGCACAGATCACGTGAGCGGTGAGCGGTGAGATGGGTAGAGTAAGGCTCGGCGCCTCGGCTAAGAGTCGCCTAAGAGTAAGACGAAGCCGAAGACGTCATCTTTTGTAAATTTTTAAATAATACCGCCTTCCGCACTAACAATTTTGTGCTGGATATTCTCAAATGAGTATTTATGAGTTGTATCTACAAACTTTATTATTAAACAGCGATAGCGCAGGACTCTACAAATAGACGTTTCGGACTAAGAAGCTTCATTTTGTAACAAAACTCAAACCAATAATAAATAATTTAAGAAAATATTAAAATTTGTAGGTGAAAAATTTGGCTGGATTAAAAAGCGGGACAAATTGCTGTCCCCCAGACCCTTAGGCGGGACAATTAATTTTTGATGAAAAAGTGGGACAATCCGGAAAAAGCGGGACGGATGGCAACCCTAGGTATACTCCTTTAGTTATCGGGCGAACGCAAGCAAGCATATACTTTACGTGTAATGCTACCAATACATTTTCTATTTACAAAATATAAAATAATATAAATGTATGTGTATACTCACAAATCAAAGGTTATGTTGGTCACGACATATGTTTACGATGCTAAGAAGTTAAACACACCAGCCGCGAAGGGACTAACAAAATGTTCGTTCTGAAAAACTTAGATTTGACAAACGTGTAGGCCTAATTCATACTTCTTCGAAGTTCACCCACAACAATTTTCAAGGGACTAAAGAAGGACATTCCCGTGTGGTACCGGTGCCTCCTTATGAGGGAAGTAAAGAATAGTAACTCTATGACCTTCCAGGCATGTCGTATGAGGTGACTAAGGAGGTTGATTGATGGCTTGACAAACTGTCATTGTAAAAAAGTATTGTTATGGAAACAGAGCCATATATTTTTGAAGCATTTATCTCTGCAGTATGTGCATTTTGGCACGCAAGTTTTCTGTTTTTGAGGTTGCGGTTCTGTCCTATGTACCGTCTTCGGCTCGAAATGACAATAGATAGATAGATAGCAAGAAAGAAGGACATCCATCTAGGTTAAGCAATAATCAAGTTGGGAAGTGGGTCGAATGAGGGGAGAAAGAGAGAAGTAGGAAAGGAAAACAATGTTACCACAGACAACAAAGTCGATCCGACCATCGAGGAGAGTCACTTTTTCAAGTCCGTCAAATGCTTCCAATGTGGGGTTGCCTTAGGCGCCGCTAATGACGCAATTCTCTGCACGGAATAAAGTGATAAATGCGGTTGTATTCTGCAAGTTTTTGTATTCCTATACATTTTTTTCACGTCTCGTGCCGTGGCCCCCAGCTTCGTGCCATGGCACCTCAATTATGCTATTTTCTTCCACTTTGGTTCCCCTAAATTATTGTGTTGCTCCCCGGGGGCAATATGGTCCCTAGTTGAGAACCACTGCTTTAGATGACAACTTCGCCAACTCCTAGAACAACAATATACAACAATATACAACACTATACAACAATATACAACAATATACAACAATATACAACGATATACAACAATATACAATAATATACAACAATATACAACAATATACAACAATATACAACAATATACAACAATATACAATAATATACAACACTATATATATCAAGAATAATAGCATAAGAAAATCAAGTCTCACGACAAGAAGGGATCATATCCTGACAAAGTCTCTATTAATCTGAATGTCTGTCTGTCAGTTTGTCTATCTGTCTCTCTGTCTGTCTTTCTGTCTGTCTGTCTGTCTGTCAAACTTGGTCTTCTTGTTTCTTTCTTTCTTTCCTTCTTTCTTTCTTTTTTCTTTCTTTCTTTCTTTCTTTCTTTCTTTCTTTTATTGATACTTTCTATTTCCCCTCTCATTACCTAACAAAATACAATTTCTGTCTCTCTGTCTGTCTCTCTGCCTGTCTGTCAAACTTGTCTTCTTGTTTCTTTCTTTCTTTCTTTCTTTCCTTCTTTCTTTCTTTCTTTCTTTTTTTCTTTCTTTCTTTCTTTTATTGATACTTTCTATTTCCCCTCCCATTACCTAACAAAATACAATATCTGTCAAGCGAAATTAAGATATAAACAAAAAATATATGGACAATTTTCCCAGATTACGGATCTGGAGTTTTCCCATTTAAATATAGAGTGAGACAGAGTCACCTTAAACGTGCTAGATACGTCAGAAAAAAACAAACAAACACTTAATAGTTATTTAACTTTTATTGATAAACCGATAATAGTCTTTAACAGGCAGTACAACCATCACCACCATCATCATGTGTTGTGCCAGCTGGTGTGGGGGTTCATGGGTAATGACAAGTGCTTGCCCCTAGGTCGTTTAATATATCTGTTATATTTTACTGTTGCAATGTTATACTTTCTGTATCGTTGTTGAATTTTATTGTTATAATTATTGTTGCAATGTTAGATGTTCAGTATCGATCTCTATTTTTTTTTGTTAATTATTTTCCCCGTTTGTACATGCTCAGCATAATTTTTAAAAATTTTCTTTATTATCTGCTTTTCACATTCAGAGAATTCTACCTTTTGTCATAGCCCGTTAATTATACGTTTTTGGAGGTAAGATATGCTTTTTTTGTATGTGAAATGAGTTCAAGACAAAGAAACTGACATCCAATGTAGAAAAGCTAACCAAATATTTGGGCATATGTATCCTCTTCTAATATATATATATATATATATATATATATATATATATATATATATATATATATAAAATACATATACTATAACCAGTAATGGAAAATGTAATATTGAAATAAACAAACGAATAGGAATGGCATAAAGTAATTTTAATGCCATGAAAAATATACTAAGATTAAAACAAATAACACCAGGGCTAAAACTAAGAATAGAAAAATGTTATATGTTCTCAACATTCCTGTATGGTGCAGAAACATGTACAGTAGACAAGAAAACAGAACAGAAAATTGAAGCCTTTAAAATGTGGATATATAGAACAATAGGTAGAATTGGATGGAAAGAAACGATGAAGTCTTAAAACAACTAAAAATGAAAAGAGAACTACTAAATACAATTTAATCAAGACAAATGCGATTTTTGGGGCATGTTAATAGACATAACTGCCTACTAAAAGTAATCTTAGGAGGAAAAATACAAGGTAAAAGAGGCAGAGGCAGAGGCAGACCAAGATTAACGTTGACGAGTAACGTCAAAAGATGAACAAGTCAGCCTATGACAAACTGCACCATCAAAGCAAGAGACAGAGCGGAATGGCGCTCCATGGTAGCCAACCTTCGATGCGGAGTCGGCACTCAATGATGATGATGATGATGATCCGCTTCTACAACCCAAAGAAGTGCTTTTTAGTGAAAAAAAAAAGAAACATCCCGTACAATGCATATTTTTCAATCTCCACTTTATGATAAAAGTGCCAACATGTTAATTCACAAGTCAGTTCATCCCAACGTTGTGCTACCAATGCCAGACCTGGACTCTAGATGCAAGAACAATAAGAAAAAATAACCTCTACAGAGATGAAATGTGTTAGACGAATGACAGGAAACAGTCTGAGAGATAAGATCAGAAATGAAGAACTGAGAAAAAGCTAGGAATAGCCCCAGCCATAGAATATATAAGGAAACAACAGATAAAATGGTTCGGCCACGTGACAAGGCAGAAAGAACAAAACACAACACAACGAGCCTTCAACAAACGTTGTGAGAACAACAGACCCAAGGGTCGACCACGAAAAAGATGGATCGATGGAATATTAGAAGCACTAGGAAACATAACAGCAGCAGAGGCGAACAGAAGAGCAAAAGACCGCAAATTATATCTCCCCTCGACGCTGAAAGGCAGATGAGGAAGGAAAGAAGAAGAAGAAGAAGAAGCGGAGTCCCCACAGAAATGGAACATTTGAAGCAAGTGACGAATAACCAAGAGAGACAAAATTGGAATCGAGATCATAAGAGAAAAAACAAAGTCAGTATTGAATTAATCTTGAACGAAATGCAGAAGAGAAAGCGATTTTCCCGCTTAGATTTTCTTGCGATTTTCTTGTCAAAAATATCAAACTTAAAAGAGGGAGAATAGAAAGGAAAGCGAGCCTGGAGAATAAAGAGAGTAAATATGGATGATACATCAATAAAATCACACAGCGACATCAAGGGAATCCCACAGCAACATCAAGGTAATTCCACACCCACAGAAATATCAAGAAAACAGCGCAGCAACATTAAGGAAATCCCACAACAACATCAAGAAAATCCTACAAGAACATCAAGGAAATCTCACACCCACAGCAACATCAAGGAAATCCCACAGCAGCATAAAAAAAATCCCACAGCCACAACAATGTCAAGAAAATCCCATAGTTACATTTAAAAAATCCCACAGCCACAACAATGTCAAGAAAATCCCACAGCCACAACAATGTCAAGAAAATCCCATAGTTACATTTAAAAAATCCCACATTAACACCAAATGACAAAGTTAGAAACTGATTATCTATCTATCTATCTATCTATCTATCTATCTATCTATCTATCTATCTATCTATCTATCTATCTATCTATCTATCTATCTATCTATCTATCTATCTATCTATCTATCTATCTATCTATCTATCTATCTATCTATCTATCTATCTATCTATCTATCTATCTATCTATCTATCTATCTATCTATCTATCTATCTATCTATGTCTATCTGTCTATTTGTCTATTTGCCTGTCTATCTGTCTGTCTTCTGTCCGTCCGTCCATCCGTCCGTCTGTCTGTCTGTCTGTCTGTCTGTCTGTCTGTCTGTCTGTCTGTCTATCTATCTATCTAATCTATCTATCTATTGACCTTTCGAGTCGCAGCCGGCCCATAGGGCATAGTCCCAGATACTCTTTCTTTTATCTACATTTTTATTCTAACAGTTTCCAATCCTTGTAAAGATATTTTATCAGATCTCGCCTTCTGTCTGTTCTGTGCAAGCAACTCTATCTCATTGATGGAGCTGTGCTTCCTGCTTCTCTTGCCTCTCTGATCAATGTTCTTCTCAGTGTCTCTCTTGGTCGTCCTCTTTTCCTCTTACCTGTTGTTTCTCACATGAGGGCTTGCTTTGTTATCCGGTTATTAGAAACTGCTAGAAGTACTAAATATAGAATTTTTAAAAAATCTTCCTGAACACATTGAGGGAAAACAAGACAAATTAAAGAGAAGAAGAAGACTAAGAAGTTCTTTCAGCGCATTACTGTTTGTTATTCCACCGCCTATAGAACAATCACTGTTCTTCTTTAAAGCTTAAAATTATCGCCTATATGTTTATGTATTTATTGTCTATGATTTGCATCCATATGTAAGATTCGGGTTCAATGCAACAAAGGGACCACAGATAGTAAAGCAGCACGGGCGTCAACTCAACAGTAGCTGGCTAGATGTCTTGCGGTGCATACATTGTAACAGCAATCACAGACCATACTGTGCTGTTGAACTGTTCGTTTGGAGCGTTGATGTAAAGCACGTGATCTCGTCACCTGGTACCACGATCGAGGTAACCCTCTGGCGTCTGCAATGTTTGGCCCGGTGATTGCTGGGATTGGGACGAATTCTTCCGCTGGCAAGATAGCAGCACTGTCATCGAAGGCGTATGTGTTTTCTGTGAATGGGCGAACCAAAACAAAAGAATTTACTTTCAATTTGTGCAGTGTTTTTAGTACTATACAGATTAAATAGATCCCAGGTCTTTCTAACTGAACTGATGTCTAGATCATCATCATCAAGTACGGGCCTACTGGCGTAGGTGATCATAACTCTTTCTCTTGTTTCTATTGTCAAAAGTCGATTGCATAGTATCTTCCTCATTTTTTGGAAAGCTGCTTTTGCCTGAGCTATTCTGCATCTCACCTCTTTTGTACATATTCCGTCTGAGGTTAATAAAGTTCCCAAATATTTAAATTAATTTGTCTAGATAGGAGACAAATAATAATAAATGAATATTATTATAGAGGGAAACTTCCGAGGCGATAATCAGCGCATCAGTTCGGAGGAAGAGCTATGTTTACAGCACTCGGAAAAAAATGACAGATAATCAATAACAGAAAAAAATATGGACCAAAGCAGGATCGAACCCGTACTCAGTGGCACAGCGCCTTGCCACGAAAAGCCAAACGCTAGGGAACACTGCCACTCAGCTAACTAAAAATTTGTTATCGTGGACAATGTCTTTTCGCGCAGGTGTTCTCATGACTGTAGCATAAGGCTGCGATTACAGCTCGGAAATACATAGTGTATCTGTATTTTTCCTGTATAGGCAAATGTTTGTCTGCAACGCAAGTGTTCAGCCCTACCTTATCCGGGAGATAATTGTCTTAACAGGAAAAATACAGATAGGTTTCATCGTTTGTTTTCTTTTCTTTCCATCCAATTCTATCTATTCATCTATGTATCCACATTCCTAAAGCTTCAATTTTCTGTTATGTTTTCTTGTCTAATGTCCATGTTTCTGCACCATACAGGAATGTTGAGAAGATATAAAATGTTTATACTTTTAGCTTTATCCTTGGTCTTATTTGTTTTGATGTTATTATATTTTTCATGGCATTAAAATTACTTTTTGCCATTCCTATTCTTTTGTTTATTTCAGTTTTATATTTTCCATCACTGGTTATAGTATGTCACGGGTAGTTGTAGTTCTAAACTGTCTCCAGGTCAATTCCTTTAAATTTGATATCCACTTGTAGGTTTTGAGTATTGTCTTTGTTTATGATCATAGTTTTAATCTTTTTTATATTCATATCTCATCATCATTAACAAGTACCGGGCCTGCTGGCGTAGGTGATCATGTCTCTCCACAACTTTCGATCTCGGCAGCTATTTATCATTTCTGTTGTTGACCTTCTCCCAAAGCCATTCTCTTAAGCTGTCTGTTATTTTTTCTCTTTGCTTCCCTCTATCTCTTCGTCCCTCAATTTTTCCAGTTGTTACAATATATTCCAGTTGTTCTCTTCTCATTACATGGTCAAAAAAATTATGATTGGTTCTTCCTAATATTGGAAATTAGCTTTCTTTTTGCTTTGACCTCTCTCAGAACATCTTCATTACTCTTCTTAGCTGTCCATGGTACTCTCAGCATTCTTCTGTAAAACCACATTTCTACAGACTCCAGTGATTTTCTTGTCTGTTGTCCTATTGTCCATAATTCGCATCCATATGTTAAGACTGGCTCTACGTAACATTTAAGAACTCTTATCCTTGTTTCTATTGTCAAAAATGGATTGCATAGTATCTTACTCATTTTTTGCTGCTTTTGCCTGAGCCATTCTGCATCTCACATTTTTTGTACATCTTCCGTCTGAGGTTAACAAAGTTCCCAAATATTTAAATTCATTTACCTGTTTTAATATTGTTCCACTTGTCTTTATTTTGCACTGAGGTGATGCCTTTTTCTTTGTTCTTAGCATTACCTCTATCTTTTTGCTATTAAGCTGAGTCCTTTATTTTTGCTTTCTTTCACTATAATGTCTAACATTTCTTGTAACTCATTTTCACTCTTAGCGACTAAGACTGTATCATCAGCATACCTTATATTATTTATATTATGACCTCCAATTGTTATTCCAGGCATGCCCCTTATGGATCTTAAAATAATCTCACTATAAATATTAAACAAATCTGGTAACAGCACACAGCCTTGTCTAACACACTGTCTTATTTGTTGAAACATTCCCAATTGGTTTCCAGTTCTTATGGCCGCTGTTTGTTGCCAGTACATGTTCTTTATTATTCTTAGATCTTTGCTGTCTACGTTTATGCTTTCTAAAATTTTGATTATTTCTTGGTGCTTTACTTTGTCAAATGCCTTGGTGTAATCTATGAAACATAGGTATAGATCCCTTTTTGGGAACAACATCTGTTTTGACCTCTTTGACTCTTTTTACTTAAGTAAGTAAAAGTAAAGTACCCCCGTCACGCCAAGTGGCGTATACGGCAATAAGGTGTTAGTGACCCTATATTTTACAGACCTTCAGCACATGCTTTTTGGGGTAATGTGGTCGGTATTACGCCCGTGCTGCTTTACTTTCCCAGAAAAAAAATCCGGTACCCATTTAAGGCTGGGTGAACTTGGAAGCCGTCGGTTGGGATCGAACCCTACCCCTTGTCCATTCTTTCTACTAAAGATCTTATGATATAAATGGCAGTGCCTGTTCCTTTATCTCGAACAAAACCACACTGTTCATCGCTAATTTCTGGACTGATTTTGTTTCGCACTCTTCGCATGAAGATTCTTAGTAATATCTTAGTCATGTGACTCATAAGACTTATTGTGCGATGCTCATCGCATTCAATCGCATCCGATTTCTTTAGTAGGGCTATGAATATTGATTTGAGCAGGTCGTCTGGTATATATCCGCTGTTGTAGATATCATTCAATATTTTTGTTATTATTTCTATTCCAAAATCACTCATGGCTTCAATCTCTTCTTTAGTTATATTATCTGGTCCAGGAGCTTTGCCTGCTTTCATATTGCGCAAGGCGTCTTCAACTTCTTCTCTGGGTATTTCTGGTCCTTCTGCATTACCCTTAATATTTACTTCCGTTCGTTCATCATTATAAAGATCTTTAATGTATTCTGTCCATCGTTCCCTGATGTTTTCTTGATCAATCAACAGTTCTCCTTCCTTTGATCTTAGACATCCAGTTTTTTATTGCGTTTTTCTTCCTGTTAATTCCTCAATTTGCTTGTATATAGCTTTAGCATCTCCTTTTTGTAGCGTTTCAATCTCTTTGCATCTCTCTTTTAGCGATGCTTCTTTTGCTTCATTGCATTTTGCTACAATTTCTTTATTTAATCTCTTATACTCATCTTTATTTTCTTTACTTCTTCTTCTTGTATCCATTAGCTGCAAAATGTCATTTGTCATCCATTTCTTTCTTGAATTTGTCCTCACTGGTGGTATGAACTCTTTTGATGTTTGTTGCATTGATTCTTTTAGCATTTCCCTCTGTTTATCAATGCTTTGTATCTTCTCTATTGCATTGTACCGGTTCTGAATTGTGATTTTATATTTGTCTTGCAGCTTCTTTTCTGATTCGAATTAATCTAAATTTAGCTTGATGTTAACTGAGGCTCGTTTTGTTGTTTTTAATTTTACTGTAAGCTTTCCCACAACTGGTACATGATCCTGGTCCGATCTGCCCCTGATCTAGTTTTCACACACACCAAACTGTTTCTAAATCTATTGCTTATCATTATATAATCAATTTGATTACGTGCGTTGTCCCCTGGGCTTTTCCATGTCCACAGACGTCTTGGATGTTGCTTAAACCAGGTGTTTCCTATCATCATGTTGTGTGTTCTTGCCCAGTCAATAAGTTTCTCACCTCTTTCATTCCACTCGCCTAAGCCAAAATGACCAACTACTTCCTCAACTCTTTTCTTTCTTACTTTTGCGTTAAAATCCCCTAGCGTTTTCATGTGGTTTGCATTTATGAAGTGCCTCATTTAACTCGTTGTAAAATTTATCAATTGTTTCCTCTAGACTGTTTGCTGTTGGTGCATAAACTTGTATAAGATTTATGTCTATCGGCTTTCCATTCAATTACACTAAAAGGGCTCTGTCAGATATTGGTTAAAAGCCTTTCACTGTTCTTGCTCTTTCTGCATCCAAGATAATACCTACTCCTCTTTGGTGTTCAGTACCTCCGGAATAGATTATTTTATGTTTATCAGAATACATCTCCCCTGATCCGGTGTATCTCATTTCGCAAAGTCCCAGTAATAGTAAACCTATTCTTTTCATTTCTTGTATGTTTTCTAGTTTACCCTTCTGCATGAGTGTTCTCACATATCCAATCTCATATTCATATCTAATCCATGTTTTTTGCATATCATGTTTATTTAATTAAGTGATTGTTGTAGATCTTTATGATTTTCTGCTAGTAATACAGTATCATCAGCATATATTCGATTATTGAGTATTTTTTCATTAATGATTAGGTTTGGCATCTCTGTGATATTTTTAAAAGATGTCCTTAGTGTATAGATTGAACAAGATTGGTGATTGGATGCGTCCTTGTCTTACTCCTCTTTTTATATCAATAGGTGTAGAGTTCTCTTTCTTGTATTTTATTATTGCTGTTTGATCTCAGTATAAATTACATATTAATCGCATGCCCGGGCCATCTAGATGTATATCTTTTAGGTAGTCTATAAGTTGTTTGTGGTGTAGTCTATCAAAAGCTTTGGCGTAATCTATGAAGCAGGCATATATTGGTTTGATTATGTCTGTGAACGTCTCGATTAATGTCCTATTGTAGAACATGGCTTCTTTTGTCCCACTGTAAAGGACTGGCTTGGCTTATATTTTTACTACAGGAAATCAGGTCAAGTCAAAAGACACAGTAAACAGAACCGAACAATAAAGGAATGCATGGTTCCAGGAAGTCGAAACAGAGGCAGACCTAGTGGTTTAAATACATGAATGAGATTGAATATGACAACAGAAGAAATGTGAGATCTAACTAAAGACAGGGATTAATTCAGACGGCCTGGGAATGAATGGAGACACTGCCATTCAGCTGTGTTCCCTAGCGTTTGGCTCTTCGTGGCAAGGCGCTGTGCCACTGAGTACGGGTTCGATCCTGCTTCGGTCCATATATTGTTCTTTGTTTTTCTTCTGTTGTTGATTATTTGTCATTTTTTCTGAGTGATGTTAACATACCTCTTCCTCTGGATTGATTCGCTTGGAATGAGTGCAAAGGACATGCGACCTAATGATGATGATGGTAATAAAGTTAATTTAAAAAAAAACTAACATTTAAATATTTGTGGTTAAAAAATTAACATTTATATATTTGTGGTTAAAAAATTAACATTTAAATATTTGTGGTTAAAAAAATTAACATTTAAATATTTGTGTTTAAAAAATCTAACATTTAAATATTTGTGTTTAAAAAATTAACTTTTAAATATTTGTGTTAAAAAAATTAACATTTAAATATTTGTGTTTAAAAAATCTAATATTTAAATATTTGTGTTTAAAAAATTAACATTTAAATATTTGTGGTTAAAAAATTAACATTTAAATATTTGTGTTAAAAAATTAACATTTAAATATTTGTGGTTAAAAAATTAACATTTAAATATTTGTGGTTAAAAAATTAACATTTAAATATTTGTGTTAAAAAAATTAACATTTAAATATTTGTGGTTAAAAAATTAACATTTAAATATTTGTGGTTAAAAAATTAACATTTAAATATTTGTGTTAAAAAAATTAACATTTAAATATTTGTGGTTAAAAAATTAACATTTAAATATTTGTGTTAAAAAAATTAACATTTAAATATTTGTGGTTAAAAATAATTAACATTGAAAGTAAGAACGTGTCAAACTTTTGAGTTCTGGGTACGTTTAATTTTTATTCTAAAAAGTCCCAGTCCCAGTACCAGTGTGATACCAGTGGATAATGAGATAGAGCGAAGAAGATAGCGCTGGACAGGACACACACTGTGGAAGTCAACTGAGAGTATTACACAAAAGGTCATTTTTTTTTAATACCCAAAGAAAAAGATAAAGAGGAAGACCAAAATATTCTTGGACAAGATAGATGAAAGCATTGATGAAGACGATGGGGAAGACATGGAGTGATCTTAAAAGAGTGGCAAGAAACAGAACGGATTATGATAGTGTTTGTTGAAGATCATTACTCCATAGGAAGCTGAAAGGTAGAAGAAAAAGAATTTAGATGTGAACAAATTAATGCAGAAAAATACTGCTTAATGTAGACTTGCCTCGTTTGTTCAGTAGCACACTCCAGTCATCTTGTCTGACATCAATGTCGGCAAGTACGGATAACGGAATGTTGTAGATTCTGTCCACTATTGTTCTCCCATCTACTGACCTTTTACCCGGAAAGTGTTCGGGGTAGGCCTGGCTAAGTAGAAAGCAGAGGTTGCTATGTGCACGAGATAACCTTGCCCCACATATTCCGCTGTCGGAAGTAAATGGTCACATTGTTATTAATTATGTATGAGAATTTAAAAAAAAAATGAAAAAGTGGTAAAGGTAACAGCTTTACGTAGGTGAGAAACAAAACAAAAGTAGAACGACGTTTCGGCCAAGTAGACATTCTGCTAGAACAATAAACAACATAAAAATATATAAGGATATACCACAGAAATCTAACTCATCATCATCATCATCATCATCATCATCATCATCATCATCATCATCATCATCATCGGGTGCCATCTCCGCAACGAAGGTTGGCTATCATTGAGAGCCATTCTGCTCTATCTCTTGCTTTGATGGTGCATGTTGTCATAGACTGATTTGTCCATCTTTTGATGTTACTCGTCCATGTTAGTCTTGGTCTGCCTCTGTCTCTTTTACCTTGTATTTTCCCCTCCAAGATTACTTTTAGTAGGCTACTGTGTCAACATGGCTCAAAAATCACACTTGTCTTTTTTGAATTGTGTTTAGCAGTTCAATCTAACTACATAACGATAATATGCTAGACTATCAAAAAAGGAAAAATAAGTCACTTCCCTGTGGTCCGGAGCTTGGTCAGGTATCGACTGGACTGTAATTGATCAGGCCGGCGGACACAGGCATGAAATACAGTAAAAGGGAAGGGTTCTAATAATATGTGGAGGTGGGTACAAGATCCCAGACTCTACTATTGCTGGAAACATTTATATGAGAGTGATTCCAATTATGTTATTGAGAATGTACGTATCAAAATTTCAATGGAATTTTCTTCTATATTCTATGCTAGCTCTATCGCTGTCCCGCACGACTATATTCATTAATTCAGTTTACTGTCGAGATGAATATTGGACGGAAGTCACAGTATTCCATGTTTGATGATTTGCTGCTAGTTCACGTAGATATTTGGTTGCTTTCTATTCCCATGCTTGTGCCTTCCCTAGTAATTGTTCCGCATAGCGGTTCTCTTGGTCTGCCTTGTTTGTTATTTTCTCCATGGTTTCCACATGAACCCCCCCCCCCCCCCCCCCCAATAGGGATGTCCTTCGTTGTTCATTCTCAGCACAAGATCAATGTACTTCTAACACATCTTCTTATAAAGTTCGACACGTAATCTTCTTTAAATTCGTCTCTTATTAGTTTGTTCCATACACATAGTAATATGCACTTGGGAGGCGAAGGCGCGCCCCCCCAGCACCAGAGCTGGAAGTCGTCAGTGACTCACAACTGATGGCTTGCGTCAGGATCGGTGAACCAGAACCATCCAGACCCTGCTACACCTCTTCGTGGTGCCTCTAGAAACAGACTAACCTGTCTAGTCTGGCCAAGCGAGCAGGGATCGAAGTGGGAAGACGAACCCGGTACACAAAAAAGCGTCGGCTGAAATCGGATGTGTTGGGCCGAAAGGCGCAGATATCACAGTGTTACACTGCAAACTTCAACACAACGTAACTATGTCCACTTAACGTCCTTTTAAGGGCGGATGACGAGGAGGAAGTCTACGGTTCGTATCCGTTAGAATACCTCAAATCATCGGACGAACGCATCATCATCATCATATGCACTTGTATATCTATTCACAACTAGCTATTATGTTTGTTACAGATTTCTGTTGCTGATGACCATATTGTATGTGATATTGAGTATTTGTATGTATGTGTTACTACATCTACAGGACAGTTCCAAAATATAAAACAAGGAGTTAGACAAGGCTGTATTCTGTCGCCGGAAGTGTTTTCACTTTACAGCGAAATTATTATGAGATCAATAGTAGACAAAAAGGGATTGAAGTCAACGGTCACAACATAAACCCTTTGCGATATGCCGTTTGACACATTCTTAATAGCAGAGGCAGAGAATGAACTACAAGAAATGATAGGCATAATATTAAAATAAAGCAAAAAGAAAGGTCTCAGTCTGAATAGTAAGATCACAGAAGTAATATAGAAGAAACAATCATCACCATCATCATCATCATCATGTACCCTGCCGGTTGGCGTAGGCGATCATGTCCCTCCACAATCTTCTATCTACAGTGCATCGTATCAGTTCTGTTGTTGACTGTTTTCCATGCCATGACACCAAGCTATCCAGTATTTTCTCTCTTTGTCGTCCACGATCTCTCTTTCCTTTTATTTTGCCAGTTGTAACCAAGTATTCCAACTTTCCTCTTCTCATGATGTGCCCAAAAAATGTTGATTGCCTCTTTCTGATGTTTTTTAAGAGCTCCCTTTTTGTGTTGGCCTCTTTGAGAACTTCCTCATTGGTCTTTTTATCTGTCCAGGGAACTTTCAACATTCTTCTGAGAAATCCCATCTCTGTGGCCTCTAATCGTCTTTTCATTTGTTTGTCTACTGTCCATGATTCGCTTCCATAGGTCAGAATTGGTTCTATATAGCATTGATGAACTCTCTTTCTCATTTTTATTGACATAGATTTGTTGCATAAGATATTTTTCATTTTCTTAAATGCTATTTTGGCCTGAGCTATTCTGCTTTTTATTTCTGTGGTGCATCTCCCATCTGATGTTATTATTGTGCCCAAGTATTTGAAACGTTGCACTTGTTTTAGATTTGTCTCGTTTATTTTTATGCTGCATGATGGTGATGATTGTTTCTTCGATATAACCATTACTTCTGTTTTCTTACTATTCAGAATGAGACCTTTCTTGTTGCTTTCTTCTACTATTATGTCTATCATTTCTTGTAGTTCGTTCTCTGTCTCTGCTATTAAGACTGTGTCATCCGCATATCGCAAATTATTTATGTTGTGACCGTTGACTTCAATTCCTTTTTTGTCTACTATTGATCTCATAATATATTCGCTGTAAAGTGAAAACAAGTCCGGTGACAGAACACAGCCTTGTCTGACTCCTTGTTTTATATATTGGAATTGTCCTGTTTGGTTGTTAATTCGTATAGCTGCTGTTTGTTGCCAGTACATATTTTTTATGATTCGCAGATCCTTGCCATCAATGTTTAATTTCTCCAGCATATTGATTATTTCCACATGCTTTACTTTGTCAAATGCTTTCGTGTAGTCTATAAAGCACACATATAGATCTTTCTTTACCTCTATAGATCTTTCTATCAATGTCCTTAAGATGTATATTGCGTTATTAGTGCCCTTTCCTTCCACAAATCCACATTGTTCCTCACTTATTTCTGGTTTTATTTTGTTCCTTACACGTGTCATGATTATTCTTAGTAATATTTTAGTCATATGGCTCATGAGACTAATAGTGCGATGGTCTTCACAATCAGTGGCGCCTGACTTCTTCGGTATGGCTACAAAGATAGATTTTAGTAGATCCTCGGGTATATGTCCAGTGTTATATATGTCATTGAGTAATTTTGTTATGACTTGTACTCCCAACTCTCCTAATGCATTTATCTCTTCGATTGTTATATTGTCAGGACCTGGAGCTTTGCCTCTTTTCATGTGTTGAATTGCGTCCTCCACTTCACTCAATCATCACCAGCATACAGTATAAAAATAAAGAGGACAAATCTGAAATAAGTGCAACGCGTCAAATGTTTGGGCACAATAATAACAACAGATGGAAGATGCACCACAAAAACAAATGAAAAGACGATTAGAGGTCACAGAGATGTGATTTCTCAGAAGAATGTTGAAAGTTCACTGGACAGCTAAAAAGACCAACGAGGTAATTCTCAAAGAGGCTAACACGAAAAGGGGGCTCCTAAAAAACTTCACAAAGAAACAAACAACATTTTTTCGGGCACATCATGAGAATAGGAAAGTTGAAATACTTAGTTACAAGTGGCAAAATACAGGGAAAGAGATCGCGGACGACAAAGAGAGAAAATACGAGATAGCTTGGTGTCATAGAAGGGTAAACAATCATCAACAGAATTGATACGATGCAAGATGGATATAAGATTGTGGAAGGACATGATCGCCTTCGCCAACCGGTACGGCACAAGATGATAATAATGTTACTACATCTAAAGTGATGTACGGTAAAAATGTGATAACGAAAATAGCGAACCATTTCAGGGGAGAGGTATGTTACAACACTCGGGAAAAGAAAATCACAAATAACCAACCACAGAAAAGAAAAACAAAGAACAATAGATGGGCCGAAGACAGATCGAACCCGTACTCCTCGGCACTGCGCCTTGCCACCAAACGCTAGAGCACACAACCAACTCAGCTACCTAAAAAAATAGCTGTCGTTGGCTATGTATTTAACGCATGTGTACTTAAGACTATAACATAGGGTTAGGAGCACAACTCAGGAATAAATTGTGCATCTGTATTTCCTAATTAAAACAAGTATCTCCCGGATAGAGTAGGACTGAATACTTGTGCTGCAGACAAACAGTTATAGGACGAAAACAGCACGAATAGTAGTTTTCACTGGTTTAGACTGGAGACAAATAATAATAAATGAATATTATTATGAAGGGAAACTTCCGAGGCAATAGATCAGTGTATCATTTCAAGGGAAAATGAATGTTTACAGCACTCGGGAAAAAATCACAAATAATAAACAACAGATAAGACAAAGAAAGAACAATAAATGGTCCGAAGCAAGATCGAACCCATACGCCTCGGAACTGGTAACGAAACGATTCCGGTTCGAGCATGAATGTCTCTGATCAATCCCAGTAAAGGTAACAAACAAAACTAAGTGTTCAGACTTCTAACGTTAGGTAAACGAAGTTAAAGCTGATAATAATGGACACAAGGACATGTCTTTTCTTTTCTTTTTTCACATTTTATATTTTAAATCGACGTGGTTAAATGGATAATGCGCTCTCAGTTGGCTAGAAGGTCTATCTACCTATGTCGAAGGCGGATATATCGGACCGAAATATATATATATATATATATATATCATCATCATCATCATCATCATCATCATCATCATCCTTATCATCGTCGAGTGCTATCTCCGTAACGAAGGTTGGCTACCATGGAGCGCTATTCTGCTCTGTCTCTTGCTTTGATGGTGCAGATTGTTATAGGTTGGTTTGTTCATCTTTTGATGTTGCTCGTCCATGTTAGTCTTGGTCTGCCTCTGCCTCTTTTACCATGTATTTACCCTTCCAGGATTACTTTTTGTGTTGTGTCTTTTAACATGGCCCAAAAATCGCATTTGTCTTATTTGAATTGTGTTTAGTAGTTCTCTTTTAATTTTTAGGTGTTTTAAGACTTCATCCTTTGTTTTCTTCTTCTTCCATCCAATTCTACCTATTCTTCTATATTTCAAAGGCTTCACTTCTCTGTTCTGTTTTCTTGTCTAATATCCATGTTTCTGCACCATATAGGAATGTTGAGAAGGCATAAAACATTTTGCTATTCTTAGTTTTAGTCCTGGTGTTATTTGTTTTGATGTTAGTATGTTCTTAATGACATTAAAATTACTTTTTGCCATTCCTATTCTTTTGTTTATTTCAGTTTTACATTTTCCATCACTGGTTATAGTATAGTAGGTCTGTCCAAGGTAGTTGTTCTGAACTGTCTCCAGGTCTATTATATATATATATACATATATATATCGCGATTTTGTTGCATACTAGAAACAAATTGCAACCACGCTCATTTAACGGGTAAACACCTAAGAAGAAGAATGCGACGTTTCGGTTCAAACCGTCTACGGCTCTTCAGCACCTTCAAAATCAGGAGAGTTAGAGAATAATAAACTTTAACTTAATTTATTCCTCCCATTTTCTAGGATCCAAATGGATGTAATTGTGAGGGTCAGCGGAGAATAAAGACCGCATGTTCAAATGTGTCACTACGTGAAAGGTCAGAGTCTTTATTTCACCGAGTTAAAAAAAAAAAAAGACCACCTCTGGATGGAATCCGCATCCAACTTGTTTTGAGAACTACGTTTTCTATTCATTCAGGCACCACGTGTCCTAATTAGAAGAATGAACAGGGAACAAATCTATAAAGAAACAGTTATAGATTTACGGTATACAAAAACAACACAAGATGTAATCGACATTGCGACCAAATGACTTCCAAAGAGAATAGACATAAACAACGATTAGGACATAATCTCTTTCTGGCCTTCACTCGATGGTCACTAAAGGAATTGATAGTTCTTGTCGTCGTCCGCTCATAAAGGTCGTTAAGTGGGCGTCGTCCGCTCATAAAGGTCGTTAAGTGGGCGTCGTCCGCTCATAAAGGTTGTTAAGTGGGTTCGTCCGTTCATAAAGGTCGTTAAATGGGCGTCGTCCGCTCATAAAGGTCGTTAAGTGGGTTCGTCCGTTCATAAAGGTCGTTAAGTGGGTTCGTCCGTTCATAAAGGTCGTTAAGTGGGTTCGTCCGTTCATAAAGGTCGTTAAATGGGCGTCGTCCGCTCATAAAGGTCGTTAAGTGGGTTCGTCCGTTCATAAAGGTCGTTAAATGGGCGTCGTCCGCTCATAAAGGTTGTTAAGTGGGTTCGTCCGTTCATAAAGGTTGTTAAGTGGGTTCGTCCGTTCATAAAGGTCGTTAAATGGGCGTCGTCCGCTCATAAAGGTTGTTAAGTGGGTTCGTCCGCTCATAAAGGTCGTTAAGTGGGCGTCGTCCGTTCATAAAGGTCGTTAAATGGGCGTCGTCCGCTCATAGAGGTTGTTAAGTGGGTTCGTCCGTTCATAAAGGTCGTTAAATGGGCGTCGTCCGCTCATAAAGGTTGTTAAGTGGGCGTCGTCCGTTCATAAAGGTCGTTAAATGGGCGTCGTCCGCTCATAAAGGTTGTTAAGTGGGTTCGTCCGTTCATAAAGGTCGTTAAATGGGCGTCGTCCGCTCATAAAGGTCGTTAAGTGGGCGTCGTCCGTTCATAAAGGTCGTTAAATGGGCGTCGTCCGCTCATAGAGGTTGTTAAGTGGGTTCGTCCGTTCATAAAGGTCGTTAAATGGGCGTCGTCCGCTCATAAAGGTTGTTAAGTGGGCGTCGTCCGTTCATAAAGGTCGTTAAATGGGCGTCGTCCGCTCATAAAGGTCGTTAAGTGGGCGTCGTCCGTTCATAAAGGTCGTTAAATGGGCGTCGTCCGCTCATAAAGGTTGTTAAGTGGGTTCGTCCGTTCATAAAGGTCGTTAAATGGGCGTCGTCCGCTCATAAAGGTCGTTAAGTGGGCGTCGTCCGCTCATAAAGGTCGTTAAGTGGGCGTCGTCTGCTCATAAAGGTCGTTAAGTGGATGTAAACGCTTGCTGTTGTGGTTTATTTGCATCTTTTGGCTCAAAACATCAACTTCAGTACGGCGATTTTGAGTACCGGGTTGTCTTCGCTCTTCGCTCCCCACTCACTTGGCTGATTGGATAGTCTGTTTCTAGCAGCACCACTGTGAGGTGGAGCAGGGTCTTGGTAAGTTCTGTTGTTTGTTGATCCCGAGGCCCGTCGTAGGTCGCTGTCCACACTCAGCTCTTTTTCTGTAAGAGCATCTTGACCACCGATTCATCATCATCAAGCACCACGCCTGCTGGCGGTGGTGATCATGTTTTTTTCCACAACTCTCGATCTCGACAGTTATTTATCATTTCTGTTGTTGACCTTCTGCCAAGCCATTCTCTTAAGCTGTCTGGTATTTTCTTTTCTCTTTGCTTCCCTCTATCTCTTCGTCCCTCAATTTGCCCAAAGACCACCGATTAGGACAGAATAAATGGCAATAAAACAAAATAGAGAAAACAGTGCTTATCTAAATGTAAAAAGTAAAAAGTAAAGAGCCCCGTTCCGCCAAGTGCCGTATAGGGAATATGGTGTTGGTGACAATAAATTTTACAGACCTTCAGCACATGATTTTTGGGGTAATGTGATCGGTATTACGCCCGTGCCGCTTTACTTTCCCAGAAAAAAATCCGGTACCCATTTAAGGTTGGGTGAACCCGGAAGCCGGTTGGGATAAATCCTACCTCTTGTCCTTTGTAGTCCAGTTCACTAACCACTGAGCTATTGCGGCTCCCTTATCCAAATGTAATATCAAGTTAAGCTGTCTTTAATATCACAAACTGAAGTAACCCAAAGCAGGTGCTACTCTACCAGTCAGTATCGTATAACATTTATACCTTTGTTTCCCTAAAAATTACTTTCGGCTTCACAATTACGGCTCTCCTATTTCGAACTTTTAATTGCATATTTACATTTTTGGATTCGCTAAATTTAGCACTTTGCACAAAGTTGCTTCAACTATGACTTCATACACACATGAAACTTCTCATTATGAAACCAATGGCACGACTGTAAACGCCATAATTGATTACTTACTCGGGATGTGGTCTAGAGTTAATGTCGCAGCTGTTCACTTGACCATGACACATTGCCACGTAAAGAGCCATCACTATAGCAGTCAAGGTAATGTAGCTGTCCTGATTTACACTCATTTCTTCTGTAAATTGAAGACAAAAATATTACTGAAGTACGAGGATTAGATAAACATTTTTATTTGTTGAGTTAAACACGTACCCATTTAAATGAAAGTTTACTACGCGGGAGCCTCGTTGGTTGAGTGCGATGTTTTACTGATCAGTTTAGTCGTAGCTCAATTCTCAGAATGGTTTTCTGACCAACACATCTTCAGGGCTCACTGAGACGCTATAAATGGATGCTATTGATTTCTCTTGGAAATGTAAGGGCGACTTGGCGTGATATTTACTATATCATTCAAATATGTACCGTTGTCATGGAAAATGTGTTCACTAATACTATAGATCCTCATACACCTAATATCTTCTTCTTCTTCTTCTACCTTATTAGCTCCCAGTGGAGCATAGGTCTTCAACAAACACTTTCCAAGTCGTTCTGTTTTTTGCCATTCTTTTAAGATCACCCCATGTCTTCCCCATCATCTTAAATTTACTAATCACGTAAAGCTTCTAACATACCATTTTTGTTTTCAATTTTTCCTCGCATTCAGCTTTACTGCAGCTTCGCATTTTTATGCATTCACTTGCATTTCTTTGCCGTAATCCCTCATCTTCATCTCTGCTTCTATCTGTCTTCTCCAAGAATTCATTGGTCTTCCTCTTTGTCTTTTCCCCTGGGGATTCCAAAAAGGGCCTGTTGTGTAATACTCTCAGTTGGCTTCCGTAGTGTGTGTCCTATCCAGCGCCATCGTCTTCGCTGTATCTCTTTATTAACCTAGTGTTTGATTGGTACATTTCCATAATTCTATGTTCCTATATTCCTTTTATTCTGCGTAAGCATCCATTAATAAAAGTCTGTATCTTCGTGATTGTCAATTTTGTTGTTCTCCATGATTCACAGCCATATAATTGGACCGCCTTAACATTATACACCTAATATGGCTGAGAGGAAACCTTTATTAAAAAAAATATATATATTCGAATTGAGAATTATATTAAAAAAAAAATTAAGAATAGCAAAACGATATATCTTCTCAAAATTCCGGTATGGTGCAGAAACATGAACGCTAGATACGAAAACAGAACAGAAAATTTAAGCTTTTGAAATGTGGTTTTATAGAAGTATAGGAAGATTTGGATGGACATAAAATAAATCAAACTTAAAACAACTAAAATTGAAAAAAGAGCTACTAAATATAATTCAAACAAGTCACAGCAGCCTGCTAAAAGTAATAATGGAAGAGAAAATGCAAAATAAAAGAAGCAGATGCAGACCAAGACTAACATGTACGAGTAAAATCAAAAGATGGACAAGTCAGCATATGACAACCTGCACAATAAAAGCAAAAGACAGAGCGGAATGACGTTCCATGGTAGCCAACCTTCGATGCGGAGACGGAACTCAATGATGAATTTTTAAATGTTATACAAAGGAAAGATAACGAGAAAACAAAAATAAATCGTAAACGAGATGGAAACATTAAATAGATAAAAATAAAATGTGTAACGTACACACCTATAAGGTCTGTTGACAGCTTTACAAAAAAGGAACACAACAAAATACTGACGGTTCGGCTTACATGCGGCCTTCTTCAGAAAACGATAACATCAACAAACAATGAAAAACATTTACATTCTACTACATCTAGGATGATGGAGCAGGTACGTCGAGGAGAATTAAACAGAGGGATTAGAGATGAAATGGTGAAACGAGAGAATGAGATGTGCTACATATCAGAGGGTAAAAGTATACAATATGAGATAATATGTGGGGATAGAATATATATATCAAACGTCAGGTTGTGGCGAGGGTGGGGGGGGGGGGCCAAAAACAGGATCAAGGGAGGTAAAAAAAAAAGGGGGAGACGAGATGTATCTTATTTGTCCCAGTTAGATGAGTTTGTCATAGTCAGTAAATCTATCTATCTATCTATCTATCTATCTATCTATCTATCTATCTATCTATCTATCTATCTATCTATCTATCTATCTATCTATCTATCTATCTATCTATCTATCTATCTATCTATCTATCTATCTATCTATCTATCTATCTATCTATCTATCTATCTATCTATCTATCTATCTATCTATCTATCTATCTATCTATCTATCTATCTATCTATCTATCTATCTATCTATCTATCTATCTATCTATCTATCTATCTATCTATCTATCTATCTATATATCTATCTGTCTATCTGTCTGTCTATCTGTCTGTCTGTCTGTCTGTCTGTCTGTCTGTCTTTCTGTCTGTCTGTCTGTCTGTCTGTCTGTCTGTCTGTCTGTCTGTCTGTCTGTCTGTCTATCTATCTATCTATCTATCTATTGTTCTTTCGAGCCAAAGACGGCACATAGGGCAGAACCACAGTCTCAAAAACAGAAACCTTACGTGCCAAAGTTGCTTATATTACAGAGATCGCTGCTTCTAAAATCTATGGCTGTTTCCATAACAATACTTTTTACAACGACATCTTGTAAAGCCTTCAATCAATCTCCTTAGTCGCCTCTTACGACATGCTTGGAAGGTCAGTGTCACTATTATTTACTTCCCTCATAATGAGGCCCCGGTAACACACGGGAATTAGTCAGTAAATCAGTCATTGATTATAGATTGTGTTAGTGTTCAGTTATGTTACCTGAACCTGAAGCCTAAACTAAACTAAACTAAACAAAACTAAACTAAACTAAACTAAACTAAACTAAACTAAACTAAACTAAACTAAACTAAACTAAACTAAAACTAAGACTAGTAAAACTCTCTCCATACACACGTGGATTAGCTGCAAGGGAGAGAAGCATTAATTGTGTGCACAGTGGACAGGTTTATGTGTGTTGTTAATACAGTAATCACGTTTGAAAGAAAAAAAGCAATACAACCTCATATGTACTGAATATAAAACAAACAACGAGAGATGTATGCTAATGATAGTTTCATTAACGAAGGTAGACAAACCAGCTGCTATAAATGATTGATGTGGTGACAGTGACATTTGATAGGTGGTACTGCCTATAATGAATGACACGTGGATTCATGTGCTAGACGTATAATAGTAGTAAGCGATTTCTTTCTTTCTTTCTTTCTTTTTTCTTCTTCTTTTTTCTTCTTTCTTTCTTTCTTTCTTTCTTTCTGTCTGTCTGTCTTTTTTTCTTTCTTTCTTTCACACGTTTGCTCTTTTATGTCACAATTAACAGCCAAAAACGATAATCGCAGCTATCGATTTGGAATATTCGACTTCGTCATGATATATGCAATGGTCGAGTTCTTCTTCCCTTTTCGATACTTCCTTAGCCATTCTGAGCTCACTGTGTTTGGAACGATCATTTGGAGGAAGGTTGGTACGGTTTTTGTGTACTGTGGTTCACTGACCATGTTGCAAAAAGTCATCTAGAGACATCGAATGCTAGAAGCTCTTGCGATCTGGGTGTCTCGGTAGCCTAGTTGGGAAAACCACCCGACTGGGCTACCGACGTTCGGACAACCCGTGTTCGATTCTCGATGGAAGCAGTGTAAATTGTACTCGTGGTTGGAAAAAAAAATACCGCCGCGGTCGACCCAGCTGCAGACTGAAATGGGTACCAGGGTATTTTACTCTGCCAAGGTGAGGAATACCACCTCGCATCGTGAGTTTTGATGCTTGAGGCGACACTATCCAGAAGTCTCCGAAAATGTCAAATGTGTGAAAATTCGCGTGCTAAGGCGCCGATTAAAGTCTCATACTTTACCTTTACCGTTACCTTTTACCTTACATTTATCTTGCGATTCGTTCTTCTTACAGTTTTTATCGTAGAAAAGTATATTTTTTATGCACGTGTTCTTGTAAATAAAGCTGTTTTCTTGTATCCTTATATCCTTTAGTATCCCAATTGGTGGATGGGGGTCAAGATGCCCATCCAGCAACAGAGCAGAGTGCGGTCAGCGACCTACATGCGTCAGCATCGACGAACAACAGAGCTAATCAAGATTATGCTCCACTTTCCGGTGGTGCCTCTGGAAACAGACTATCAAGTCTCGCCAAGAGAGTAGCACCGAAGAGAGGAGGCAACCCGGTACTCAAAAATGCAATGCTGAAGTCGAATATGTTGGGCCAAAAAGCGCAAATATCACTGCCTAAACACAATACATCTACATCCACTTACTGTCCTATTAAGATCGAATGATGAAGAGATCTATTAATTTCTTTAGTAAGCATCATGTGAACGCCTGAAAGTATCCCGATCTCTTTCTTGTTGCATCTATATGTTTTTACATAACATCATTGTACCTTTTAAAGGCCATTTACTGGTTGAGGTTGTGGAGAAAACGTTTTTAAAACGCCGAGAATTAATTGCTGCGTGTCTTGTGCTGTCGCAATGAAGTATACATGTTAGAATGTTTATGTCTCCTGCAGATGAATAAGTACGCATCATACAACACAAAATATTATCTTTTCTCGGTTGTGAAGACTCGCAACATGTTTATGATAATGCTTGACAAAATACCACTACCTCCAGCACACGCATGGAGATTGAAGCTGTAACAGAAGCTACCAAATGCCTGGTTAAGAGATCAACAACACATGAAATCATCATGACTGATTCGCCAAAGCATGTTTTGCTGGATTGACAAGAACACACTCAGCAGGGAGCGGTTGCACCTACTCGACTATCTCATCTTAACAGCATAACTTGGATATATTGCCCTTTGCATAATAGAGCGTTCGTGGCAATGAGATGGCCAATTGGTTTGCACACACCTTAAAAATGGACATGTATGACATTGCGAGGAGTATAACAAAAACTCCTTTCACAAGATGACGGCAAGGAAGGTGGAGATAATACATTTGTCGAAGGAGTGGTGAAATACGGCGGCATGAAGGGCTAAAGCAGGAAAATAACGCAACCCAGTCAGTCTATGTAGGACGCGAATAGTCAGTGGACGAACACTTCGATGGTTGCTGAAACGGGCAGCAGAACGCATATGGGAATGCCCCGAGAATAGTTTGAACTAGACTACAGAATTTACAAAATGACGTGTGTGTGTTGTATCAGACAGATAAATACAAGAGGCGCGAAGGAATAGATGGATATTGACTAAGTCAAAATACAGATAGCATTGAATGAAAGAAGAAACTGTACCTTATGTCACAATGATTCATCAATCATGGAATAGAGTAGACCAGAATGTTATGAAAGAAAGAACTCTGTCAAATCCAGACGCGCATAGGAAATGTAGTACATGTCCATGTGTTTTTCTGTTCAATAAGCTTATTATTTAATAATAAGGCTGGCATCACAGAAAAAAGAAATCATGAACTCATTTTTAAGACAGGGTGGATATAGAAGCCGTCATTCGGGATAAAACACGACCTCTTGAACTCATAAAACGAGATTACTAATCACCAGAGTTGCCAATTTGACTTTAAAAAAAAAACAATTTCTAGTAATTTGACTTTTATTTTTTAAAAACGTTTTTCAAACAATTTGTTTTGGTTATTTAGTTTTTCTTCTTCTGATTATCACTGCTCTCCCGCGGTTCCCCAAGACAATATGTTTTCTCTCATAATTTAACATTAGCTGATAAGATTAAATTTCTGCATGTTAAATTATTTGTAAAAAAAAATACCATTATAGTTAAACAGTCAGGGTGAATAAACTGAAATCCGTACCTTAAAAAAAAGACATCGATCATTGATAAGAAACGATGTGTAATCAATTATTTTCAAATTCGGTTTAAAGAGAAGTCACAATGACCTGTGAGAAAAAATGCATATAACTTTTGTTTTAATTTTACGTTTGTGTATTACACCCCTCTCTTCCCCCCCCCCCCCCCCCAACAACTGCTTTACCGTGTAGTATTGCAAAGATGTAGATTCTGGATATTGTGTGGTATATGGTAGATTCTGGACATTGTGTGGTATATGTAGCTTCTGTAAATTGTGGCGCATATGGTATATGGTACTTTCTGGACATTGTGTGGCATATGTAGCTTCTGGACATTGTTTGTGTGGTATATGTAGCTTCTGGACATTGTGTTGCATATGCAGTTTCTGGACATTGTGTGATATATTTAGCTTCTGGACATTGTTTGTGTGGTATATGTAGCTTCTGGACATTGTTTGTGTGGTAGATGTAACTTCTGGACATTGTGTGGTATATTTAGCTTCTGGACATTGTGTGGTAGATGTATCTTCTGGACATTGTATATGTATTTTGTGGACATCGTTTGTGTGGTATATGGTAGCTTCTGGACATTGTGTGGTATATGTAGCTTCTGGACATTGTGTGGTAGATCTATCTTCTGGACATTGTGTGGTATATGTAGCTTCTGGACATTGTTTGTGTTGCATATGCAGTTTCTGGACATTGTGTGGTACATGTAGTTTGTGGATATTGTTTGTGTGGTATAAGTAGCTTCTGGACATTGTGTGGTATATGTAGTTTCTGGACATTGTGTGGTAGATGTAGTTTTTGGACATTGTGTGGTATATGTAGCTTCTGGACATTGTTTGTGTTGCATATGAAGTTTATGGACATTGTTTGTGTGGTATATGTAGTTTATGGACATTGTTTGTGTGGTATATGTAGTTTATGGACATTGTTTGTGTGGTATATGTAGTTTATGGACATTGTTTGTGTGGTATATGTAGTTTATGGACATTGTTTGTGTGGTATATGTAGTTTCTGAACATCTTTTGTGTGGTATATGTAGTTTTTGAATATCGTTTGTGTAGTATATGTGGCTTTTAGACATTGTGTGTTATATGAATAGTTTCTGAACATCTTTTGTGTGGTATATGTAGTTTCTGAACATCTTTTGTGTGGTATATGTAGTTTCTGAACATCTTTTGTGTGGTATATGTAGTTTCTGAACATCTTTTGTGTGTTATATGTAGTTTCTGAACATCTTTTGTGTGGTATATGTAGTTTCTGAACATCTTTTATGTGGTATATGTAGTTTCTGAACATCTTTTGTGTGGTATATGTAGTTTCTGAACATCTTTTGTGTGGTATATGTAGTTTCTAACATCTATTGTGTGGTATATGTAGTTTCTGAACATCTTTTGTGTGGTATATGTAGTTTCTGAACATCTTTTGTGTGGCATATGTAGTTTCTGAACATCTTTTGTGTGGTATATGTAGTTTCTGAACATCTTTTGTGTGGTATATGTAGTTTCTTGTCATCTTTGTCCGTAGCTTGAGCTGTCAATTTACGTTTATTTTGTGACTGACGGACTACTGGAATCGTCGTTCTGTCTTGTCGACTGATATGTTCTGCTACTATGCTAGTGCGGCAAGTTGCTTGAGTTTTATTCTGGTCAGATATCCAAACTATGCAATTTTGTCTTGTCGACTGATATGTTCTGCTACTATGCTAGTGCGGCAAGTTGCTTGAGTTTTATTCTGATCAGGTATCCAAACTATGCAATTTTGTCTTGTCGACTGATATGTTCTGCTACTATGCTAGTGCGGCAAGTTGCTTGAGTTTTATTCTGATCAGATATCCAAACTATGCAATTTTGTCTTGTCGACTGATATGTTCTGCTACTATGCTAGTGCGGCAAGTTGCTTGAGTTTTATTCTGATCAGATATCCAAACTATGCAATTTTGTCTTGTCGACTGATATGTTCTGCTACTATGCTAGTGCGGCAAGTTGCTTGAGTTTTATTCTGATCAGATATCCAAACTATGCAATTTTGTCTTGTCGACTGATATGTTCTGCTACTATGCTAGTGCGGCAAGTTGCTTGAGTTTTATTCTGATCAGATATCCAAACTATGCAATTTTGTCTTGTCGACTGATATGTTCTGCTACTATGCTAGTGCGGCAAGTTGCTTGAGTTTTATTCTGATCAGATATCCAAACTATGCAATTTTGTCTTCTCGACTGATATGTTCTGCTACTATGCTAGTGCGGCAAGTTGCTTGAGTTTTATTCTGATCAGATATCCAAACTATGCAATTTTGTCTTGTCGACTGATATGTTCTGCTACTATGCTAGTGCGGCAAGTTGCTTGAGTTTTATTCTGATCAGATATCCAAACTATGCAATTTTGTCTTGTCGACTGATATGTTCTGCTACTATGCTAGTGCGGCAAGATGCTTGAGTTTTATTCTGATCAGATATCCAAACTATGCAATTTTGTCTTGTCGACTGATATGTTCTGCTACTATGCTAGTGCGGCAAGTTGCTTGAGTTTTATTCTGATCAGATATCCAAACTATGCAATTTTGTCTTGTCGACTGATATGTTCTGCTACTATGCTAGTGCGGCAAGTTGCTTGAGTTTTATTCTGGTCAGATATCCAAACTATGCAATTTTGTCTTGTCGACTGATATGTTCTGCTACTATGCTAGTGCGGCAAGTTGCTTGAGTTTTATTCTGGTCAGATATCCAAACTATGCAATTTTGTCTTGTCGACTGATATGTTCTGCTACTATGCTAGTGCGGCAAGTTGCTTGAGTTTTATTCTGGTCAGATATCCAAACTATGCAATTTTGTCTTGTCGACTGATATGTTCTGCTACTATGCTAGTGCGGCAAGTTGCTTGAGTTTTATTCTGGTCAGATATCCAAACTATGCAATTTTGTCTTGTCGACTGATATGTTCTGCTACTATGCTAGTGCGGCAAGATGCTTGAGTTTTATTCTGATCAGATATCCAAACTATGCAATTTTGTCTTGTCGACTGATATGTTCTGCTACTATGCTAGTGCGGCAAGTTGCTTGAGTTTTATTCTGATCAGATATCCAAACTATGCAATTTTGTCTTGTCGACTGATATGTTCTGCTACTATGCTAGTGCGGCAAGTTGCTTGAGTTTTATTCTGATCAGATATCCAAACTATGCAATTTTGTCTTCTCGACTGATATGTTCTGCTACTATGCTAGTGCGGCAAGTTGCTTGAGTTTTATTCTGATCAGATATCCAAACTATGCAATTTTGTCTTGTCGACTGATATGTTCTGCTACTATGCTAGTGCGGCAAGTTGCTTGAGTTTTATTCTGATCAGATATCCAAACTATGCAATTTTGTCTTGTCGACTGATATGTTCTGCTACTATGCTAGTGCGGCAAGATGCTTGAGTTTTATTCTGATCAGATATCCAAACTATGCAATTTTGTCTTGTCGACTGATATGTTCTGCTACTATGCTAGTGCGGCAAGTTGCTTGAGTTTTATTCTGATCAGATATCCAAACTATGCAATTTTGTCTTGTCGACTGATATGTTCTGCTACTATGCTAGTGCGGCAAGTTGCTTGAGTTTTATTCTGGTCAGATATCCAAACTATGCAATTTTGTCTTGTCGACTGATATGTTCTGCTACTATGCTAGTGCGGCAAGTTGCTTGAGTTTTATTCTGGTCAGATATCCAAACTATGCAATTTTGTCTTGTCGACTGATATGTTCTGCTACTATGCTAGTGCGGCAAGTTGCTTGAGTTTTATTCTGGTCAGATATCCAAACTATGCAATTTTTAAAATGTTCAATGTAATTATTTGCAGCTTTTCCAACAAAGAGAAAAATAAACTAAAAAAAAAACACATCGTGTTCACCAAAAAATTCTTCATCCAAGACGCAAACAAACAAAGCAGAATTTCAGAATGTTTGCGCCCATGATGAAGATTTTGTGGTCAATACGTTGGTTCTTTGTTTAGTCTTGCCTTGTCAGCGACGCTGAACCATCACATCATTTGCCTTTAATTGCGTCTAATTCGGCTTTGTTGCGACCCTACCTTTTCCATGTTTTCTCCCATAATTATTTAATGATGTTGTCTTCACTGTCTTTTTTTCCTCAAAATTTTATTTGTTTACTTTGTCCCTCCTTTGCAGTATGTGAAATTACATACACTCTCACCTTTATTTTGTTTATCATTCCAAGACTTCGGAATTGTTCATGGACATGTAAATAAGTCAAAACATCAATAAGAGTTTTAAAAACAAATGTATATTTTAAAAATTCCATTAAATGTCAGAAACTGCTAAATCTTCTTTTTTCTTCTACTTCCTTTTCTTCTTCAGCGCTCACCCGTTAAGTGGTCGTTGGTATGTTGTGCCTCTACTTGACATCAAGTAGCGATATTTGTATCAAGGAAACCTTAAACATGACAATAACAGAAGTGAGAGATCTGACTAGAGGCATAGATTCTTTCAGACGGATGGATTGAATGGAACGTTCTGTAAAAGACATGCGACCCGATGATGATGAGAGACACACATCTGTGGAGAAACTAGATAATCTATTCCATTAGGTACGGTTCTTGATGATGATGAGAGACACACATCTGTGGAGAAACTTGATCATCTATTCCATTAGGTACGGTTCTTGATGACGATGACGATGAGAGACATGCATCTGTGGAGAAACTTGATCATCTATTCTATTAGGTACGGTTCTTGATGATGATGATGATGAAGAGAGACACATATCAGTGGAGAAACTTGATCATCTATTCCATTAGGTACGGTTCTTGATGATGATGATGAGAGAAATACACATCTTTGGAGAAACTTGATCATCTATTCCATTAGGTACGGTTCTTGAATGGCGATGATGATGAGAGACACATATCTATGGAGAAACTTGATCATCTTTTCCATTAGGTACGGTTCTTGATGATGATGATGAAGAGAGACACATATCTGTGGAGAAACTTGATCATCTTTTCCATTAGGTACGGTTCTTGAATGGCGATGATGATGAGAGACACATATCTGTGGAGAAACTTGATCATCTTTTCCATTAGGTACAGTTCTTGAATGGCGATGATGATGAGAGACACATATCTGTGGAGAAACTTGATCATCTTTTCCATTAGGTACGGTTCTTGAATGGCGATGATGATGAGAGACACACATCTGTGGAGAAACTTGATCATCTATTCCATTAGGTACAGTTCTTGAATGGCGATGATGATGAGAGACACATATCTGTGGAGAAACTTTATCATCTTTTCCATTAGGTACGGTTCTTGAATGGCGATGATGATGAGAGACACATATCTGTGGAGAAACTTGATCATCTATTCCATTAGGTACGGTTCTTGAATGGCGATGATGATGAGAGACACATATCTGTGGAGAAACTTGATCATCTATTCCATTAGGTACGGTTCTTGAATGGCGATGTGAGACACACATCTGTGGAGAAACTTGATCATCTATTCCATTAGGTACGGTTCTTGATGACGATGAGAGACACACATCTGTGGAGAAACTTGATCATCTATTCCATTAGGTACGGTTCTTGATGATGATGAGAGACATACATCTGTGGAGAAACTTGATCATCTATTCCATTAGGTACGGTTCTTGATGATGATGAGAGACACACATCTGTGGAGAAACTTGATCATCTATTCCATTAGGTACGGTTCTTGATGATGATGAGAGACATACATCTGTGGAGAAACTTGATCATCTATTCCATTAGGTACGGTTCTTGATGATGATGATGAAGAGAGACACATATCTGTGGAGAAATTTGATCATCTATTCCATTAGGTACGGTTCTTGATGATGATGAGAGACACACATCTGTGGAGAAACTTGATCATCTATTCCATTAGGTACGGTTCTTGATGATGATGAGAGAAATACACATCTGTGGAGAAACTTGATCATCTATTCCATTAGGTACGGTTCTTGATGATGATGATGAAGAGAGACACATATCTGTGGAGAAACTTGATCATCTATTCCATTAGGTACGGTTCTTGATGATGATGAGAGAAATACACATCTGTGGAGAAACTTGATCATCTATTCCACTAGATACGGTTCTTGATGATGATGAGAGAAATACACATCTGTGGAGAAACTTGATCATCTATTCTATTAGGTACGGTTCTTGATGATGATGATGAAGAGAGACACATATCTGCGGAGAAACATGATCATCTATTCCATTAGATACGGTTCTTGATGATGATGAGAGAAATACACATCTGTGGAGAAACTTGATCATCTATTTTATTAGGTACGGTTCTTGATGATGATGATGAAGAGAGACACACATCTGTAGAGAAACTTGATCATCTATTCCAGTTGGTACGGTGCTTGAACGATGATGATGATATTCCAATTGTTATTCTTTCTGAGATCATATCCATTAGACGTCCATCCCTTCACTTTTCATAACGGTCGAAAGATTATTTTTTGAAAGTCTTCATTTTCATCTTCATCTCAACTCCCTGTAGGGCATAGGTCTTCAGCAAACGCTTCCTAAGCCGTCCTGTTTGATACCGGGGGAGGAGGGAGGGAGAGAACGGGTAAATGAGTGTAGTGCTGCGGTAGAGCTGGCAGCAAGGAGCCAGTAGTGGGGTGTAACGTACACTTCTCTAAGGTATTGTGACAGCTTTACAAAACAGGAACATAACAGAATATTGATACCATGTTTGATACATTCTCTTAAGATTGCTCCATTCTTCTTTTACCTTTTAGCTCCTGGTGGAGCATAGGTCTTCAACAAACACTTTCCAAGTCGTTCTGTTTTTTGCCATTCTTTTAAGATCATTCCATGTCTTCCCCATCATCTTCATCTCTGCTTCTATCTGTCTTCTCCAAGAATTCCTTGGTCTTCCTCTTTGTCTTTTCCCCTGGGGATTCCAAAAAAGGGCCTGTTGTGTAATACTCTCAGTTGGCTTCCGTAGTGTGTGTCCTATCCATCGCCATCGTCTTCGCTGTATCTCTTTATCCACTGGTATTTGACCGGTACATTTCCATAATTCCACGTTAGTGACTTTGTCCTGCCATTTCCATCCCTTTATTCTGCGCAAGCATCCATTAATGAAAGTCTGTACTTTCGTGATTGTCAATTTTGTCATTCTCCATGTTTCACAGCCATATAATAGGACCGACTTAACATTTGAGTTGAAAATTTTTATTTTTGTATTTAGCCTAATTTCTTTGGATTTCCATATGTTTCCCAGTGCAATGAAAGCTCCTCTTGCTTTTGATATCCTTATTTTGGTATCATTTTCTGTTCCTCCCTCTTTATCTATATTACTGCCCAGATATATATAAGATTGTACGTCTAGTAGAGGTATTTCTCCTAGTTTTATATGGTTATTGCCAACTGCATTAATTCTCATAATATTGGTCTTATCTCTATTAATCTTTAGTCCTAGCTGTTGTGATCTCTCATCTAATATACTCATTTTATCCTGCATCTGTTGATGGCTGTGTGATAGGAGAGCTATGTCATCAGCAAAGTCTAAATCATCAAGTTAAGATTGCTCCATGCCTTTCCTATTTTCTTTGTCCTTCCTTCCACTTGTCTTCTCCAAGAATATTTCACGTTTGCCCTTCTCACCTTGGTGAATTAAAAAATAAAAGGCCTTGTCTTTTACTACTCTCAGTTGTTTTCTCCGTTTGTGTTCTGTTCAGAGCCATAGTCTTTGTCGTAACTCCTTATTCTTATTGTTGGAAAGAAAAATCCGCCACTTCTAGGAAATGAACACAGATACTTCCAATAAGGAAGCGAGCGCACTAACCACTCAGCAACCGAGGCACCAGCTGGACATAAAATAAAATAAAATTTAAAAAAATGACACGCGTTGACTAA